>CM065367.1:23772859-24295359 GCA_033032245.1 Poecilia picta | reverse complement strand
ACACACACACACACACACACACACACACACACACACACACACACACACATATATATATATATATATATATATATATATATATATATATATACATCTCTTTTTTATGTTGTTTTAGGCAACACATAAATAATACTTTTGGCAAGAAATTGTCATTATTTTAGAAGATTATGTTTGCTAGAGACTGTCATTTCTTGGCACATCTTTTTTTTTCCACACAGTGAGCAAATATTAATTTAAAACTTAGCTGTATAATATTTTTTAAGGGTGATGTTATCCTACTGCAATAAAAGAGGAATTTATTGTAAAGACATTGCCCATCTCGAACAAAGAATCTAAGAAACTGAATATATTTCCAATGTCTGAGTAATGTTTAATTGACATGTCATTTCTCTTTTGATCATAAACAAAATTCAGATCAAGCAAAGTAAAGCAAGATAACATACAGATATGAAATCATCCAGCAGCAAAGCAGACAGTGATGGAGGTTCAGTACAGCATGAAGGACTGAATCAGTGCATTAAACACACCTTGCTGCTGTCAGACATGTAACTGATGGAAGTGGGTAAGATGATCCCTGGTAACAGTTACACCACTTGTGGTTGTGTGTACACAGTGCTTCAAAGCTCTCAAGTGGGTGTCACCCACCGATTTACACAGCGTGTGGGAAGAAGAGAGATGAGCAGAAAGGTGGCAGATGACTGGACGCTTTCACGAAAATCCCAACATATTTGCTGCAGATACAACTTTAACTTAACGTTAGCAGTAGCAGTGGTATTTTTATATAGTTTTTATATTCTTCCATGGTGCAAATAGGTGAGTTTGAAATGAATCCATAAAGCAAAAAAAAAAAAAAAAAAAAAAAACGTAGATTAAAATTAAGGAGCTGAGGTCGACTATTTAAGGGACATTTTTCAACATGACATCAGCGCAGGCTGTTGTTTGCGTAACGTCCAGCGCCTCGTGATTAAAAGCTCGATCGGATTTTCACCCTCAGGACCCGTCTCCGTAGGAGTAGCCCCGACCTCGGCCTTGTGACCAGATCCTTTTAAGAAACTGCCTCGTAAGAGGTTTTTCTCCCCTCTTTGCTGCAGAAGTAAGCGTCGTAAAGTCTCTCCTTCACTGCTGTGGAATGCTCCTCTCAGTTTCCCTCTCGGTCTCTCGTTCTTTTTGGCCCTCCTGCTGGGGAAAAGTAAGTGAGAAAAATCATTATTTGGTAGACGCGGGGGCCTGGCCGGCGCAGACTGGTGCTGTTAAAGCAACACCGGCTGCGGCCTCAGAATGCAAGTTTTGCGCTTGGGTTACACCCGCTGACGTCCGGTTACACAGCTCCCCGTGGCGTGTTGCTGCTGGTTAAAATATGAGCCGGGCTAAGGCGACCTGCTTATGGTGATTGAGGAGGATTCCCCACTGTTGGAGACAAGCTGGAGGTTAGAGCCCAGAAAGATTCACTGCCGGACAGCGGGAGCTTGTCGTCCTAATTTCCCACCAAAAAAATATATCGCTGAGGTTCATTAAATACAAAAGATCAGAGTTAATTCTGATGCTCACGATGTGCTAAATGTGCTTGGAAATTCGGGTCAACTTTGATTTGACTGACTGTAAACGCATTTCCAGATGGAGGGCTTCTCTTTTATTTAAAGGAAGCCCGGCCTTCTCAGGTCCACAACGGGAGCGAGGAAACCGATAGTATCATTTGTCCACTTGAGGAAGCTCTTGTTGCTCCCTAGCTTTGTTCAAATTAAAGCCCGTAAAAGGTGGAGAAGCCCAGGGGAGTCTGGAGTCGTATGAAAAGTCAGGAGTAAGGTTTCCACAAAATCCCATCTCTTTACCCCGACCTCGGCCGTGACCCCGTCTCCACCCGTGGGATGATCCGGTTGTGGGCCCGTACAGGTGAGGACTGAACGTGGTGCTTCGTGACAGCGGGTTAAGTGTCCCGGAGAAAGGCCCTATTCTTTCACTTCTGTCTGAAGTGCCACCTAATAGTTTACCCTCAGCCTGTAAACACAACACACTAAACGAACCCGGTTCTGTACTTCAGCGCGCCGTTAACAACATCTATGATCGTTTCTCGAAATCCCTGTGACGCCGTTTCACCGTGGCTCCTGAACTTGATAGGATTCCACTTTTTTCTTCCCTCTGTTTTTGTTCTTTTTTCATAAACTTCAAAGTGGCGGCCGGTGACAGGCACTTACACTGAGCGACTGTCACTGTTGAACTTCAAAAGATGCCATATAATGCCACATTGTCATTTTCATAACCAGCAACCAGGAACCCCCTGCCATGATGTGAAGACGATACGCCTCCTGCTGACCTCAAAGACACCTATTGTAACCACTGTCCCTTTTTCTCTTTTAGCTTTGCTTAGATTGTATTATATATGTAGTTGTACATGTTCAAACTTTAACTTTTTAACACTGTCAGCTTTCTGATCTTATGTTTTTAAATAACTGTTTAATCTGTATATTGTTTTGGATTTAAACTTGAATGTTTTTTTCATTTTTTGTTGCGTTTCATTAGAACACACTTTAAACTGGAACAGAAAAGGTTTGTGGTTTATAACATTTCATAATGATAGCCTGAAAGGTGCGATGTGCCTTTTCTATGCTGCTTCCTTTAATCTGACACCCCTAAATAAAATCCTGTACAGCCCATTAACTACAGTTAACCAGTGTGTAACTTCATCTCAGCAAGACTCAAGCTGTTAAGTGAAGGCCTCATTTTTTTCAGATACTAATGATCAGTTTACTTTAGTAAACAAACATGAAAACCAAGGAACACGCAAAAAATAAAGACACAAAAAAAACTCTACATTTTGAGGAGGGACTGGCCCATCAGGTTTTGATAGAAACTTGATGAAGCCTGAGAATGGAAACAAACTTTTGTCATCCACCCAGTCCTTTTATTCTATGAAGACCAGAAGTCTCCCAGAACAATGTACAATAAGATACTAAAATATGGACAGAAAGGATATTTATGAGAAATAAGCTTTCTTTATTTAACCACCAAAACATTAAATTTGTTTCTTTTTTTTAAACTTCATGCAACTTGTATGTTAGTGAGCAGCATCTCATCTCCTAGTTTGACTCGGTCTAAACTGTATCTGCAAGTCTAGATGGGTCGTGATGAATAATAGTCAAATAATTTTGGGGGTTTTTATGTGAACATTTTTGCTCTGTTGAGCTGTTTGAGTGAAAAAGAGAGCTTATATCATATAAGAAACTCTAAAATGGTTAAATACTTAACAAGTAAAGAGTAATTTAACCAATTCAAATAATAAAATAGTTACTGAAGCATTAAGATCACCATCACTAGCATAATGTCATTAAAACTAAATTGCTAAACAGTCTATATGTAAATATGGTGTTAAGAATGGCCTCTTTTGAACTTTTCCAGAGTCTGCTTTTTGTTTTTTGCTGCCCTCCATTTCGTTCAGTCTTCATCCCTGCTGCGTTTATGACTGATTGACTGACAGCCATGGCCCAAGTGGGAGGCATCAGCCTTTGGCTGCTGCAATTGGTCCAGCACAGAATCAATCGTGACTAATGGGCCACTGATCTGCCACTTTTGAGTACCAATAAACATCATAACTTAAAAACAAAAAATAAAAATTCTTACAAAGATTTCCCGACCCAAATTCACCATTGGCCCACATAACAGAAACTATTATCAAACTTTTAGCTCTGCCACTCACAAATGTAACTTTTACACAAGAGAAGCGAGAAGAATGAATCGTTACTGTTGAAAGGAAGCCATTAAAACCGTAAAAATTCTGTTTTCCAGGAGTCATGCATGGGGCCCAGCATGGTCAGGTCAAAGTCGAACAGTAGAAATGTGGTCATATGGTTTGGAAACGGTCATTTTGGTACATGCACTTCAAGGTCCACAAGACACAAGACCTGGTGAAACTTCTCCCACTGAGGAATATGTCCTGGTGTTTGCAGCATACAGGCGTTGTTTTCAACAATACAGCTTGGCCTCCACAAATCAGTCATGTGGAGAGTCCCACACTGTTTGGCCTCTGTGCATAATGTCTGTGCTGTTTCCATCCAGGAGTTTTTTGCCATGTATGAATCTTTGTAGGTTGGTCTGGAAGAGTCGTACAGATGTGTCCACTTCCTCACAGCCTCGGACAGTTACTCCTAAAACCTGTCCTTCCTGTTCTCCCACTGAAAAACCGGCTTCATGATGATCTGAGCTCTGAGAGCTTTTCACCATAAACAAACACAACCACAACAGTCTGGTCAATCACATAACAGAGTCACACGCAGAGGAGTTGTGACAAGAAGAGGTGAACGACAAGAGGCTGAGAACAAAATGATGGGATTTTTGTCCCTCCACTGCAACAGTGAGATCTCATTTCAGCGTGTTGGCCCTTTAAGGGACACAGCAACCATGTGGACAGACGTGTCCACAAGATCAAAATTAAACATTTTCCCCACATGCAAAAAACATTGCGTCTTGGTGAAAACTATTAACGGACTCAAACAAACCATCCCCACTGTGAAACATTACGGGGAAAGCATCAAGGCATTGGAATACTTTTATTTTCTTCAAAAGAGACAGGAAACTGACCGGTGTTGATTGATTAAGCTGAACATTACAATCCTAGAAGACAATCTGCTGTAAACTTGAGCGTGGAGTTGGTCCACCTTCCAGCAAGACCTCAAACTTAAGCATCCAACCAGAGCCTAAATGAAAAGCATACCCATGTGTTAGGATGGCCTAGTCTAAGTCCAGACCAAAATCAAAGTAGATATTCTGCGTCAAGACTTAAAACTTGAAATTGCTGTGCAAATATATACTCTCCATCCAGTCTGACGCTACGGTTTTAAATAAGAATTGGCACATTTTCTTTCATTTTGAAAAGAATCCCAACGACTTCAAAAACTGTGCTACATTGTGTTCATGTATCATATTAAAAAATATATAAGACAAAAACTTTGTAGTTTTAACCCTTAAAGTGTGAAAAAGTTGAAAGAAGATGTAGTTTTTAAGACACTTTATGTCTATCAAGCCACTTGTCAGTCATACCAGTTTAAATCCCATGGATTAACTTGGACAGAATATGTAAGGGGCAACATTTATTAATCAAGTCACATTCATTTGGAATGCACCACTTGGCTCTTTCTTCAGCGACGATAACGACGCGCCTGCTGCCCCGTCACTTGATTTTGCAGGTCATTGAGATTCAGGCCACACCCGGGTCCCGACGAAGACGCACATGTGGACGTTTCTCACAAACATTCCCGTTTGTCACCGTGGCTGCTCTCGTTCTGTCTCCTTCCGCCTCAACACAACTTTCCCCTGTCACGGCATATTAAAAGTGCTTTACATGTGCATGTCCAACGTGATGAATATGGATGTGACCTCTTTCTTGGGCGCCTCGCCGCCCGTCTGCCCCCCTGCCTCCCCCCCTCCGGGCACAAGACACCACTTCTCAATGAGCACAGCGTGCGCGGGAGACCGGCTCTAACCCCTGCTGAAAACACACACACACACACACACACACACACACACACACACACACACACACATTGTGAACTCATAATTGTAGACGCTCTCGCAAATATATATACATATATATATATAAAAATAAGTGCATGTGCGCTCGTACCCGACTCGCTCATGCTCTCGTTTCTCGTCTGCCGCGTCTCTTCTTTGACCTTTCACGATGTGTTTTGCATAAAAATAAGAGAACACAGGGGTGTTGAAAGCCAGAGGAGTGAGGTATAAAGAAGATGCTGATTTCTTATTCATATCTGTGACACCTCTAATAAAACAATGACCGCATTCTTTACATGCTGAGTTCAGGCCTCTCAGACATGCATTTTTTTTCTGCCAATGTTAACCACCGTCTCCATAAGTTGTTTTTTGGAAGGACATGAGTGTGAATTGTATAGTAAGTAAATAAATAAATAAATAATATTAACTAAAGAAAACTGCCTTGTTTTACAAGTAAAATTTAGTGTTGAGCAGTGGCGTTTTTTGTATGAATCCCTTTCACCTCCAGTGCTCACAAACAAGTACACACACTCTTCCGATGAACACATTTAATTTGATAAAACCATCAAAAACTTACCAATGGGACTGTTTTACATTCATTCTTCCATAAAAACACATGGCCAAGAAAAGCTTAGGCCATTATTTTTAGAAAGATATCACATGATTTCACAATTTGCTTCTAATGTTTGTTTCAGTGTAAGGTGATCCTACTGCCAAACAACAGATGAACAATAGAAATTTTCATTTTTGTGTGTTTTTTTATGATTAGATTAAAGGTTCTATTAATCTTACCTTTTATTTCAAGAATATTTGTGCAGAATATTCTGTTTAACCAGGAAAGGCATTTTGGATTTAGAGCTGAAAATAATCAAATGTGTGATTTTATCCTATTTGGTAAAGCCTTATTTTCTCACCGTGGTTACATGGTGCAAAACACTATGGAATGGGCACATTAATGTACTTGCTTACTTGCTTAACCCTCCAAAGTTTTAGTGTTAGTGTGACGCTCAAGAGCACAGCAGATGTCACGGTCAGACAACCGGGAAGTGATCAAGGTGTCCCATCAGACCGTCAGTTCCCAAAACCACATTAAAAAAAAAACTCATAAAATGATCCTGCCTCTTAGAACTGAGAGAGAACTGAGAGATGAACCAAGTCATCCTGGAAAGGCATAACACTAACAACCTCTAGAAAAGTCTCTCATAAAACAACTACCAGACAACTGTTTGTTTATTTTCAGTGCTCATGATGCAGCCTCCTCTTTTCATGCTGCCCTGGGCAGAGAGCCAGTATCCATGAGAAACACTGCCGATGGCAAAAACATGACACTAGCACTGTGTAAATAGCACAAAGTGACAAATGATTTCATTAAATATTAGCTATTTGAATTCTTGCATAATGAACAAACATCACCTCCACTGATTTGAAGCTAATTTCTCCAACAAAGATTTGAACAGGATTCCTCCTGGCCTAAACCTATAAAATGACAGGTATAGTAAACCTTTTCATTAAGCAGCGAATTTAAAACATTTTCACATTGATCCATGTATTTATAGATTTTCTTATCAAATTCGGCTTATTAAATTGGTAATCAGTTATTGTTTTTGGCTAATAAGATGACACTGAACATGATGTTGGTTTCGGCAATTATTGCAAAAGAGAACAAAGTGAAGCTAATGGTTCCCAGCTCCTCTGTGTCACGTTTGATGTGATTCTGGCTTATAGATGAATAATGTATAAAAGGAGAAAGAGGTTAAAGAATTTTTTATGATAATATTCAAATCCTGTGTGTTGCTTTGAATCTGGAGAGATTTCTAAACACCGTTGGTACAGTCCTCACTTTTACTTAGATTGGTGATTAGAAGAAAATAAATTAGTTTTTAATATTCATATAAACCTAATCATGTAAGAATTCCATGCAATCTGGTGCATGCACACAACTTACTAGAAATAATGAGATACACTGTTGTGCAGTTAATGAAAACTCTTAAAAAGCATTCAAAACGTAATATTCACCAAATATTACATTAAAAACCAGCTGAACGGTGTTATCATTCAATGCCCATCAAGTTAAAAGAGAGAAACAAAAGAAAGAATAGAATAAACTGAATGGTGGCATTTTTTTTTTTTAGTAATTATGCAGTTAAATAACTGCTTTTTATAAGTAATTAGTAAAGTGAGTGGATCAGTAAATAGTTATCATTTGCACTGCTGGCTGAGATTGATGGATGAGTTAGTTGCTGTTGATTATAAGAAAAAGACCAAATAAAAAGGTCAGAATTTTATCAGAACCTTAGTTATGCCAATAATGTGTGCTAAGGAACATTAAGTCATGTCACCATATAAACATTTGACTGTACCGTGATCCCTCGCTATATTGTGGTTCACATAAATAAATAAATTTGGTGTAGAGCCTTTTATAGATGCTCAGATAAAAAATATCTGAGAAAAGATAATCACTTCTTAGTGAAAGCAGTCGAGTTTTGTCAATGGTACTTTCCCAGAAAAAAAAAAGCCTAAGTCCAAACCATAATTTCTCAAATGGTGAATGAGTAGGATGTGGAACAGCAGAAAGCAGGAGGGGAAATTACACATTACAGCTATCAATGTCCTTTAACTCTGGTCTTTCCCAAGCCCGACAAACAATATTCCCTCTGTGTGCCTTCGTGACACGGCGGGGCCGAAGTGAGGACGCCTCGACTGCCGTGGCACCACTACAACAACACAGTGACACTGGCGGACGCCTGAGGTTGAGTCATGAGTCAGGCACGCCATGGGTTTGACTTCTGAGCTGCTGTTCATGTGACGGACCTGAGGGCTGGTAGGGGGTTATTTTTAGGCCGGATGTTCGAGGCAAATACAAGTTTGCGTTGACGTTTTTTTAAATAGACGCCATTCTTTCTCTGTATTTCCATACGCGGCGAGAGACTTGGCACAAGCGGACAAACACAAACAATTTTTCTGTGCTGTCCGTCATCTTTCAAATGTTTTTTTTACTCCTTCGCATGGTTTCTGGGTTACGAGCAGAGTGGGGGAAAGTTAAAAAAAAAAACTAAATTCTTTTTGGCTGGGATTTATTTTTCTTCCCATTGATCACCAAGCAGCTGCTGACTGATTCTCAGCATAGCCTACATAGCCACAATGTTTTCTTAGCATTTCAGACATCCAGACAGACAGGGTGAGAAAAGGGAGGAGGTGAGAAGTGGGAAGGAAAACGTAAAACGAAGGGGTGACGGGTGGTGGAGTAGAGAAGGATTGTGTGGGAGTGGGAGAATGTCCTCCTGTCCTTCCTTTCCTGAAATATGGAACTAGCTTGAGTTGGAGACAGAGATTCAGCAAAGATTACATATCTCTGTCCTAATAAGGGAAAGTGAAATTTGACTCTACTGTCAGGTGAGCAACATAAAATGTGAACCTATGTTCTTTGGCTTTATGGGATGGAGTGAGCTCAGATGGAGTTTCCCTATTTCTAGTCCTCCCTGAATTATTTAAGATGTTCCCACAAAGTTGAGCTATACAATCTAATTACAAATACATACAATGTACAAAAAAAAAGAAAAGAAACAAAACTGCAGTGTGGGTCACACTGTCTGTGTTGTCATGTATGCTGGTGTAAAGAAAAATACCTTTCTAAGCACAAGGAACTGAAGAACTATTTGTGAAACATTGTATTATGTCACATTGTTGAAAGCATTGCAAACCTGTTCCCAACCCTCGCCTGTGGGCACTGGCAGCAACAACTACTAAAGAAAACAACACAAAAACTTCTGAAGAAGACATGAGAGCAACTTTAGTTTTGGCAAATGTAAACAAAAATTGGATAGCGTCAGATTTTAGCAGCTGTAGGATTTCTCTTTCGTCTTTGGTAAAAGATCATGAGCCACTTCTTCCACTAAGGTCAGACTTGCACGTTTGTTGTGATTGTATTTACCCAGAATACCCTGCATTATAGTTTACTTCCTGATTGTGGAGCGGTTCTGAAACAGAATTTGTGCCAGCCTGGTTTATATAGAGAGCAATAAAAAATATGTTTCAAATAAACCAATCAATTTATGCTATATATCTATGAGTGAGTTGCTAAGTATTGGCATTATGAATGGCATTATCATGTTATCATGCAGTTACACACAGAAGATGACTTCTAGACAGCATTAATTCACCTTCAACATTTTAGTAGGTGTTGAATTTTGGATTAGTATGAAGCCAAGTAGTCAGATTGCACAGTTGTTTGGCATAGGGCGACTGTGACAACAGATCAGTTTATCCACAGCTAAATCAATTACACCAACATTTACTATTTAAAGTGTTCAACTGCAGTTCATTTTAAAAACCCTGTTTAGTAAAATGTCCTACCTCAAACTGAGATGGGAGCTGTGCATTTGTACCTCCAAGAAGCGACGTTGTAATTGTGAATCATAAAAATAATTGGATCAACTAAACACCAATAGTATCTGTGACACGGCGAGCGTGATCTATAGGTGGGAACTAACAAGTCAAAATAATCTCAGATCAGAATCGATCCCGGGTTATTGGGGAAACACTGAGCTGCTTCTCAGCAGCAAAATCAACGCATCACGGTTACTAAACCAAGGTCTTAAACTAAGCGTCACATCTGTTCATAAAGGAGGCCTAAATGCACGTTTGATGAAGCACGTTTTCAATGAATTACATAGAGTAAATACAGAATTTCCTGAATTTGTTCCCTGGGTCATTTCCTCCTTCTGTTCATCGTCTATTCCCTCAGCACCAGAGCCACCATCCTCCTCCTTCCATTTCTCAATCCACTCTTTAATAAATGAGCGCTGGTGGTAATTGCCCTGTCTGGGACGACGTCATTACTCATTCAGATGTCCAATAATGCTGCAGCGCCGCCACACACACATGCAAACGCGCATGCATGCACAGAAGATGTGGGAGTCGGAGGGAGGAGGTGGGGGGGGAACTGGGATCGGCTTAGTCTGCACATGCAGATCTATATCATTGATCTCTCTCCCGCCCTCGCCGCTCATTCCCACATTCCATTTTTCATATTCAATGAGTGACTTGTAGATTTGGCTGCTCGATACAGATACGTCTCAATTAAGACCGGGCCTCGGGTTGTATTGACACGTACACGCCGGAGTTCCTGAACGATGTTTTGACGCAAGAAAAGAGATGTTTATCAAGACGCATAAGAATATCAGCATGATGGTGAAGCTGGGGGGGGGGGAAATGCCAGTTTTCAAGAACAATTTTCAAACACTGAAAATCGGCTCTGATCCCTGCTTTCCACCGCACAACATGTTCATCTGAAGTTGAGAGATGCTCTATTCTTTATGGTGATGTGAAAGTAAAAAAAAAAAAATCAACAATTCTGAGAAAAATGTGATGTTAAACATTATATAACTTACTGTGTCTTTGATAGAGATGAGAGGTTTCCAGGTCACTTCATCCTTTTTACACACACATTTTCCCACTGGGTCTGGTTGCCTTGCAGTGTCAGGGGAAGTTTATGAAATATATGATAAAATCCTTGTTTGGGCCAATTCATTTCAGCTGGTAGCAGTCGAAAACCTCGATTTCCTTACAACTGACTAAAACAGGATTGAAGAAAATGACTCCAAGGTCACAGGCTCTCACAGGATGTACGAAAGTCCAAAGTCAACAATGAACTGATAGGTTGCTGGTATGAAGCATCCGTTCTCCAGTTCACAGATGTCATTTACTGGAGTCGTTACCCGCATTTCCCCACAGCAGACTATTTAATGAAAATTACTTTTTATTCATTGGTTATCAAAGACGAGTGTGACACAACATGTGGCTGGTAGGAAACGTCTCGTGTTGTACTGCTGGGAGAGATTCTTTATTGGAGCCATAAACCCACATTTTCTGACACTAGACAGACTTAGCAAGAAAAATGACTTTAAACCGTTGGTTGTCAAAATGGGAATGAAACGTCCTGAAAATGGACAGAACTGTGATCCTGGAACAACTTGTTCAATTTTGTTGATGCTACCATTTTCTTGCTTGTACATGTTATTAACTGTCCCTGCATCAGATTATGAGTTGATTGAAGAAAATGACTTTAATTCACCAGTGATGATATAGGGTAGAAATCATTCTTAAGGTGGATATGAATTAAGACGTGGTTGGTACATTATGTTCCACTGGCAGACAGCTCCCCTTTTTGAAAACCACCAAAATCTAAAAGCTATGAAATGTCCAAAAGGTGAAATGACCAGAGCCTAAATAAATATTTGAGACTGCTTTGGTTGTATCCATACTAAATAATTACCTTGGTTTCATAGTTTTTGGATCAGTCCTACATTGGCAATCTTTTAGTAACCACGTTTAAGAGTCAGCCTCATCACAACTTGACAAAATTATACAAAGCCCTAATTCGAAATTCAAGTGACACAGAGTTGAAACTGTGTCCTGAGGCAACAGGGATCTAAGCTGGATCTAAGATGAGATGCGGTTTCTTCTGTTTGGTTAACTACCAGCTGAACCGGAGGGAAAACAGAGCAGCCTGGGAAAAGAGAAAGTGGGACAATGATGGTGTGTTCAGCAGAGGTATTCTAACACAGTAAAGTGAGTCCAGTACCGTTTAATGTGTGTGTCTAAATTTGGTTAACGCACTTAAGACTTTTCCAAGCCCCTTGGCTATTTTTGATTTTCCTTCAAAATAAATACATTTCCAAATATGTAAATGTTTTATTTTGTGTCATTTTAAAATGTTAAGTACATAAATGAAAAAGCCTGAACTAGCTAGAAGAATAGGGAAAAGATAGACAAAGAGTAACATTTAGGAATGCCATTTTTTTTTTATGAAAAATGACCTTTTTATGGAGCATTATTCTCCATGAATATGAATATACAGTACATGTATTCCTCAGTCTGACCTCTCCGTGGAGGACTTCATAAATTTTGAGCCGGGACTGTAAAACGGGCTGGGATTCAAGAACTGATTGTCTTTTTCAACTCATCTTTGCTGCAGGAGTTATTTTAGTCTTTGAATTTGTGTCCCTGGCAGAAGTTTAGAAATGTACCTGTCAGCCGAGTGTTGATGTTAACCGTCGAGAACAGGAGTGTTTGTCCGAGTGGAAAGGTGGTGCTGCTTGACGCTGAGCAGACACCTGAGTGAAGGAGACTGTCTGTGCAGTAAAACTTGTCTTTCACTCAGACTGTACAGAGACCATTGGAAAAAATAACATTCAAATAGATTTGAGTTTATACTAATGTATCACGGTGTTCTCAAAAAAAAAAAAAACAGAATGTTTATCCCTCCATGTCTGCATTTATGGGCTTATTAAAGATCATACTTCAGACTATATTTAGTCATTGTCTTTCCGCACAACTCCACTCAATTTAAATCTCCCTTCAGGTTTTCGTCTGGGTTTTCTCCCATTGACTTGGATTTCTCTAGTAGAATTCCAACAGGGCCGATGAGCAAGCAGAAGAAGAAATTGTGAACAATGACATTAATTTTCTGCACTGTTTTAGAATTTAAGTTTGTAGTTTTAACAATGGCAGCGGAGGAAGTGAACGACGTTCAGTACGTATTGGTGACGCTTCCCAATATTGAGTTAACATTAACAGCCATCTCATTGGCTCGGGACTTCTCTTTCTCTCAGTGGAGGATGGTAGTTTACTGCTTCATAGTGTTGATCTGGCGCATTACATACATCACAAGCAAACACTGGCGAATGGATGACATTTAAAACTTGAGTCCAAGCTCCCAGCAAGCAATCATTTCTTAATGGCTAGGAGTCCAACTCCTCTGCAGGGAGTGAAGCGTACAACAAGGGTCTGGTTTATACTAGGCTACATATGAAGAAAAAGACACAACGAATTTTAAGAAGAATCACGATAACCTCGATGAACAAATGAGACTTTTTAATCTAGATATGATTAAAAAGTTAATCAAATCTAGATGATTAACTTTTTATTACTTATTCATGGGGATAGTTGTGTCCTGAACTAGGACTTCTTTTAATTCAACTCACAAACAGAAACACTTTCTACCATTTTGACCAATTTAGTTACTTTAATTTTTACAGTTAATAATCATTAAGTCTATATCTAATAGTTCTCGTGTAAGATAAGAATTGCAAATTGTGAAACAAAATAAAATTCTGCAAAAAGAAAAAACATTCACTCTTTTCCAAAATATTTAGCGTCATGGTGATCAGAGCATAAATCTATGAGATATGTTGTTGATATTGACTTCACTTTGTATATTTTTGATTTCCTTTCTTTCCCTCCCTTTCCAGTCGTCTTCCTCTTTCCCCCCTGCACTCCCTCCATTTTGCAGGCTGCAGGAATGTGAGGTCTCCTTAGTGATTTATAAACACACACATTATAAATGGGCATCCGTAGCTTAAGCGGTGATGAAGCCTTCTCTCTGTAAGACGTAGCTCTGGCCTGTGCGTGATTTAAAGGGGTGACATTTATGCCTCGCAGGCCTATTATTCAGAGTGACTGTCAGTGTGAGGAGCAACGTTTTACAGCGGCCATATGCGGACGTGAGCCCGGAGCTACGCTAGGATCGGACACAGTCCAAACATCCAGAAAGATCCTTACTGTAACGCAGCTCCACACACACAAACGGCCGACTCTTTTGTGGTTGGAGAACTTGTTAATCTTTTAAAAATTTGATTTTTTCTACTCTTAGCTTCTTTATATAAGGTATCATTTTTCTCCTTGGATGGAGTAACACAAAGAAATTATGGCACAAGACAGTTATACCATAACATATATGACTCTGATGAAACATTTAATAGCGCTTTAGTTTTAATTAAGTATTTCTGAATGGAATTAATAAGAATCTTCGTCATCATTAGAAAAGAGTATTTCTTTACTAAATAAGATAACAGTTTTGTTCCCAGTTTTTCAGGTAAACCTTTGACCTAAAATAGTCAATTCTTATTTCTCTTTGAGAACTATAATCATTTGTATTGGAAAGAAAGGTAAGATCAAAACACATCCTGAAGACAGCAGTTGCTGTTAAAAAGTGTTTTGTTAATATTTTTAGCAGAATTAACAGCAATTCGCAGTTTTCAATTCAACTGACTATGTTTTGGTAGTATTACAGGATTACTCATAGGGCAACAGGATGTGCACTTTCTCCATTTGTTTGCTGTATGTCATAAATGTATTTTTAAAAATTATTCTCTGCACTCTATTTTTACTCAAAAGTTGAAATTTTCAAGTTCCAAGTCAGAAAAACGATCAAAAAACTCAAACCTCTGTCTGGGAAAGTCAACAGTTTCTCACCAAGCATGATAAAAAAAACACAATATGGCAGCCTTTTGAATTAAAATGTTAACAGTTACAGATCTAATAGACCAAATATCAAACCTCACTATGTTTTTCAACTTGAATTGATGTCCTGTGTGTCTCTGTGTCCTGTGATAAATGGATAAATGATAGTTTCTTCTGAGTACAACTAAACATTTCATACTTGTACCAACTATGGCCCCAGAGAATGACGATCCACACCTTACATCCTTTTCAGCATCTGCACTGAAGACCTTCTTTGTGCTTATATGTGGTCTGTTCTCTGAATGACACTATTCATAAAAGGATTGCATGTCTCACTGTGACCTACTGGTCAGAAGTCAGAGTGTATAAAGAAGAATATTTGTTTACTGTTTAACAACTGTATTTCAGCTGCATTACTATTTATAAGTAGGTCAGTTTTTTTTTCATTTTTTAAATTTTTTTTACAATCACCGTTTGGAAGCTTTCTTGAACTCAGTCTTCTGTATTGTCTCGCCTTAAGCATTAATTATGACTGTCCTATCTGTTATTGTGGTGCAAAGTAGGTGCAAATAATCCATTTAATGGTCAAATGCTCCACTTTGTTTTCACATAACCCCATAACCTGCGCACCTGCCACAGCGATGCACAGCGCAATAGCAGCTGACGACAGACTGGACAATATCCCTAACTGTCCAAGATAATAGATGACAATAATGGGAAACTGTCCCTGAGCACTCGTTTGGAGTCTTCCTGCCCATTTACTGATACTCTTTATATTTAATTCGTCTCCGATAGCCAGGAAAACAGACACTTTAAGTCCATATAGAGGGAGCGCATTTACAATAAAAGGCCAGCTGAATCCTCGGCTCACGTTTCCTCCTGACGGTGGCAGGACATAAACCTTCAAGCCAGACCTCATTTTCTCGGCGCCATCTCCCGGACACTGCAACAAAGAAATCAATAAGCCGCATACAATCCTCCTAACTTTAGAAGCTATTGTGAAAATGTCTTTGTCAAAGGAATATGGAGAGCATTTCTCCTTGACTCTCACCGACTCTCTTACTTTGCTCCTAAGTGTCTGAACAGTTGGCAGGAGCATTGGACTTGCAGCCAAATTAGCATCTGGCTGTGTGCTTTGCTCACGTTCTCTTTACACGGACCTATGACACAAGCAGTCTGTTTTTGAGGATTATGGTCACTATAACTTAATTCCCACAGCTGAGCAAGAAGAAATAATTCAATCCTGCTGCAGAGATAAAGATCCCTTGAGCAGAGTGGAGAGATCTGCTCTGCCTGTATCAAGTTATACACTGGAGATTTGCGCGTAGCATGTAGCATTTAGCTCATAGCTACGCCGAATCGATGCTTTACTCTGATTCACAAAGTCAATAAAACCAGGTGGCTTATCAGATCATCCTGGTCGTGTAAACTGCCATGGAAAGCCACGAGTGTTTTCATAGCGGGCGCTTCCTGTGTTTGTGTGATCAAATTTGACTTTTTCTCCCGGGTTAAGAGTCTCAAGAAATTCAAAAGATTAATGAAGGTCTGCAGGACCCCAAAAAAGAAAAAGATTTCCCTCCTGTTTGGCTACTGTCTGTCACTTTGTTTAGCTTTTAACGCTACTTCATGAAGCCCCCTGAAGAGAACTGCAAGCATTACATCTAAGCAGCTTCTGACCCATATGTTTCCTTGGAATTTGTAAGATCCTAAAACAGGAGCATCGGCTTTCCCAGTGAGGGGGTCACTCTCCAGCCAAGTCTGCATGTGTGCAGACTTTCTCACAACAGACTGCCTTCAATCTCCTGCACTCTCAGCGTCTATCGCCTTCTGTTGTGCATCATTATGACAAGGCAGGGCAGGAGGAGAGGCTCCGGGTTGCAGAGGTCCTCTGGATTGCCTTATGTGATGGACGGGAATAGTCTGGAATCCCCGAACGGAAGTAACCTCACATTGACCTCAACCAGTCACGGCTCGCCTGGCCCTCACCTCGCAACCTCTGACCTGTGTTGTCAGATTCTTCAGGACATAAACAGAACCAGGACATAATTTTTAGGCTGCATTTGTTTTTGTGTAGTTGCTAAGTATCTTTAGTGGTGAAGCAATGGTAATTATTTACAGCAGTATTAATATCTTCACCATTTTACACTCTCTTAAAACGAGATAAAAGCACTCCAAACTTTTTATTTTTATTTTTTTATTTTTTTACATAGTTATAAGAAAGACTGATAACTATGTCATAAAGTACCTAACATAGAAGCTTACAAACATCAAACATCAAGCTAAGATGGCCATGGGAGCTAATTTCTCCTCTTGAGTTTCTCCAACTGTCTCCATTGCTGAGCTCTGTTTGAATGAAAGTGGGAGCTTAGATGGTCAGACGTAACAAAGATACCGTAACTCCAAATCCCAGACGTGAGCAGCGATGGGATTGGTTCCCCTCTTTGTGAGGAGTATAGTGTGTGGCCAATTGTTTTTCAGTAAAGTAAAACTGCAACAGTGGACTGGAAAGCTAAGGTGAGCCAAAAGGAACGTGTAACAACACGCTTCCAAGAAGTACATTGGAGTGAAAGTCAGAAGTTTCCCAAAAAATAAATACTCAAATAAAGATAGTGAAAAAATATAGTGTTACTGTCCACCCCTGTGCTTTTCTTCCCCACAAAACTGATACTGTCAAACCATATCCTGGATAACTAAACAAGTAAAGTTGGGTGAAAATGAATTGTGCGTCCATTGGTCTGGTTCCTATCCCCAGTGGTGAATCACCAGTTACCTCACAGTGCAACAAAGACTCTGTTCACTCCCTCCAGTCTGTCTGATGCCATGGAGGTTTGAGAGCAGTAAAGGCTCATTGCAGGTTGTTACTCTCAGATCTCCTTCAGAGGTAGTCTGGGACACTTAAATATGAATCAGAATATATCTGTCTGGAAAAAACTCTCCATGACGTTTAATCAAACATGCTGCCAAACAATTCAATGTGAATTGTAAAAATCATATTCGATACGCAACACTGCTAGCATTTCCTTACAGCTACCAGCTGAGTAGATACACATGCCTTAGTGGACAAACTTGTTTTCTATAGATTTCGCATAAAATCTCACAGTTTGTAAGTTCATCCTGTAGGTACAGAGGAGGACAACGAGGTTCCTTCTAGTTTCTTCTGAAAGCCAACAAACTTGGTCTTTTCTCCAGGGTTTATTTAAAACAACCCAACTTCTTTCCCAACAGCAAAAAAAGCATCATTTGAGTTAAAACCCCTCACCACCTTTTGATAAATAGGACTTGTATGATTTCATAAGAACATCTACCAAACATATATCTCTTTACCTTTTTAAGCAATCTAGTGAATGTCCTGTAGCCCATAAAGGGTTAAGGAACAATATGTTGCTGCAAACAGGAGCCACTTTTCCCCTGAGCTGTGCAATGGTGATATTCCTTCCCCTGAAAATAAACGACAACGCTCCCAGAAGTGGCACATAAATTAAAGTGGCAAGGTGATTGATGACTAAGAGGAGCGTAGAAAGAGGCGTTTGCATCACTTTTCTGTAAAACTAGGGAAAATGCACAGACACAAAAACATTAAGTGTGTACACACTTCCACATACACACGGTGCAGACATAATTTGACATGTGTAACCACATCAATCCTAAACGGTCCTACGTCCTAAAATGCACCCCTGAGAGCTGCTGAGGGTAAATTACAACAGAAAAAGGCGGGCCGTGCTTGTGCAGGCCAGCGTGTCCATGTGTGTACTGTACCCCGACGCCACATCCTCCAAATGAGCTCCATGCAATATTAAAGGATGCAAAATTAGTCTGTGAGGGAAAATGTGCTTGGAGCACCATTGGCGACTGACCTACCAAGGGCACCATGGGAAATAAGAGGGACTGGGCATGCAATTGAAACACACACAACAAGATATTCATTACTTACTCCACAACATGTTAGCACTGATGGACCTCGTGGCAATCCGCTGGGTGTACTGACTCCACCAGGGGGGACAGTGAGCACACTGAAGAGTGGTGACCAGTAAAATTCAAAGACTTCATCAAACTTTTAACTACTTGGTGCTCACAAAGATTTTAGGGGAATGAGAGCCACAGGACCTGGCTGTTTTTAATGTCCATTCTTTAAGTACTTGGTTAGGGCGGCATTAAGAGATCCTGATGAAATCCTTGCAGGTATTATCATTATTTAGCTGTGAAAGCTAAGTCATCAAATAGGATATGCAAAGCATGCTGAAAAATACCACTTACACATAGGGCTGAACAATAAATCAATAACAAAATATATCATGATAGACGCGTGATCAATATCAGTAGATATTATGGCTGATATAATGTTCAATATATATTGTAGAATACTCACTGAACTCTGCTCCCAAAACGCACAGCATTCTGGGGATGTAGGCAGAGGAAAGGCTTTAGCCACTCAACTTGACAACAAAGCTAAGTAAGGTTGGTGGCATCAACTAACTCACTATTTGTTTACCTAGCAACAACTCTAGTAACTTTCGCAGCAACAGTTTCACGTTTTGCCATCGTGATTTATAAGTGCCTAAAAATAAAAAACTTTGGTGTGCAGTGCAAACTGTGGATAAAATTGGAAAGGTTTGACAGCATGTCAGACATTTAAAACAAAAAACCTAATCAATAATTATCAATATAAACTCATATGAAGTGCTATCATGATACGTTATTCAACCTTGGTTGTTTTCTGGGTATAAACAACCAAAACTAATGAGTGTGCCTCGTGGTAGCAGGAGAAACAGCTTGTAGTCTTTTACCAAAACATAAGAGAAATCCTGCAATCACTAAAATCTGGCGCTACTCCATTTTTGTTTACATTTTGCGAAAAAAGCACGTTGCACTTCTTCAGGGGTTTTTGTGTCGAAAACCTCCTGAAATCGAACTTCGCCAGGTGTAATACAGGGCAGTATTTTCAGTTCACTATTTATCGATTTGCGGGTGTTTCTGTGTAACATGACTCCAAATTGATGGATTTTTCTTGGATTTTTCTTGGATTTTTCCACAGAGCATCACACAGTAAATATGCTCTGTGGAAAAAGGAAGCTGCATTTTTTGGCTGCACACTCAACAACAGAAATAAGGAAGACTGCAGATGTTAGCTTCTGCGCTAGCACTAAGACAGATTCGTCGATGCAAACCATTGAGTGGGTCTCAAGTGTATTTTCCTATTTTAGTTATTTGTAGCTGCCGGTTTTGCCTACTGCAGAATCACAGAAGTCCTGACTGTATTTCAATTTTGCAAAGGGATGTAGACAAATTTAATAACTGTCAGGTCCAAAGAGTCAGTTTGTCTTAGTTGCACATTACAGCAGTTTAAAGTAATAGACATGGATTCGAAACATGCAAGCGGTCATGTTTTGAGAACAATTATTTCCACATCAATCTCACTTCCCTGCATCAAATATCTTTATTCAGGAACAGATTTGCCTTAATATCCATTTGTGTGTATGCAGCAAATTACAAAATGCACAAGCAGCACTCTGCTGTGCAGTTGGGTTGTGTGCAGGGAGGCATAGGAGAGACGCACAAAGCAAAATGTAAAATGTTTTGAATTATACATTTCTGCCATCGGTGATAAATTGAGAGATGGATTCATCATAAATCATAGAAACGCCGCGCCGCCTGTGAGGAGAACTGCATGGTGGGCAGGAGCCAGAGATTTAAGAGTGTTGTTGGCCTGTCCAGAGCTCCTGCCTGCAGCCACACCTTCATCACCCACTGCACTCCACAATGTTTTTTTCCCCTTTTTATTTCATATCACCCGTTTGTATAAAGACTCCATCACTGCAAAAAACATAAAATCTTAGCAAGTATTTTTTTTGTATAGTTTTTAGTGCAAGTATCTTAGAATGAATGCTTGAAATAAGACTAATTTAACTTATAAGTAACTTTCCATTAAGATATAGGAGCTTGGTTTAAGTCAATAACTTCATGTTTATAAAAGAGTACTAATTCCACTAGGAGATGTTTTCATTTATAACAAGAAAAACTTTCTTATAAGTGAAAATAATTTGCCAGTGATACTTTTTAATCTCTATTAAGAAATTATTGACTTAAAATAAGCTGGGAAAAATGTTTTAGGTTAATTTTGTGTTATTTAAAGTGTTTCAAGATATTTGCACTAGAAAATAGACAAAAAAATGTGTGTTTTTGCAGTGATATTCCTGCTTGTTCTTGTTAGTATGTATTATGAGTTTCAAAGCTATTTTGTATGTTTTTCTATTTGAAACAGTTTTTTCCCCCTTGTTATAGACTCAGGAGAACCAACGAGGCAAAGACCTGTACTACTTAATTAGCATCATTGTTTTTAAAGAGAAACATTCGGTTTTTTGGAATATTTATTACCAACCCCCTTTCACTCTAAAATGCTTGTTTTTTGTTACATAAACACATTTTAATTGCATTTAAAGTGTCCAGTCAAACACAACTTTTATTGAAATATGCCGTGGCAGACAAGTGTTTGGAGACAAGTAGTAAACATGCAACAAATTTCGTTCTGACTTAAGCTCAGAGTCGCAGGCTATACCCCGAGTCGCTAACTACCCACTGTCAACTTTAGTTTATGAGTCTAAATTATTCCAATCGTTTTTATTTCAGATTTCTGTGGTAGCCTGTGTAGTACAATCATTTTAATTTTTTTGAAATTTTTCAGAAATAGTGACAACTTTTTTTTAGTTTTAATTACATTTTTGTGTAAATGCTGTGCATTGAAGCCATAATTCAGACATTAAAGACTTGAAGAAGAGGTACAGTGTTGCTCCAAGGCCAAATTATGACCAAATCCAATCTGAATTTTGAAAATGTCTTCAGATAAACCCGGCACGTGGTACGCTAATAATTTAAATGCCAAAAAAAAAAAGTCATAATGGGATCATCAAACACTAGCCTTCTGGAATGTAACAAAAATTGACTCCTATAAGATTTACCTACCACCACCGCGCAGTGAACTCACTTCTGTAGATAAAAAGGCACATAAACTTGGCTGATGTGGGTTACGCCTCACTGCATCAGCGGTCAGCTAAAACAGCACAATGAAGCACACAACTACTCACTCACACACACACACACACACACCACAAGCCTGCATGCCGAAGAGGCCGAGCGTCCCTCACTTCCACGTATACACATTAAACGTCTTGTTGATGATGGGTAAATCATCAGTGACGGCAAAGTACTGTGTTTATTCAGTGATTAAAACTTATGAACTGGGAGTTTAAATGAACCCAAACAAAACTGCACAGTGGTTCCCCACACAGAACGTGAATGTAAGTGAAACATCTGCAGATCTAATGCAGAAGTCTTCGTACAGCGCGAGGCTTTGCTAACATCAGTACATTAAACCAAAACGTCTGTACGTTTTGGGTGGATTAAAGAGATGCCCCACAAAGTAGTGCATAGATGTGAATGGGAAGGAAAATGAATCACACCTTTTCAGTATTTGACTAAAATGAATTTGGAAAGTGTGGTTTACGGTAGGATTTAATCTCCCTGAGGTTTTGTTTTTCTGTCAGATTACCTTGTCTTTCCTCAAAGCTCTCCTAATTGAGTTGTGCTAGGCTGCAAATTCTGGTATCAATCAGAGAAATACAGGACCAGTGTAGCCACTACTTTGTTATGTAGGTGTGAACTATTATCAGACTTCTAATCTTCTGACTTTTTTGTGGTTTTTCCTGTGAATTATTTTGTTAAAACCTATAGAATTTAGACAAAACCTGTAGGAGTCAACAAAATACTTTACTGAATTTATACTGAAATGTGGTAAAAACCTTGGTTCTCCGGTTCGACTGAAGTGGAGTCAGGTGTGGTTTGTAAATGGCAAGCGAACCACTCCAGCGACAGACTACAGCGCAGTGCATTCTGGGTAAAAACAACCAAGACTAATGAGTGTGCCTCGTGGTAGCAGGAGAAACAGCTTGTAGTCTTTTACCAAAACATAAGAGAAATCCTGCAATCGCTAAAATCTGGCGCTACTCCATTTTTGTTTACATTTTGCAAAAAAAGCAGTTGCACTTCTTCAGGGATTTTTGTGTCGAAAACCTCCTGAAATCGAACTTCGCCAGGTGTAAATGTAACAATCGGACCGAGTCTACAGGACTATTAGACGTGAAAACACCCTTAATCAATTAATCATATTTCTTCCAAACTAACACGGTTTCTAAGCACTACTGAATGCTGGTCCTGCGCAGACCAAACTCCTTAATGTGCCAAGTAGCTGAAAACAACATTGTGTTCCTGAAACATCCTGAGCTGGTGACTGTGACAGACTTTGAACGCAGATTCCTGGACTCCATCTCAGCACAGCACTTCCTCAAACCAGCTAGACTCACTCAGCTATCAAAGAGAAAATCAAATATTTTGTTTTGAGCTTCACTAATATCAGCATTTCTACTCCACCCCTAATGGCATTTTTATTGATCGGCTTCTTAATGGCGGGGCCATATATTTGACGGCCCTCATTTAAAGTAGAAGTGAGTAATAGCTGTCTGAGGGAAGGCTGTAAAACTGTTTGTGTGTGTGTGTGTGTGTGTGTGTGTGTGTGTGTGTGTGTGTGTGTGTGTGTGTGTGTGTGTGTGTGTAGTGTGTGTGTGTGTGTGTGTGTGTGTGTGTGTGTGTTGTTTTCTTTTTTTTTTAGATCGTCATTATAGAGAGAAGGCAAGAGTGGTGGAAGAAAGACATGAAGGAGGAGAAAGGGAGAGAGTTTTTAATCTACTGAGCACAGGAGAGCACTGGGAAAAAAAGGAGAGGAAGTGCAACCAAAGCAGAGTAAGTAAGACTTCAGGAATGAAGGTGAAGGCTTAAGCTGTAAAAAGCTCAAATTCCTTCCCAAACAGAATTAATTCAAAAGCATTTCTGTGAACGTAACCCGTTTCACCTCCGCGACTCGTACATTACCTCTGCTATTGCAAACAAACCTCAAAACGCCCCCCTTCGTGTCCCCCTTTTCCCCTTCCCTCTTTCCATCCATCCAGTCCTCTCAGGTCATCAGCGAGCGAAGCCACAACAAAGGGGGGCCGTTGCCGCGGTGACCTTGGCTGTGACATCATGTGGCGGCAGAAAGAAATGAAGCCATTAGGCCGAGGCAGCACTCGCCCATAAATCAGACTGTTTCCAATAAGCTGCCTTAATGGTCATCCATCACGCCGCCAGCCAGCGCCCTCCGCACCCATCCGCCAGGGGAACAGCCACGGGGGGAGGAGGGGGGACGGCAGTATCGGAGGGGGGCTGGGAGGAGGAAAGAGAGGCAGAGGGGATGTGGAGAAGACAGGAAGGAGAGGAATCAAGAGGAGATGAGCGTAAAACTGATTGCTGCAATATAAATAAATGCAAATATGAAAGCAGTATCCATGAAAACGTTGGAAAGCTGGAATTCATCATGAACAAGTATCTAAATCTTTAGCCCCAAAATAGTATTTATAACTCCTCACTATGTTTCAATCTTTACTAATATCCTGCTGATGTTGAAAAAACACAATTTCGCAATTCCGGTGTTTCCATTGTATAAGACATTAAAATAAAATCACATGTGAACAAGCTTGTTCATTTATAATTCAGATATGGCACTAGCGCTCATCCTCTATCAGCCATCAGAGGAGACACCGGCGTCTTATTGATGCGTTGGAGTCACAAGACCCTTATTCTAGGAGGCGGCTGTGCATGCTGCGTTTTGGTAGTCGGAGGTTTTACAGAAGAATTGTGGATTCAACACGTTCAAATCAACAATTATCCACAATTTCAAATACCAGTTTGGATGTGAAGGCCTCCTGCTTGACAGCTGGAAATGTAGAGGGATTTCATTTTGCAGCATCACAGTGAGTTGATGCATCATCAAACAAAGAGAAGAATGACTTCATGAGTAGAAAATTAGAAAACTTTGGAAGGTCTGAACAAAATTTGACCACAAAAAACCTGTCAAGAGGTTCCACACAACCGTAAATTTGGTAGGGAGTCAAAATGTTGGATGCTTCTGCCAAAGTTCAAATGCTATTTTTGAAGGAAAAAGTGCTTTAGCATAGTATTGTCTGCCTGCGTATGCAAGCAAGTTATTGGAACTTTTTTCTTTACCTTTTATATCTCCCTGTTTCTGTTTTATTGTAGAGTTTACCACAGTATGCACAAAATCTAAGACTTTACCTTCAATAAGTGGCCATTTACAAAGTTTCCCCCATTTTCTTTCTTCAACTTAATTTAATACTTAGTGGTTTAGTCTTCCTCTAACATGCATATTCAAAGCCAACAGGTTTTCATCGAGAAGTACATTTAAAAATGTGATAAACATCACCTGACAATTAAAGTGAGACATTGGGCAAAACAGAAAACCACACAGAAAAGAGAAAGTAGTGTAAAGTAAATCCCGTGAAAACGTCCCTGTGCTGTGGAAACATGAGTGCGTGCCAAACCCCAAACCCCTAGTAGCTAATCCTGGCTGTAGGAATTACACACACTCACAGCAGTCATGTCATCAGGAACCCGGTGGAACAGGCCCATTTTGTAGTCCACACCACACCAGACCTCTTGCTGAAAGGTTCAATCTGACTTATAGCACCTACAGCCGACAATTGTGGTTCATCATCCTCACTTCTTCCTTATTGGTTTGTTGGTTGGTTTCCTTGGTTTTCGTTTAGCCTCATGCATCTCACTTTAGTCTCTCTAGTTCTCTCTTTCTAATAAAATATTCCTTGCCCATCTAGATCATGTTCCCCTCTCTCCCCCCACCCTCACTTTCCTTGAAGAATACGTTTCTGTATGTGTAGATCACGTTGCGTATTTTGACCAACATCAGCTCACCCAGAAGTTCCTTTACAACCCGTAAGTCCTGTAAATCCTAGTTGAAAAATGATGTGTGCGGTGCGGCTTGCCTCTTAGGTTTCCCAGAGTACAGCGGCCAAATTGTTTTTGCTAGGCACTGCGAGAGACCTTATCCATCATTTTGAATGAGCTCGGTAATTGGGATTAGAAGAGCAAAAGTGCAAAAATGGACTTTGAGAATGATAGCATTACAAGCAGACCTTTCAGATGACATAAGGGGTCGAGTGTGTGCTGAATGCTAGTGATTTGGTATGTTTGGTTAACACTGTGTGGGTTTGTGTATTAGCATGCACACACTTAGCACCACGTGATCGAGCAAACACATATCACTGAATGGGGTCTGACAGTGTTTTTATAATTGAACGCAAACTGGTTTATGTTTAAATCATTTCACTCTTACTGAATGCAAACAAATCTGTACTTGATGCCATTTTTGTGTCTTATGCCAATGTTAATAATATAAGACATGGAAAACATGAACAAACGACTACCGCTTATGGAATATGCCTGTAAAAATGGCTGCTTCAAAACTCTCCATTGAGACCTAATGGGAGACATTTATTCATGAATTTGATAGAGTATCTTTGGATATAGTTACAGCTGTCAGCAGATGTACACACACACACACACAAAGTATGTCTTTCTGTATTCACAATGACTTTGTACTTTGACATACATTTATTGTCAAGGATAAACCAAACCATTACTAGTACATAACTAAAATTAACCCAAACTTAATTCACAACTTATTCCAAAACCTTACACCATAAAAACAGCATGACTTTTTATGCTTGAACACGATTTGAGCGTTAGGGTGACTGGTTTACATGCACGTCGTACGAAGCGACGAAAGGTCTTGTGCATCTAGAGGTTCAAAGCTCCAGCTAAGTTATGAAAGTCACCAAACTCACAAAACCCTTAAATTATCCAGTGAATTCAAACACTGCGCAAAGGTGCATTTGCTTTCAGTAAATAAAGCCAAGACACCATTGTACAAAGAGACTGAGAGAAGAAAAAAAGCAAGAGGTTCTCCCAAAGCTTGTCCTGAACAATTTTAACGCTTGATATCTATGTTTTCCATCAAACTCAAGTGTCTGTCTTCAAACTGCACACCCATCAAACTTAAGGCTTTTGAAGCGTTTTCGATGCGTGAAACGCATCACTATATGGCTCAGGCTTTGGGTCAAGAGAAACTCAGTGGTGAAGAATTTTAAAGCTTTTTAAGGATGCTACATATCAATGTGTACAACAAACAGCAAAAAATAGGACGAAATTTAAATTTCAGCTTGTTGATTCGACTGATGAAATGTCTGATCTATTCAAATGTGCTTCAGAAGGTCTTCTTAGTGGAGGACATCAGCTTACATCACAGCCAGAGACAACCTGAAAAGGAACATTCCTCTAGAATAGACATTATCCCTTCTGTCAACTTTCCAAACACTCCCACATTCATAACTCCCACCCCACTTCAACACACACACAGGCACGCTCACACACACACTGCGATAACCTTTGTGGCCCTTCTCAGCTGGTACGGAGCCCCATATGCTCCGACTCCTGTTGTTATTGTTGTTGTTTGGCTGTCTGGCTCATTTGACGTGCGGACCCATGACAGTGTCCAGGACCCCTTCCAAGTTCTGCCTGGTGCCTCTGTGCTTGTGTGAGAAGGAGAGTGAGTGTGTCTCAGTGTGTGGATTATTAATTCTGTGGGCCAATGATACACCACCGGCATCAGGCTGCATCTACTGCTAAGCCATTTTTAGGATTTCCCTTTCTTTTATCTTGATTTATACTTGTTGAAGTCCATCCTTCTCAGGAGATAGAGACAGTGGCTTGTAAGGGGGAAAGGTTAGGACAATTCCAAGGGCCCTTGACCGACTGTGGCCCTCCCACAAAAATATATCTATATATATATATTTTTTACAGAAATAGAAAAAAAAATGGGGCCCTGTCATTTATTGTTATGTTTTTTAAAAATAGTTTTTAGTAGTAAAAATGTAATGTCACCTCTTCAAAACCAAAAGCACATACCTATATTTGCACTGAACTCCCCCTGTATCTGCATGAAATGGTTCGTTCCTGCTTGGCGCACCTGATGGTTCAGCAGCAGTCAGTGGAAGACAACAATTGTGGAAGTTACTATTCTGCCAAGAAAAATAATAAAGTCAGATTTTCAAAAAAAAAATAGACAGATAAGAGAGAGACATTAGTGCAGCTCTGGTGTCAGAGTTCTGGTTCAGCTGACTGTTCAGGTTCAAAGTTGCTGCTTTTAGAAAAATATGACCGTGTCCCTTAAGGTCTCTGTGTTATTTCGTTTTATTACCTTTGCATGTTTCCTGTGAAGAGCTCAGATAGAACGGTGTTTACAGCATATGTACAGACGGATCAGTCGCTCGACTGTCTGGCTCTGGTCTGCTCTCTGTTCCCATAAACTCGCTCTTTCAGGCTGAATACAGAAGTGACTCCAACTGAGTCTGATATTTACCATCCGTATCCATGGTATTTTTAGGCTGATCCGGAGTGAAGTGAAGGCTGCACACTTTGTGTTGTGCAGCGTTAGCTTTAACTGGTAGTGGCAAATATTTACAAGCCACCATTTCTTAATCAGGATCGCTTGGAAATTAATGAAAACTTAAAAGCCCATTATATTAGGAAGACAACAATGTTCATAGTATTACCTTTTTTGCATTTGAAATACAACTTAGTCTTTTCTAGTAGTCATGGTAACTCAAAGCGGAAACAAGTGAGCCGCATTAGCTCCTGGAGATGTGACATCAACGCTGCAGGTACAAAGAGTCCATTTTTATAGCACATTGTGCAATTTATCAGGCTTTTTTTTTTTCACAATTTTGTCAACATTTAAGTCTGCCCATTACGAATCACACAAAATAGCCGAAAATACTTTCTAATAGGTTGCTTCAGATATGTGGTGCATTTGAGGACATCGGAAAAATGGACTTCGTGTTGCATTCATTCACGTTTTGATCATAAAACATCACTGGGTCAGTACATCTGCACAGAACAAGGGGCGCAAACACAATCGAATATATTTCTGGTTTGGAAGTAAATATAAAACAAAATCAATATAAAAATACTACTTTTATAATGTTCGAAGTCTCTAATGTCCGACAGAATTGAACTCAACACTTCTCATACGGCCTTTTGCTGAGGAGTCTCTCCACGCTCCAGATACTCCTAAGGGTAAACAACAGGTTAGTCAATCAGCAGCAGCTCTAACCACCATACCAGTTTGCTTCAAGTGCAAATTCAGAGGATTTGTTCAACTTTACTTGTCAACTTTATCTTAAATGAAACATTTGGGGAATTTTACAATTGTAAAATTTAAACTGTTCTTCAGATGGCAGCTCAGTAGAGCAGAGTAATTATCTCGTTATTAGTGCAGAAACTAAAAACCAGAAAATTCCCATGATTGTCAAGCCATGAGACCATTAAATTCGAAGCCTTTTCAAAGGATTATCAGCACCTGTGTGGATTCCATAATCTAAGGTATAGATTTGCAGTTTGTGGGAGCTAAACAGAAGTGTAGATCAAGGCTTCTTTTTTTTTACAGATCAGTATTAAGGTCCTTGCAGAAACTCAACACTTGATACCTGTTATAAATCTGGTGCCTATGATGTTCTCAGCCACACCCCTAGCAAGCTGGGTGGCCAGGATTTGCACAGCTTATTACATTATACGACATTCAAAGCAAGGAGGAGAGTTTACATACAATCACCTTGAAACATACTGTTACAAGATGAATTGTCAACAAGCCATATCAAAACAGAAAGAAAACATTCTAGCACTTCTGCTTCACTTGAAAATATTAAAAGGAGTTTATTCAAGACCCTGCCTGCATGAGTTGAATCATACATGTAGTTTTAGGTTTTCTAAGCTGTATAAACTTGTTGAGCTGCATAATATATAACCACAACTGGATTATCAATTACTAATTACTGGGTAAGTGTAACAAAGGTAAAGCACAGTGTGTTAATTTTTTTTAAGTTTAAGTTATCATGCTTGAAGTCTCAAACTAGAACTCAATCAGAAAAAAGGACAAATCCTAAATGCCTTGAATTGTGGCAGTAGAATGTTAGGGCCACGTTAAGAAACAAAATTAAGAGAATAAAGTTATAATATTTTGGGACCAAATTTGCACAACATTAAGTCAAACTAATATGAGAATAAACTCATGAGAATACTCGTAGTAATATGTTTTCAAAAATAGTAATGATACAAAATTAAAGTCGCAATCTTACCAGAATTAAGTCAGAATAATAAGAGAATAAAGTTTTATGACTAAAGCCATAACATTATGAGAATAAAGTTGTGGTAATAATTGAAAAACGTCAGTATGATTGAGAATAAACTCATAATATTTCCAGAATAAAATCATGGTATTAGTAGAACGAAGTAGTAAATTTCTACACAAAAAAGATGAAACAATTAAAATGAGGAATACTGAGCATCTTGTGAAGTTATACTTTGGTACTGGATCTGCAGATAACATCAAATTAGTGGGACTTTTGTCTCATTTGAAGAAAGAATCACGTAAGGACTTGATAACCACCAAAGCCTTTATCTCAAAAAAACATTTTTTATTGAAAATTCATGACTTTCTTCTGTTAATATTGTATCCTTTTCTGCTAGTGTTATGACTATTTTTGTAATATTGTCAGTATTCTCATAATTAATCTCTTAGATTGGCCTTTATACTCCATCATACGTTGGTATTGGTGTTATATTGGTTTTGGTGATTTAAAGAACACTTGATGCAGATATCTATCTTTTCTTAACAATGTATGTACGTGTTTCCGCAGTATGATGACATTTAAAATAGACCACAAGTTTTCAGTGAAAACCTGACTTTAGAAATGGTCGGCGCTACCGTTTAAAACACTGCAACAAGGTGGACGGCCTTACGCATGGTTTTTGACCATCTGTCCTACATACTGCCGCCCATGGTGCCTGCCCACAGGCTGCAGAGCTACAAGGACAGATTACCTCCTCTTAGCCCTTCACCACTTGGCAACGGTGAGAACCATAACAACCGGTCTTTATGGAACCCACTTTAAGCAAAAGCTCTTATTGCTTTTGGAACATGCGGCAACGCGCTCTGGGATTTCAGGACCTTCCTCCTCTCTCTGCTTCCACTGAGCTGCGCCCTTCCAAGACCTCCTCCTCTGGAAGTCTTTGGATTTCATAGCTGTACAAATGTATGCGGGGGAGACATTTATCATGAGCCACATGCCGCTGGAGACGGCGTCAGTGGCTATTTTGCAGGTCTGGTCAGGGAAAGACAGGAAAGGGGAGCTTCGCTGCGAGGGAATGACATTTACATGTATATTTACATTTATTCACAGCTGTTGCCGAATGGCGGCAACCTCAAGTGGCTGAGGGGAGGACTAGAAAGGTCACAGCCTGTGCAAGCATTGAGGCTTTATAAAATTTGTAGGTTAGCATCACCTACAGACAGATATGTTTTAGATTCTAAACTCAGTTCATGAGATAAACTTGTATTTTTTTTCAGTTTCAAAGTGGTATATTTTCTCTTATTTACATTGTCTTTCTCTATAGCTTCTTTTGTTTCATTCTTCTATTGTATTTACGCAAAATATAATACTCCAGACTCATTGAGCAGACTACCTATCCATTCTGGCCAAGGAACACATTGGTATCATTCAGAATGAGCTTAGATACTAGATACAGTAATAATTTGGCAATGGTAGTGGAAGAAGGGAACTAAGCCGTTCAATCCGTGTTAGCCACACTTTCAAACATGTATAAGGACAATTTAATGCCGGCAAAGATGTTGTGGTCCTACTCCCCACAGGGATTTGGTAAAACTAATTTTGGATAGTTGTTTACATCGCACCCTAGCTTCATAGCATGGCTTCCCTCAAGATTGAGTTGGAGGATTACATGTCATGACCAAACTGGGTAAAGTCTCATGATTCTCAGTGGCCCAGGGTTCAGATTATCTGTACGAAGTAAAGCGTAGAACACGGAGGCTGTTTTCACCAGGCTAACCTTAAAAGCTAACCAAATAAAAAATCTGATGAAATGCAGGGTACAAGACCTGTTCCTCTGTAGTCATGCTCCAGTTGATTCACATGAAAATGTTGAAACAAATAGACTCCATGAGATGAACTGAAAGCTTACAAATAGTTACAATTTCACAGATTTCTTAGGCGTTAGCTTGTGTTACACTGAAGCTGCAGCCTGCACCTCATTAGCTGTAACTTGTTCTTCTGCCGGGATAATTTCCCACAACAACTGCAAGACGATTGCACCGTCTTCAAGGCTACTGAAAGCCTAATACAAACTGTTCAATTTAGTCTTTAATTACTTCAGCAAAGCTCAGTTTTTACCTAATTCTATAGTCTAAATCTGCTCCTTAAGTTGCATTTTTTTGGGGTTGCTACTGCCTCTAATGGCGTGGTGGTGGTAACACAGCTAATATAATTACATTAATAAATCAGAATACAGCAAAGTATTTTGTGTGTTGGCGGGGGTTGAGGGTAATAAGAAGGGTTCCGTGAATGTGCATATGAAACTGGAGGGTTCGGTACCTCAAAAAAGGTTAAGAACCCTTGCCCTACTTTGAGAATTCCTTCACTTTCTTACCAATTTATAGTGATATGTCATCTTTCTTTTCATATAAAAGACAATCAGAATAACTTGATAGAGCGTGACCAAGCAAAACTTTAACCATCCATTTTAAGATTAATCACAGTAAACTAGCTAATATTGTATGCTAATTAAAATGACCAGATTTAAGGTTATTTTGCTAAATTAACTGTGATTTACTTGGATTTCTATTGTCAACATATACTACCAAAAATGTTCTACTTGTAGATGATACTTGTATAAGTATAAAGATATATAGACAACCGAGTGGTTTACAAAAACAGCTAAACATTAAACACATTAAGGAAAAACATATTTTTTTAATTTTTTTTAGTAATGACAGAATTGCTGTCTCCAAGTTTTAATACATGTTTTTCTTATCACTAAATTGCCCCAACTGTAAATCACAATATTTACAATTTGTAGATGAAAAAATTGGCTGTGTATTTTCAAAGTTGCTATTTTTTGCAGAGATTCCATGTTTTGTTCCACGTTAAATGTTCTTCCCTCAAATTGATTAACTACTTCTGCAAAAGATGCCAACATTTCAGTGTCGACTTCAAAAGACTGAGGTGCCATTTCATTGTCTTTTTCTCAGCATCGGAGCAATAAAAGCTAAAATGAATGCAAAACACCTCCTGTGTTTAAGTGGGAGATGCTATGCTTCCCCCCCCCCCCCCCTTGTTTAATGTGTTAGATTACATAATTATTAGTTAGTTCCTAGTAGGAACTGCAGCAGTGATAATTCTCTGTTAATCACATCTGCTCACAGTTTTTTCCCCTCCTTTAAACATTTAAATAATTCTCCCAAAGAACACTTCTTATCTCTGGAGATGTCTACAGCAATGATTCAATTAAACAGCAGCAGTGAGAAATAAAGATAGAGAGAGAGAGAGAAAAAATACCCATGACGGTTTATTTTCCATATATTTGGCTTCGGTTAGAGGGAAATATTCATTTATTCTAATCCTGAACTTTAAGTTTTAGTATTCCGCTGCTTCCGACAGTCACTTTTATCAATATAGGAACAGAAAACCTCCTGACAAAATGACAAACGACACCCTCCGATTCACGCATGCACATACAGTATTCATGCGCATGAATACAATCAGCTTTTAGATCCACACATATGCACATAAAACACACCTCCAGCAGGTCCCCTTCAAAATTACATTTGGCCGAACGTAGACACCGGCCTTGGAGCCCGCAGCTTCCACACCCCCACACAAAAGCTCCAAGCTCCCCTTCATGTCCCTCTCAGGAGCCAAAATGGCGTCCATAAATCAAGGAGCTAGATGTAATCTGCAGTGTCCAGAATGCAAGAGGGTGAGGCTGCAGAGCATAATGCGACTGGTTCTCCATTGTCATTCAGCAGCACAGAGTGCCTTGGCTGCACCTGATAAGGGTCTGCTTAGAGTGAGCCATAAATCACCGACACTGCCAACCGCTCCTATACTGGTTTCACACATGAGAAGAAAAAGCGCACGGGAGGCACGGGGATGAGAGGAACGGAGCACAAAGAGGATGAGGAACGGGCTCGAAGACGTAGGGGAGAGAGATGGCATGGGACGGGTATAAAAACCTGACGATAAAAACAAAAGAGAGATCCAGTAAAGAGGCCAAGTGTGGAGAATGAGAAACGGTGTGAAAAAGAGGCCATAGAGTGAAAATTCTCAATAACGAAGAGCTCAGAAAACCCCCAAAAAAACTTGCAATCAAGGAGATATTAGAAGAGGTCGGTTTCATCCTCCTGCTTCAAGACAAAAAAAAAAAACATCTGAACTGAACAAACCTGGTTTACGGAAAGTATAGAAATCAACTCCTATCCAAACTGATTAGTTCAAGGGGCAGTGCTATGTAAAACTCATCAAAAACATGCCTGGAGTGTTGCCTTGAGTCTTTCATGCATGTCTGAGAAATCCTTAAATCTCCCATGGAACAGAGAGGAAGCTCCTCCTCAGAGATGCGGTTTACAAGCTTCAGCATTACAGTTTCGCCCTCCCCAGCGGCTACCCCACTCTGCTCCTGCAGACTAGCCAGCAGCAATTGGCAAACACCTAGTGGAACTCTGCATCTGCTGAGCTCATTATAGGAACTACTTCTTAATGCAACACTGGTGAAAACGTTAAAGGGTTAATAGAGGAACCCTGTCCTGAAAGCAGAGTTTCAGAAGGAGCAGGAGTTTTTAAAGAGACAGAGTTTAAAGCGGCTAAGGAGAATTTCAAGGTGTTAAATGAAGTAAAATTTCTTTGTATATACAGCATTTTTATATAAACTGAATGTAACAGTCACTTGATTGTGCTGTAAAATTGAACTACTTGCTAGAAAACATATAATAATGTCCTTTTAAAAGTAAAACAGAGGAATCATTCTATTAAACTAGTAAGGTACAATGTTGTCGTTATAACAGGACAGAAACTCATCTCTACAAGGAGAAGTTTCTCGGTTAAATTAGTTTTGCAGAAATAGTATTCAAGTAATTGTACACAAATATTTACACCAATGGATTTTAAATATTCTCTTGATGTACCTTTGGCAGCAATGACAGCCTCACATCTTCTTGGAATGCTTGACTCTCCTGTTTTGGAGTATTTTTCCCTTTTTTCTCTGCAGATCATCTCAACTTGTCCAGCTGTGTCGCCAACATCAGTCGACGTTATTAGGGCTTTTCAGAGACGTTCAGTTGGATTTACATGCCAGTTCCCTCTTGGCAACTCCAGAACATGCACAGAATGTTCCTGAAGTGATTTCTTTGTAACTGTTTGCTTTGGGTCACCATTCTGTTGAAAGATGAATTTTCACTTTAATCTGAGTTCCAAAGCACTTTGAAGCAGGTTTTCTTGACTCTTCACTCTTGGCTTCCGTCGTAGCCGAACTACGCAGATTGGTTCTCAAGGTTCTGGCAGAATCATCACCAAACCCCAAAAGAAATCCCCACAACATACCACCACCATGCTAGCACTGCCTGTTTTATGTTTTGGTTTTTAGCGTTAGGCTTAGACTTTGTTAGCATTTAAAAGTCTTTTCTGTGTCTTTGCATTATCCTTCATGTCTATTTTGTTTGCTGCAATTTAAGCACATTTTTAAATTTTAGAAAACTAGCAAGGAACTTCGACATATGAGTTTAATTCATTCCGTGACCAAGCTAGTGAGCCAATATGGTCATATTTCTAACAAATTTTCCCTATTTAAGATAAAAAAAATAATTGTAATCCATTCCAGCCTTGTAAAATATTCCCAAACCACACTATAATAAATAAAAATACATATTTTTTATTAACAAATAGACGTGTACAGTCAGTGGCGCAAATACACATTATTCAGGTGGATGCAAAAACATAAATTATCCCAAACTTCCGGTCAGTCGCCGTGGAACGAGATGCCGTCTAAGCTGATGCTGCGCCTGTGCGCCATCTAGTGGTGGCGTCCTGAAGCAACTCAGATTTAAGTTCGTATTCCAGATAAAAAACATGAATGAACGACGACTCGCATGATTTGCTGGTGTACTCTTCTTATTCTTTTTCTTTATTATATTGGTGTTTGAAGAAACAGCTGAAGAATGCATTACCGCCACCAACTGGTCATAAGTGTGGACCACATGACCAAAAGATAAAAATAATAATACAAAATTATATATATATATATCATAAATATATTATATATATAAAGATATATATATATATATATATATATATAATATATATATATATATATATATATACATTCTGAAAAAGTGGTGAATAAGACTTTTCTAGTGACGATAAAGGACAATGAGAAAACGGAACAAAACCTACTTTAATTGAATAAAGTGCTCTGTCTACAACAGAAGGACAGCAGTCCCTTTTCCACACAACAGCTTGAGATTGGAAGAACATTAACATATGTTGTTCCTGGCCATTTGCTGAACAGCTGATGTACCGTGATTTACCATCAACAGTCTAGAAATAACTACTTGGTGATTTAAAGCGATGGATTTCACTGTGTGCTGTAAATAAACGCCTCATCAAGGTTGAATGAAACAACAGCAGCAAACTCAAACAGTTTGTGAGAACTTTGTCACAGTTTTTACAGTCTAATTACCTGAAAATGAAAATTGAACATATTTTAATGATTGAACTGTGTTAAATCTTGGCTTTGAAAAAAGAAAACAAAAGTTGGTTTTGTCACCTTACAGAAACTGTTAAAAAGTAAAAAAAAAAAAAAAAACTAATTGCGATTCTAATCTAATCATGTTCATGTCTAAATATGACATCCAGGAGTCACGTCATAATGACACAGATCAAGGTGATCATTCAGCTTCCATCTTCGACAGGGATTGGAAAGGTTTCTATAACCCCGTCCCTCCATCTCTCAAGGCAGCTTTCACTCATCAAAGCTCCTATTCAATCATCCACTTATTCCTTATTCATATGCTAAACCTCTATAGCGGAGCGCCTTTGGCCAAGCACACTGCGAGATAGATGTTAACATGTGTAATCCCCCATTAACGCATAGGAGGCAACGGATCCTCGGCTGACATCCGCCTGCCCCCAGGGATTGGCCCTTGGAGAATGGAGGGGCTGATGGGTAACGTTCAGAGAGGCTCTTCTCACTTTCACAAGCCTCCCTGCCTCCTTTCACTCTGCCCTTGTGCTATAAGCTGTGATCACTGATGAGTGGGTGTGTTTGCTAGGTGGATTTTTGGAGCCGCTTGTGCTATATGAGTATAACACTTTAAGCTAATGCTAAAAGGTTCAACAAAGCAGCTAATTTTGTTGTTAGTATGGCAGAAACTCCAAGACTTCAAGTCATTTGCATTAATTATTAAGTTTTCTGATGAATTATAGAGTGCAAATTAATTTAGGAATAATTATACAAACTTGTTACCAAATTAATAATTGAAAAGCCATTTTGATCCAATGCGGAGCCTAAAGATTTATTCCCTGCTTGCCACATAGTGGGAAAAAAAACAGGAATAGAGTTTTTAAACAGGACGTTGTCCGTCCGTCCGTTGGTCCATCTTCTCCATCTCAAGTTTGAGTTGTAGAGGTAACATGTTGGAAACCTGGGGAATTCCATGGCAATTCCAGCAATGTCCAGGTCTGAGACAGACCTAGAAATCGCTATAACCAAAAGCAAATCTCAGACACTTGTATCCAGACACTCTTTTCTTCAGTAGAAAAGGTTAAGTAGACGGACCAGTAAATATAGGCTTGCTTTGCTGGACTCTGTCTTCACCTTGGCAGCCTTGACCATCACCAGCTTTTCTGTTGATGGCAGTTCAAACTGTTTCCTCATCTCATCAACTTCTTGAACTCTTCTGACTAAAGCAGAGGCTGACCCCTGACCTGCCGTCTATGCAAGTAATCAATGCAAATAATCAATTTTGCGTATTTTGTATTGACCATGACTGACACTAACCCTAAGCTAAAGAGCAACGGTGAAAGAATAAAGTGAAAGTTTTAACAACAGAACATTTCACAGTGATTGTGATTATTCCAATTATCCGTAACGGCTACTCTAGAAAGAAGGCATGTACACAATTACAAACAAGTATGGAAATTGGGAGAAGAGCAAAACTTGCACTTTCTAAACAAATCTGCTACCATTTAACGGTATTCACTTCTATATCAACCAAACCGGTTGAAAAATGTTTCCAGCTTCTTGTAAAATGTCTGACTATAATCTCTTTTTTTTCAAAATATTTTTGAAGCAACACAGAATGACTGTTAGACTTCATCACAAAGCCAAGTTTTGAAGATTTGACATCAGCTAACTGTCCACAGTTAAAGTAATAAGGCGCAGCTTGAAATGTTTAGCGACAGTATGATGACTGTCGCTAAACATTTCATATGGTGGTGTTTTTTCTAGCAGAAAGGAGTAACTTCTGAACGCTTTGTGTATATTTCAGCTAAAAAGTCAAATAAAAAGGTAGAATAAATTGTATGTAGAGGAAAAAGATCAACTGGTTAAGAAAAAAAATCACATCTCACATTTGATAACAGTATTTTCTTGAGACGAATTGATAATATTTGTATTGAGTAAGAGAGAAAAGGTAATTCAAAGAGTAGAAGAAAAGAAAAGCCTAAAACCCACAAGATTTAATGGGGAACAGTCCCAAAGTCCTCTGAAATCTGGGAAACATGACATCACCAAAATTATAAAAATCTGAAAGGGGGGATGGAGGGTCCTCAACTTAAGCTGCCAAATTCCTTTCTTCCTTGTCTTTATCCCTCCTTTACTCTCTCTTGAAATGTGAAATTAGCTGAAACATGAGGACAATTACAAAGAAGGCCCAGCATAAAATGTGGGCAGTGGGAAAATAAACCGATCCCAGACCCCTGAACAAATCTGGTTTATTTTACAAATCTTCCTCTGAACTCTTGCCAATGTTTCCTCCCAGGGCAGTTTCATGTTTACACCTTGAAAATTGCTAGACGATCAAGAGGGAGCGCACTCAGACTCATTGCTTTCCTTTGTTCTGCCAGAGGACGCTCGGCTGAGCATCACACCTCGAACGTAACATTAGAAATGTCTAATTGGCTAAAACTATGCAGGTCATCCTTTTGAAGTTTTTTCCCCCCTGCCTTATGTGCTACTTCTGGTTTTTGCTGTCCATCCCTATTTACAGTACATATGTGGGAAAAAAACAGTGGGTAAGCTATCTTATTTGGTGTCTGCAAAGACTGTTGAGGCATTTTATAGCTTTTCCCGTTACTGCATTTTCCAAACAGTGTGTGAGAGGCAGCAGAGCACAACTGAATTATTCAGGGGTGGGGGGAATAAGGGATAAGGCCGACGTGTTATACTGCACAGCTGTAAAAGGGTCCTGCGGGAGACATCAGAGGGTTGCCATGTCAGAATGTAAACTTGCTTCTATAATATTGTAAATAATGGAGAAGAAACAGAGTTTCTGAGAAACATACGTATATATAGAGAAAATCCAATTTTAGGAAATGAAATTGGCTGAAACATTGCCTAATTATATCCATAACTGACAAAAGAAGAAGAAAAAAAATCATATCCAAAATACAAAAAAATGAAAATAGAGAAATTCTGAAATAGATTAGTCATATATAAATGCATAAGAGGTTTTAGACAGGTCAAAATTGAAAACTTTATTATAGTAGACTCATAGAGCATATCAAAAATAAAGTATACCGTTTTACAGTTCTTGGATTTTGTGGTATGGCTCTTATCATGTGTACTACAACTGATCCCACTTACCGTTGCCAAAACAGAAAAGTTTGTGAAAAACCTGTTAAGCTCCCCAGACATGTCCAGGTTACAATATGTCCCCCACTCCAAGGGGAGAAGTTTTTGTTGGAACTGTACATCCAGCTTTGAATGCAACCACTCACATGTAATGACATCACAGTGATTGCTAAAATAAAACTAATTTTTTTAAAGGTGGAATCATCCTTGCTTTGAAGTGGGTGCTATTGCAAAATATACACCTGCTAACTTTATTTGTGCCCTCTTAATATTGGTACCGTTTGTCTGGAGTTGAGCCTGATGTGTATTTTCTAACTAACTTGACTACTGTGAGAACTATTTGTGGAAAGAGTACATTTTTGGTGTGGCATTTTAATATCAGGTGGTCAGAAAGCCTTGTATGTTCCAAGGTTGTACTTACTATAAAAACAAATAGAATCACTTTCAGAGTGCGCTATGAAAAAATAGATTATTAAATATGATTCTTTCAATATTAAATTAGTTGATTTACAATTGTAATGTTGATGAAAGTTTAAATTCCCTAAATATTAATTACTATTTTTGGTAAAAAAAAAAAAAAAAAAAAAAAGGGGTTGATTTCAATTCATATGGGTTACAATATGAGTGACTAAAACAAGTCAATAAAAGGGAAGAACAGTCATAAGATTTGTGGTTGAGAACTTTTCTGAGCTGGAGCAAGAATTTAAGCTAGCGTCCAGCTTTAGACACATTGCTAATGCTAAAGCAAACATGCTAACAATGAGGTTCTCTGATAAACGTCCATCTTATCTGAGGATGCCAGGGGAAATTTTTAATGCCAAATTGTCAGAATACATTTAAAAGGTTTTAAAAACATATAATACCATATAATACTATTTTACTAATTTAGTTATTTGTGTCTCTTTTAGCATGGAGACAGGGGCGCAACTACATACGTTCTGAGGTGTATGCGAACACATCATCTGCAACTCCCAAGCTCTTCAAACCCCCACTCCCTCTCCTGGCCCAGGTTTAATATGTCCATATAATATGTCTCTCCCTTATTCATGCACTTATAAAATACAGTAATTCTACCATGGACTTTCTCCAGTGGAATTTCAACTGGGCCAATCAGAAAACAAATGGAGAAGTTGTGAACAACGACATCTGTCTGCCTGCAGTTTTAGCAATGGCAACGGAGGAAGTGTGAAGCCGTTCAATCCGTGTGTTGGCCAAGTTCCCATGACGGGTTCAACTCTGCACTTCTCCCCTTGGAGTGGGGGACGATTGTTTACAGCACTGGCAATTTCTGGTAAGCCTCATAGCCTCCACAAGGTTTGCCCATACGTCACAGGCAAATATTGGGTAAAGTTTAAAGCTTTCAACAGAGTTCACACCTCCACAGAAACGATATTGAGAAATGTTTCTGAATACAATCACCTGAGAGTTCATTTAATAAACAACTCTATTGAAGACTGACATTCAGGTCTTGTGAAATTTTTACAGAATTTACTAGGAAAATTACTGTGACAGACTGGAAACCTGTCCAGGGTGACCCCGCCTCTCGCCCGGAACGTTAGCTGGAGATCGGCACCAGCACCCCTCCCGACCCCAGTAAGGGACAAGAGTGTAAATAAGATTGATGGATGGATGGACTAGGAAAATGATTTATCTCAGAATCCAAAGAAAGGAATCAAATCAACCTATTGTTGAAATTGAACCACCCAACGTGAGGTGCAATAAGAAAAAGAAGGCGCTGTTCAAACTTTGGTTTGAGGAGAACAAGTGCCGTTTTCCTGAAACTACCAAAAACCAAGACGATAAAATAGAAAAATGGAAAAAGAAAACAATGCTACAACTCAGGAGATAATGAATCAGTTAGAGAACAAACAGCCCAAGCATGTGAAGAAGACATGAGTGATGAGGGAGAATTTCCCTGAAACATCGAAAGGCACAATCGTGGTTCCAGAAAAATAAAGTGATCTGGAAGATTCCTTAAAAATTGAGATGTTTGCCAAGGACTCTGTGATCAGGACTCTACAATTGGTCACAGAAAAAGGACCCATGTCCAAAACACCTGAAACAGTGAATGAACAAGGGGAGAAATGACCACCTAACAGAAGAAAAAGGTATCATTCGCAAGTTACTCAGAAGAACCCCACAATGATGAAATGATTTCTGATGAAAATACTGAACTGCAAGATTATTCATTGGACAAGCTAGGAGAGACAGAGCCACCAAAAGGGAAGAGTAAGAAAAAGAATCAGTCATTTCAGCTTCTTCGTTTCTGGTTGGTGACACGCTCCCCCGCTGATGGAGAGATTTCAGCTGAAAATACTGAAAACCAAGCTGCTCCACCAGTCACCAAAAAATCGATCGCCAACACTCATTAGACAATGACACAACTGGTCACTGAAACACCTGAGTCCCTAAAACACTTGAGGACAGTGGATCCACAAACTGAGGTTTCTGACGAACAAAGTGGCCTGGTAGAGAATGTACCTGAGGTCTCTGACATACAAACCCAAGAAGCTTCATGCTGGGAAAATCCCCATGCCTTTGTCTTCATCCTTCTCCAACTCAACTAGAAACCTTACTTGGACCTATGACCGATGTTCAACAACACATACATCATCTTTTTCAAGAATTGTGAAAAACAAAGGCATCCCTATGTGAGGAAATAGACAAGAGAACCTTGGTGGAGAAAAATGATGAACGCTAGTTGACACAGCTCCATCTTTATGAAAAGAAAATGGTCTCTGTTCAAACACAGACAGATTTACCAGATGGCTCGAAGTTGAAAACAGTCAATTACTGCCCCAGTATAAAGACAGAAGAGCAAAGTACCCACATGTAACTTTGACGTGGATTTCTGATATCGTAGATTTATCAGAGAGTTGGAGGTGAGGGAAGTTTTGGGTTTTTCATTATAGTCTAGTTTTATTTAAATGTGACATTTTGTTTGTCTAATTCAGGTAGCTTTAATTAGTTTATAAAGTGTATTTGGTCATTTTTATTAGTTAAATATTTTTCAGTTTTAGTTTAGTTTTTAGTCGTTATAGTAGTAGTATTAGTTTTTTCATACTTCTTGCTAATAAAGTAAGGGCTGCATGGTGGCAGAGTTTCTCCATGTATGCATGAGTTCCCTTTTATATTTGTGTGTGTGTCTATACATTTTATACATTTATATAGTACCTATAGAAATATAAGTAATATTTATATATACACACATAAATATTACCTACAGCCAAACACTTTCAGTGTCTTTCAATCATTTTTGAAAAGCTTTTCTTCGTCCCTCCAGCATCTTTATCCACCATCTCTCTTCCGTTTTCTGTACCCCTGTTAGCTTGATTTTTTTCTATTGCTCCATCTTTACTTCACTGCTGTCAAGTGCACTATATACACAATTCAAATTTACAAGGAAAAAAAACACAGCTGATTGCGTTCTCTATGAGGGAGGGGAGGTGAAACGTTGGGGGGGGGGGGGGGTTACCTAATCAGTGCCGTTCCTCTGTTATTGATCATTGCATACAGTTCATACCCACTTTTTGCGACCCTGCATGGAGGGCAGACGGAGTGACTTGATGAGAGAAACAGCGAAGGTGCTTGTTAGTTACGATTCTGCTGCTGAATAGGACCCAGCGGAGGTGTCCGTTGTCACAGAGGGAATCCTCTGCTATAATAAAACTTGTCTGGCCTCGCCATAACTGCTGTGATACTGAATCCTCAGGTTTATTTGATGCTGTTCTGAGCTTGGCTGTAAATGTATTTTATGGATAAAGACCTTTGAAACACGTACCGTTATCCTGTTGTTCTTGATTCAGTGACAAATGGGCAGATGGTTTGCACCCCCAGTAGAATATTAAGTTACATCCTGATAAATATTAGGTGTTTTCCAAAGTTTATGTAAATGTAAAATAGAATAGACAAGAATTAATCAATTTTGTAAGAATTTAATGTCATTTAGTAAGTACATCTTAAACGTTAGGTGTTAACTAAGGCAATTATGCTGGTTTTTCCTACTAAACCTAATATACAATCAATTTATCAATTAATTTAGTCACTCAATTTAGCACATTACATCATTAATTTACAAAACAGATTCTTTTACAACACAAGTGAACAAGGAGCTAGGAGAAGAAAAATCTTTTATTAACCAGCTCCTTTCTCAGTAATTATAAGTTACATTTTCTCATTAAATAAACTATATGTTACTATTTATCTTTCACCTTATTGTTAACTCATAGCTTTGTTTAGTGTCACAAACAAAGGTTTAACATTAGTTTTATATGTGTTGCCCCATAGTTCTGTCTAATACGACAGACATGAATAATACAGAATAATACATGGTTGAATCTAAGCAACAGATATGTTTAAAGTCCACCAAAATACAAATTAAACAAATTAGTGGCAGGACTTTATTGGTGAAATTCTAAAAGTTTCTTTTGTCTGAAAGTTGTTTTTTTTTTCACTCCAGCTCCTTTAAATTGTTTCTTAGATCAGAGTTGTCATCTGGTAGGCAGAAAACCCTCCATGTGTAACCTAATTTCGGTCAGGAGCATTCGCACTCTAAAGAGAATAAACTCCAAAAAATATCATAACATTTGCGTTAAGCCAGGCTATTAATCACATCCACGTGTCTACAGCAGTTCTGCCACCCATGAGCTGGACTCCTGGGGGCGATCCTCTCCCATGCCCCAACCAATCTGCCCCCCCATTCATTTATCCAACGTAGCCTCCCAGACAGTTCATACGGGGCAGTGAAAGGTTCATTATTGTGATTCTGTTATCTTTCAAGGAAACCTTTACGAGGTGAGAACCTTGTTTTTCATCCGTCCCTACAATCTTGATAATGGCCCGCAGAGTCAAGGTTAGGTGTGTCAGCTGCGGTGACAGCATATGGCTCCGACGCGGCACAAAACCAACAGTGTGTGCCATATGTGAGCGCATTTCGCCCTCGCCGCTCCGCACAGCCTCCACGCTTAATGGCTAGAACAATTATACATTCCTCCTCTGATCTCGTATCACAGAAGACTTGGTTTCGCTCCAGCATGATTCAATCAACTGCAGCGTGTCTGCCGTCCCTGAAAAGATAAATTATGCCATTACGGCTCTGAACTGCAGTGCTGCGCCCCTGGAAAACAGCGCGGCCTCACTGGGCTTTAAAGGAAACGTCACTAATTACCTCCTCTTTGTTTGGGATAATATTGTTAAGTCATCCATCATTCAAATGGGTGTCAATACGACTGAGGAACTAAAAATGGCCACCTTTTTTAAAAAAAAAAGAAGAGAAGCTTTAAATTGAAAGGTTTTTACAAAAACAATGCATAAAAGACAAAAAAAATCACAAAATAATGCATGAAAGAAATAAAAAATGGAGTTTTAACGCTTATATTCTACAGACATTTATTTTAACATCTTGCATAACCTTGGCGTTCACATATGCACTCATACCACATCAGAGTTCACATTTTTAGTCAGCATTGTGCATTCACACTTCCACAAATAAACAGGACTTTCTAGTCACTAGAGTTCAATTAAAGTGTTTGTAGACCTTCCAGCTGGGGAATGGCCATATTTTAGACTCCAATTGCAGATTTGTTTCAAACCATCAAACTCTCACAGTGGATAACAGCTCATAACAGAAAATGCCTATTTTTCACATAGTACATATGTGAATATCTTTGCCACCATGCGGTGTTCAATTTTATGTTCAATTAGGCATAATGTGCAAACAAAATACCTAAAATTGTGTTATGTTTGTAAAATATTTATACTGAGATACTTTTTCAGAGCAGGAACACATTTTTCTTAGTATCATTTAAAATAAATTTAGGCAGGAAAAACTTGTAACTGAGTCTACAATGGAATGGTTAAGATAGTGATTAAGAAGTATATTTGGATACTCATTACAAATAAATGCTATGCAATAAAAAAAAAATCTGAAAACCATGAAACATTTTTATTCTACTTCACAATCATGCCTTACTGTGTGTTGTTCAGTCACATTTACTCACAAAACACTAAAACGAAGTCTGTTGTTATATGAACCCTTTTTTTCCAGGTAGTGGGAATAAATTCGTCACCAGATAGTTCAAATCAGTTTCTGTAATTGAAGGAAGTTGCACTCTCTTCCTGTGGTTATGGAAACCTCGCCTAACCAGATCTAATTCCTCACACCTCTGCTTGTTTCATTTTGATGCTCACATGCCACGGTGGCACACAGCATGATGGCGCTCACATTTCCAATAAGGCTGGCACAATATGGCTCTGGACTATTAATATCCCACAATGCCATGGCTGCAGTGGTGGCATCTGCTCCTCTAACTTTTTCATCCTGTCCTCCGTTCATCTTGATCGCATGGCCTTTGAGTGGGCGAGAGACAGCTTGAAGTCCCGTGTTTTAGGTTTTTGGACTGAGTTTACGTTTATCACGAAAAACCTTTTGCACAACTGTTTGGCTGCTCGTAGCTCTCGCGTTTCATTAGCTTCACGCAAGCTTTAATTGATCTTTATTTCCCCTGATTGCGATCATAATTAAACACCAGAAAGCTGTTTGAGCTACAAGCCATCTGCCAGGTTTGGATGATGGGCAGGAGCAGCGTGGGCGGGTGGCTACAAGGCCACCATGGCGTCCTCTGCCAAGACCCACACCTCCAAGTGTCCAATCAAATGTGGCACAATAAGGTCAACGCCGCATGCCTGTTCTTTGTGTCGGGACAGGTCCCTATTTTTATTTGCTTCCTGGGGAAAATAGACCATGAATCAGGGTTCCTATGCTGTTCGAGTTTGTCCGTATGTCCGTCCATCCATTGGCCTGACCACATCGGCGTCTCCACTCAGAGATTCACCTTTTACCTTCTGGATTACGCTTTAGATTAGGTTCTGCTTGAAGCAATAAGTATAAACATTAATTTATTTCTAGTGCTGTTTCCAGTGAGTTGTCTTGTAACGTGAGGGATTTCATATGTTAAAGTATTATGTACTTATTGCTCAAATTTTTAGACTGAAAAGCACTTGTGTGTTTTTGGTGGACAAGTTTTGTTTTTAGAAGTGGAATTTAGTATCATGCTAAATATTAATATTTGGTGTTATGGTGACTTGCTGTAAAATTAATTACCCATTAATTAATTACATTACATTAATAAACTCTTAACCTGGGTTTATAATAAGTATTTATGCTTAAAAAAGGGGAAATTCTATAAAAGACCTCTCAAAATACGAGTTGGAGAAATTATTCAATTTTGGCCTGAAAAATGTGTGTGGTTTACAAAAATTAGTTTGAAAAAATAAGGATCGGACAAATTATTTATGATTTATAGGCAGCTATTTGTAAATGAATTTAAGATTGAAAATATAAGTCAACTGGAATTTCTTCAGAAACCTGCAATGCTTTATTTTTTTACTTTTTTTAAACAAATAATATTTATGTCCTTGTAAGCTACAGCAGAAGTTCTCTTTACAGTGCATCTGGTTATATTTAAATCCTTCCCAATCCATACTTCCATAATCCTGTTTTTTTCAAAATCCCCAATGGACAGTTCATCAACTCTTGATCTCTTGAAATGAGTAAATTAAGGTTACTGCCAACATATGGTTTGGACATTTGGTAGATCCCCACTTTCTAAAAGTATGAACAACCCATTGCAGCTGCTGTATTTACTGTGGTACCAACCTGAACTGCAGTGCCAAGCTGTCGTCCAGGGCAACCCCTGTGGAGAAGCTTGGTTGTGAATCAGAGCTATCAATAGCCATTCAGTCGAAAGGCCACGTTCTCATGATGAAAAACTATGCCATTTAAAACATCTAGTTTACATTTTGATTTTCTTCAGATTATGTCCTCACATTAGATTTATACTCATTCCGATTTTTATAGTTCAGGCTCTGCACGGCTCAAATCGGGTTATGAACTTAATCAATCCGCGCGCTCTCCCGCATTGACTGTTTTATGATCGGCCCGAGGTCCCCAGGTTTTATTGACCCGATAACCTTAGCCGAAAATGGCTGTGTGTGTGTGTGTGTGTGTGTGTGTGTGTGTGTGTGTGTGTGTGTGTGTGTGTGTGTGTGTGTGTGTGTGACTGGGAGAAGGCAGCAACACAAGATCCGTCCCCTCTGAAGCAACGACTGGTTAAACGTGTTGTAAACGAGAGTTGAAGTGAACAGATCTGATTTCTCTGTATGCGTTCTTGTGTTTGATGGCTTAGAGCTCTCCATAAGGACGGTACCTTAGAACAGGTGATGTGTAACCCCCCCCCCCCCCCCCCCCCCTCAAAAAAAAAATCCCAAAACAGGAGGTGGAACCTAGGGTGATGGATGAAGTGGGAATCCCGCTCCTTTTCCATCTCTTTCTCATTCTCTGTGGTGTATTCCATCTCTTTCCAGTGGGATGAGGAGTCACGCCGATGCATTCTTGACCTCCATGAGGGAAGCAGAGTTGCTGTTGCCACAGCTGCACTTTCAGCAGATCCTCATCCACAGGGAGAGAACGTAGTCGGTTCGGAGAATGTCTGTTTTATAGCCGGTGGATCCAAGCAGCAGTCATTGTTTAGTGGAATGCAGATGTGAGGAGTTTGGAATACTGAAAAAGATTTAAGTAAATGCAAATGAGTGTTTTTTGTTTTTCTGGCCACTTTTCACAGAAACTGTCCTTTTGGATTTCACAACTAATAGTTGTCCTACCAAAAGATTGGTAGGGCAATATGTAATATTATATTTATAATACATATTATATATTTAAATATTATACAGGAATGCTGTTTTATTCCAGTATTATATATAAATGTTCATGGTTGTAATTAATCAAAATGTGGAAAAGTTGAAGGCGGATGAATTCTTTATGACTTCTTTGGCTCTGTCTCTTCATTTATATAAGACTAGATGGTTAACAGTAATTCTCTAATATATAATTCAATCATCTGATCACCTATAGTTTAATATTTTGGAAATCTAATCAAATTTAAACTTTCTGGAATAAATTGACCACAAGAAACAAGAATGATTGACTAACTGATGTTCCTTCCACCATTAAAACTCTGACCCTTTCTGATTGATCATTACTTTCTGAGACAAACTATAACTAAATAAAGGTAACTCTACAATACTGAATGTTTTTTTGGACTTAGAAAAATCCTAACAAAGCAAACAGAAAAAAAGACATTTAAAGTGCCATATGGGCGCTGAACCTGTCATACAGTGTGCGGCTGCACTGCAGCTTTAACACATATGGCTTTCCTTAGATCATTACTTCCATTAAGTCATTAAGCCTTGGCCTAAGCCTAGCCTGTTAGTTAGTCACATTAAAGAGTTAACACTTTCCGTCTCCACAACCCGATGGGCTGCTACGTCTGCCGTGGCAGCTGACGCGTCGTTTCATCCCTATAATTAGGAAAATTGCTCTTAACAGGTCCAGCATTTAGTAATGGTCTCATTTCTTCCAGATAGCCGTGATGAGCGCAAACTGCAAGAAGATGTCCCCCATTAACTCTTTGCACCAAGGCTAAACTAAACCCCTCTTGTGTCCGTTCAGCGTGGTTTGATCTGTTATCCCCGTCACAGGCAGACACCGGTGATGGAACTTGCAGTTCTCAGAAAAGAACCGAATCTCCGTTCAAATAATCCTTTTTTTTTTTAATGTAAATGTTTTCAAAGAACAAGTCATTTTATCTATAACATTGTTTAATTTGAATTGTTTTTGAGGATGAAGTACATGAAAGTTCACAAAAGTTGAATCATCTGTATTAAATAAATAATCGCAGTATGTTTTTACAGAAAAATTATGTATATATTTTCCAGGATTGTCGACATTACGCATGAGATCAATCTGAAAATATTAATGGATTAATATTACAGAGCGCAGATTAATCAAACTACTATTTTGAGCTACAAACCTCTAAAGAGCTACGCAGGTCACAGCAGCGCTTTGTGGACACAACACCCGGGGAGTGATGAGAACAACAGGTGAAAGTTTTTTTGTGATATTTTGAACAGAAATACTTGGTAATAGTTTTGTGTTTTTGTAGTATAGCAGTTAGGTCTCACACACACACACACACACACACACAACACACACACACACACACACACACACACACACAGCACCGCCATGACACGTCACGAAAGCAAACGTTGAGCAATGAGAAAGCGCTCTGCTCATACATCCCTCTCTTCTATTTTATTTATTTAACAATTAATTAAACATGTTAAATTAAATAGATTAACAAGAGCTGCTGCAGTGTGTAGAGCGAGCAAGCTGAGTTGTAAAGAAACAAAGAACGGCTCTCAAACTGAGACTCGAGTCTCATCGTTCACAGTAAAGAACCAAAACAGTCGTGGACTTCGCCACCAGACGCACACTTCTTGTTTCTAATGAGAAAACTCGCTCCTTTCTCTCTCCAGCATAAATTTGGAGACCTTTGATCGACTGTCCATCACCTCACGCTACATGTGAGAAACTTGGAAAGAACGAAGGACGGCGAGACGATTCGCCAGAGAGCAACGACGAGCTTTCATCTCAACCCCTCCACCCAGTGCCCGCTCTTCCATCCCTTCATCTCAGCCCGTCATCCGTTCACCCCCTCCTCTTTCTCTGACCAAATTAAATTGAAACCAGATGGAGCAGGGCCTGGACTGTGCGTTGTGTCAGCTTGTCATGGCGCATTAACCATGATTTCACATTGAAACGGTCTGCCTGGCCAGAAACAAAAAAAAAGAGAAAAGAAAGAAAATGACAAGACACAGACAGAGGTGGAGAGATAGAGGGATGGAGTCAAGAGAGAGGGAGAGGGGAAGTTTTAAAGTTAGAGAGACGAGGGAAGATTCACAGAAAATGAGAGCCAGATATATGGCATCAGTCCCAGTGGTCGCACAGCTGGCACATGCAGATGATATGAACGCCAGATGACACAGAGACAGGCTTGCATCAGGGAGGCTCAGCGTGGTGCCTGTACCTGTACAGACAGGGTGGAACACTCTGCATAAATCTGAATCCAAATCTAATAAAGAGTATCTAATTAAACCTAATTCTAAATATTGCCTTGAAATTAAATCTAGGAATGGAAAAGAGTTTTTCTTTTTTTTACATCTACTCGCATACCACTGGTGACGAGCTTTTCCTTCGCTTGATGTCAAGGTCAGACTTAAAATGGTTTGAAGAAATAAAAAAATCAAGTTAAATTTCAAACTCCGGGATGACGGATTGCTCAATCCAATATGAATGTTAAAAAATATGCCCGGTTGTGGGCAAGCGTGCCATATGGGTTTATGTGACGTCTTCGAGAAAAATATACGCAGTGGCTTGCAGAACATAACTGTTTTAAGTTGAAGGGAAGTTAAACATGCTTTTCAAAATTCTTTTTGCAGATAAAAATCTGAAATTTGTACAGAATATTAGTGTCTGGATCCACGTGTAGCTGAATCACCATCCATTGACACTGTTGACTAAAAGTCAGAAAAGGCGCTGTTTACAGTTTGACAGAAGTAGGAACGTGTGGAGAAGTTGCAGATCTCCTTAAATAGACCATCCCATAGTAAAACACGGGGGTAGCCTCATAATGCTGTGGGGATGCTTTTCTTCAGCAGACATATAGAAGCTGGCATATGAAGATGGATAAAGATATATACAGAACAATATTCAAAGAAAACTGGCAAAAAGACACAAGACTGACCTCCCAGCAGGATGAGGACGATGACGATGAGTGTTAATGTGTCACTGACACGTTAAAACCACTTCCGTGATTTAAAAAGTTCAACCATAGATTCTTTGAACGTAGAAGCTTTTAAATAGTAAATATTTCTCACAGAGTACCAAAAATGCATGGTGTCGCCGTTTCCATCTGCAGTGACTTGGTCAAATGCCGGCACCATCTTGTGACGTAATGAGGGTAAGTCAAATCGTAAACAACTAAGGTTGAGCACACAGAAGCGGAGCCAGTTGTGTGCGATTTCAGTGAAGACTGGAGAGATTTATCTGCAGTTTTGGAGGAAGAAGCCATGGAGTGAAGAAGAGGGAGTTGTCTCCCTATGTCTTTGAGTGTTCATATTGTTCAGCAAGGACAGATGACGCCGATGTTTCTGGGGAGGAAAGGAAAGATAAACAGTGAAGGGTTAGACTGGTTAACTTTGGACATTCACTTGCTCATAACACAGTGGTAGAATAAAAGGTCCAGCTAGTCACCTCTGCCATTAGTTGCATTGAAAAATTCAAGACAGAAGCAGAGCAAACCAAGTTGTCAACTACAATTTGAGGGAGACCAACTACGGGTTGATTAAGACACATCATCAAGTCATAATTGAAATAACTTTCTTTATTATTGACATTTAAGTTAGTTGCCCCTGGATTTGAACGTTTCCAAACATGTTTGATATCACAGAGACAGCTCAAAACGAGTTTAGGAGACGTTTAAGTGGTTTAGGATTGCATCTGTGAGCCACTTACTTGGCTAAGCATTAGAGCCAAGACTGGATTTCTTCCTAGAACATCAGGGTGGTTCCGTTTGGTTAGAAATCCATCCATGACACCTGTAGTTTGCATTAGAGTCTCTTTTTGAGTTTCTGTTGGACTCTTTCTGGGTTTTTTTCCAGACCTCATAGAGATTGGACTCATAGTGTCTCGTTGGGCTACTGACAATGTGAATGTAAAACATCAGGAAAATCGAGACGTTTTCAGTTTCAAAAGTTTATAAAATATATGACACTATATTGAAGTTGAATATTTATAACTTATGTTGATTATTTTATTGTTGAACTATAGATTTTAAATCTAAAGCCTGAAAACCTGTCTTTATAAATCTGATTTGTAAATGGAAATATGAGGATAAGCTTAACCTGGTCGTTCCTGGTTTCGTTGTCATGATCTGTGTTTCTGTGTATTTATTGTAAGGTTTTCCTGTGTTCAGTTTCTGTCCTGTGAGTCTCTGCAGTCTTCCACTGTTGATTGATCCCAGTTGTGTTTCGTTCCTTGACCAACCTCCCAGTGTATTTAAACCCACCTGTTGTCTTTGTCTCTTGTCAGTCCTTGTCTTATGTCAGTTGTTGTTGTCTTATGTCTCTGCTCTTCAGTCAAGTTAAGTCCTGGTTTGCTTAGCTCTTGTTTTTCAGTCTTCAGTTATTAGTTGCTACTGGTATTTAGCTGTTTGCTAAACAGCTCACCCTGCCGTGCCGTTCTGGACTGCATTGAGCTTCTTTCATTAAATTTAACCATTTTCTCTACATCCTGCGATTCAGCCCTAAGGTTTGTGAGACATATTGGAAGCATGTGACATCTTTTAATTTTTAATCTCAAATTAAAAATGCACCAAGAAATAAGCTAGTAACTAGAAATGAACGATAGATGATTGGTCGGTTACCCAAAAATCCCACCAAACATCTTCAATTGACGACGTTTCTACATCACTTCTAGTCTTCTGGTGAAGCATCTCTCATCACAATCTGACTGTCCTTTGATCTTCCTCCAACTTTCCCCAACAATCAAATGAGCATGGCACTCCAAGAGCACGGCGCAACATCCATCTTTGGTTTGCCACCGAGGGATCAACGCTCTACTTAACCTCTGGAGAGATGGAATTACAAGTTTGACTCCAACCAGCGATATCATCTCATTGCAGGTTTCATTACCCCAGCTTATAATTGACAGACGCATTAACATGTCATTAACACATAAGCTCAGACTTATATGTGAACCTTTTAATGAGGCCATCAGTCAACATTAATAGATTAGTTATCATGGGTAATGACTTAGGTGTCTTTGCCTGTCCGTACAGGTCGGTGTCGTGAAAACTCAGCGTAATATTTTTAGTCGGGGGGGAGTTGGAAGGGTCCCCCAGGAAATGAGAGGGGAGATTGTTCGGGGCAAACATATAGGGAAATAGGAGTAGGTAGAGTCATCTATACAGTCATCTTCAAATGGCCGCAATGATTAGTCAGGGAGGTTAGCAGTTTAGCGAAATATTGAAAGTTTGGTTTTTGTGTCAGCATATTCCTAATGCCAAATCAATCAATTTTACGTAAAACCTCGTATTTAACATTTTATTTCAACTGGAGTTTCAATCTATCAGTTTACCGGCTCCCTAACCCTTAAGCTTCTTCCCTCAGTGCCTCTTGGAAATCACGCCGAGCCGGAGTCGCACCTTGTTTACATCAGGCCTTGAATTAGAGACAACAATTAATCTCCTGGAATGCCTCCTGTCACGCCGGCCGCAGCTGATGATTGATTAAAGGAGGCTCTGGCGTGGCAGTCGCTGAACCGGGCTAAGGTTTCAGCCAACAGGAGAAGCTAAATGAACGGTGTGGTCCTTTCAGTGCCAAATTCATAGCTCAAGGGGTCTTTGAGTTGCCGCGCAGCAACCCCCCCTTCCTCCTCTCCAATGTTTCTGATGTGAAAACCAGGTAGCCCCATAACCCTTCGCTGCACTCTCCTCGGCTGCTGTCTTTCCTCCTTTGCTCCCATTTCTCAGTCCTTGCGGACCCAGTGATGGATTGTATTTTACTCCTCAGAAACACATTGTTTTCTTTAGCACAGCAGGGTATTCTATTTGCAAAGGTCGGGCTGGAGAGGTATTGCGGACATCTATCACTGCGGAGGTGCCTCTGGTAAGCATGTTCCTTCCTTTAAGAGGAGCGGTTGTGAGCGATGGATAGCTGGAGCTGTCTGGTCTCAAAAGACTAATGCGAAGGAAACCAAAGACGTCTAGAAGAGGAGAAAACCCGGGTTAATTAGTAACATATTTCCTAGAGATTTGTGGGGGATTTATCAGATCACGGTGGGGTATCAGTGCAAAGGTAAAACCTGGAGTGAAACCCTTTTGAATCTGATGAGAAAGGGTTTTGGCGACGAGCCAGACTTCAACCATGACAAGGAATATTCAGGTTCAGTACAAGAAGACAAAAACAAAGACTTGAAGGGTTGTTTGGGTCTCATTAAGCATGTTTACTTCAGTTGCAGTGGAGCCAATGGTACCACTAGTGAAACCAAAGAATGCATTGCAAGACACTACTCTAGTTTGTCCTTTCCACATGCCAGCTGTTAATGCACAAATATTCCACCCAAGTTGGACACAATAATTATCTGATAATCATCACAGAGATTGCATGGATTAACACATATCCTCGCGTAACAGCAGCTCCCGAAATACAACTCTCTTTGAGTTTTGCTCAAGTTACAGCTTCACAAGCCCTGCCACCGCCTAAATGGAGGCTTCTAGGAGATGGATTGGCATCTCCGAATCTCCCTTTTAGCACCTCCGTGTGAAAGTCGTAGAAACGGATGACAACCGTCCAGTGAAAGGGACCAAAAATTTTTTTTTTAATTTACAAATGGGCCTGTTTCACAGTATTTTCACTGCGTCTTTCACCTCTGGAGAGGCTGAATACATATACACAGGTCCTGATATGTTTTACATGCTTCCCTCCTGAGGCATCCGGATAACGCTGCTATTTCAACGGGGCGATGATGTACACACCCCAGCTATGTTGAAATAGATTGGAGATGATGTGAAACACAAACAGGACGAGTGGCTCTGAGACCCGACAGCAAAATCTTAAAGATATAATAAATACGTAAGAGACCGCGTTTCATAGGCCGGTTTCTTTTATTGCTGCTAAAAAACAGCGGAGATAAATGTTGGTTTTGAGTATCTGAGGGTAATTTTTTATTTTTTGTTGCCTCTACTGGTTTCCATACTCACACAGGGAGCGGTCGGGGGTTACTGGATGCCCAGCAGATGAGGAGTTTACGGGGAGCGTGGGGTGGGGGGTCTGAACTTGTGACCCCTCCCTTGGGCATGGGGGCCTCAGGGGTTGCAGTATCACAGCGATGATCCACTCCAGCCTGCCTGGCTTGGCTCGATCCACTCCCACAGCTGGCACGTAACATGCAGCACTCACTGTATACAGCCCCAACGCCGCATGAGCTCATGCTCTCTGATGCAACACCAAAACGTCACTGCAACAAAAAAAACATCACTCAGAGCATCTGGTATAATCCCACAAAAAGGCAGCGCCGCAATAGATGAAATCATATGGTGAGACTCAGTAGGAGCTGTTACACGAAGGAGGTTTTAATCCAACTGTGCAAGATGTTGGGAGAAATGTTGGGATGGTCCCTCAGTATGAAATGCAATTATTGATAAATAAAAATAAAACCAACAAAGAACACTTTTTGAGAAAACACCACTTCACTAGTGAAATGTAACTTGTTGCTTTAAATCTGTAAGTTAACGTATTGAAAAAAGACAATACAATCCAACTTTTTAAAAAATGAGTTGATTTGTTACATGTAATGCAATTAAGTCTGTGAAACATACTTTATTTACACTTATTAAACTTAATAAACTCAACATATTTACTTGGATAGTCTTAATTTGACTACTTGTATCAAATTAATTCAATTTATTTAAGCTGGATTGTCTGTTTAGTTTTTTTAGTGTGAACTTTAAGGTAAATATCAAAAAAATAATTACACCTCCTAATTATTAGGTCGCCAGACATCACTGCACATAAAACTGTTTGTACGGTGGTCAACCAGTCATGCCGTAAGTTAGACATCATGTTAAAATTTTAGTTTAATTTTCTCCTGTTGTTTTTGATTATTTTATTACTGAAACTTGCAAAATGTTCCGTTTCATTAAATATATATTCTTTGTTGAGTTGTATCTAAAGTTATACTTTATCAATTTCTCCTCCAGTAAAATAGTAGTCATTTTTTAATTTGATCATTTTTGATTGTTCATAATTTTGTAATTATGGATAAAATGTTGATCTGTTGTCAACATTTTGTAATAAATTCATAAAAGGTCTTTTTCCTGAAGTAAAAAAAGCGAGGCTTTGTGATAAGCATGCAATGATTTAGCTATAATTTTAATAACTGGCGGCTTCTGTGTCGCCGACATGTGACAACGGTTCCAATAATCGGCCGCATTAATCCTGTTATCTGCTTTTTCAATCTCATAATTCAGACTGAAGACCCGTCACATGTGAAGCCTCAACCCAACAATGATTACAGCATTAATTAGGGAGACGGTATCGGTTGAACAGCTATGCCGTTTTGATAATTAGGGCGTTTCAGAATAATAATTATTATTTCATAATTAATTGAACATTTCAGGGCTGATTACTGTAAGTGACATGATAACCGAGTGAAGTGTGTTTTCCTCCTTTTGTTGGAAAATTCGTTATTATTTAGGTTCATTCAGACAAGACATAATGAGACACGATACTGATGTGTAAAAACTCACTGCTTTCATGCAAGAATTGAAGAGAAATTGATAAATGTAATGGTAAAAAAAATAAAAAGCTAAATCAAAAAATATAATTTCTTTATATTTAGAAATATCCAACAAAATAAAACTTCAATGCTGTTTTCGCTGGAGCTCTTTGTGTCGTTTAGTCAGACTCAGCGTTTCCCTCTGACTGTTTCTCACATTTTCAGAGCTGAAAGGGAATCTGAGGACCGCAACCTTCCTCAGGGTGGGAGGAAGATGAGCTGAATGCCGGTTATCAGGGTGTCAGCACCCCCTGCTGGTGTTACGTCCTGACTGGGGCAGAGAAGCCTGCCCTCTGGTCAAATCCCACCCCACCCATTCACAAAAAAAACCCTTCCACTCATTCTTACACATTAGCAGCTGTCAGACCTCAGCAGGTAAAGTTAAGTAATGAAAACTCTCACTGTGGCACAGATCCATTAAAAAAGAAACCCACACAACTGGGTGGTGTCTTTTTATCTAAAAATACGATCTCAGTTGAATCTTTTCCTCACGTATGAATCCTAACAGACTGGAGTGCAAATTAAAACGTGAATACTTTAAATGTACTCAAGCTCGCTAAACTAGAAGAGCTACGTTTTGCCCACCTCTTTGCAGTGATGCCTGTTTGCAATCTATGACAAGTGGTTCAACTGAGAAAGGAAAACACAACTATCTGACTTTTCCGGCAAGCATTTGACCATGTATCAACTATTGCTTAGCTTCGAAGGTGCTTGAAATGAGCAACATCTAATGAGTGAAAATGCCAGCTTCATGTTTGTTTAAAAATGTCACTTTGATGTTCAATATTCTCAAATTGGTTTCATTTCAAACAGAAAGGCAACAATTGTTTCCGATGCTCCCAAAATAATATAATTTTGATCACTGAAGTTGTAACAGCATTATCAATAACTTTTTTTGTTTACATTTATTTTTACACCCACTTTTGCAAAACAATGGAGTAAGAACAAGGTGATTTTGAGTAAGTAGCAGGCATCACAAGGCGATAATAGCTCAGTAATTAGCAATCAGTTACTGTAACTATGTTTTTCATGAGCAGAAATATCTCTAACCAGCTGAATTTGATTTTGTGTTGTTGTTTTTCTAAGAATCGGGTGATCTTACCATCATCGTTTCAGAAAACTGACTCATGGTGCAACATACTGACACTTTTTCTGGCATCTCATTTAAAATGACATTAAGCTACAGAAACAACATGACAGAAAACTTTATTGGTTTTTCAAACCAAACTTCTTAGAACATTAGAACACCTGCTACTGGTCTGTTCAGGCTGACTCAATATAACTTGTAGTTTAATACAGCGATAAATCGCTTTTGTCATCATGTACGCGTATTGATTTACATTTTTAGTAAAGGTATAACTGGAAAACTGAATCACAAAAACAAGCGAAACGTGTGAAAGTTTTGTTCACCAGGATAACTCCTAGATTTCACTTAGACGTTGTTCCTCTCCACTGTCGCTAAATTGGAGAAGAGATTGCTGCAAAATTAATGACTTGCTCCAATTAGCTGACCTTCTTTGGAGAAAATATTTTACCAGGTGACCTTACAAAATGAACTTTGAGTGGATAATATTATAAATATGATTAATTTGGACGGTGTGTAATACAACTTAAATCAATCTCGTCATGTGGAAGGATATAAGAGTGGTGAATAAAAACCTATGTCTCATCTCGATATGTCTTTTTGTTGTTTAAGGGCTTTGGTATGACATTAGTGGCGAATTGGCACAAAATAAATACTGAAAAGAATTTTAAAGCTGTTAGCAAATGGCTCATAAATCCAAAATGTGCTAGTTGGCAAAGACTCGGAATACCAAAATTATGTTTTACTTTTTCATTCCTTTATTAAACACAAGATTCGTCGGCTTTAAATGTCCGTGTTAAAAACTGGGCTGACCTGTTACATCAATCACTGTTGTAATGTTGAGAGTTTGTTTTGACATGAACAAAACAAAGCCGATTACTCTGTCAATCAGAGGTTCCCCGAGGTGAGCCGTATCAAGAAAAAGTCTCTCAACTGTAAATAAACACGTTTCATAAATGGTATCTGAAATTAGTATAAATAATTCAAGAACTGCAGTTGTAACACGGATGGAGAGTAAGACTGTCTGTGTGAAGTCAGGCCTTCACGTAATGATGTGGGATAACAAATGTCTTTGAAACACAGAGAAAATACGATCCATCAGCGAGGAGGATTAGCTGCTATCTACAAGCACATGTTTTGATTCATACTTTCCACATATCATTTAGATTTCAGTGGACATCTAAGTGTTACTCATTTTGTTTTTTTTCTTTTATTTCTACGCAGCTAAGTTGAGGAAAACCTTTACCGAAATATTGTTCAAAGAAAGCACTGATTTGATTGCTTTTGCCGTTTAGGGGAAGAAAACATGACATGTTTGAAAGTTTCTTATCATTTGCTGATGGAGAGTAATGGACAAGAAATTTTTCCAAAAATGTTTTATGAGGGATTTTCTTGTAGCTCATAAAACCAGGTCATTCAGAGTAACACTGTAAAAATATTTATATAATTGCTGAGTCAACTTGGCTCAGTCTAGTTTCCTTGTTGTTTTGACTCAGTTATCAAGTTTTAACTGTCAAATTCAAAACACTAAAACTGACAGCAACAACTTTAAGTATGTTTACTCTGCTTTTTTTTTTAGCAATCGCATTCAACTAAAAATTAGTTACGAGAATTTTAAACAAATTGTTACCCTAACTTAAGTTTTTACATTAAGTTGACCTAACATAAAATTTTACATTTTGTTCAAATTAAACACATCTGAACAAATGTTTAACCTGTTGCCTCATAATGAAATTCCCATTTTTAGAAAATGTATATTTTAAAGTTAATAAAGTCAACTCTGTAGTGTTTACTCTTTACTGCATGATTTTTTCCCCAACTTAATATTCATTCTTTTACAAATTACGTTAAGACTAAATAAGAAACATAAGGTTTTATAGACATTTTCTTTTCATGGTAGGAACCTTTTCAAAATTCATGTAGAATTATAATTTCACAATTTTTCACTAAAAACAGAAACACAAATTTTTTTATAGCTAGCTAGTTAACATATATGTAAAAACTCATTTTGTAATCTATGTCAAACTCAAAATAACTCCAAAGTTTTCTTTAATTTAAAATATAATTTTTTCGCCCATTACGATTTACCAGACCATCGGGATTTCAAAAACACGGGAAAAGCGCAACACGACTATCTCCCATGTGGCTGTAGGAGAGAAGGGTGACACTCTGGGGGGCTTCGGGGTCTTGTTGTTAGCCAGGAATGGGTTGCTCTTTCTGGGTTATCAGCCTTCTCCCATGACCCCCCCCTCTGAGTGGAGCAGCAGGGCTGTTGTGTTGTTTCATTATCACAGAGGTTCACGTAGCATGGCGAGGCGCCATCATTATCCATCAGGCTTAATGAGACTATCTCGCCGCCGTAAAGGTCAGGCAATTACCGCTGGTGCAGTTTTCAGCCCGGAGACGAGAAGAGGGCTCGAGAAAGATGGTGGCAGAGCAGATAGTGCACACACATACAAACAATGCTGTAATAAGAGGGCTTCTTGTATGCAAAAACAGTGGAAAGGCATTAAAAAAACAAAAGAACACGGCAAAAACTTTAATTTGTAAGAGTTTTCAGAGATAAAGTGATTTAAGTCAAAGGACGTATTGTTCAGATAAAAATGTTTTTCTTTTACCAAAAATCCCTGCCTCAAAGCGGATCTGCGTTCATTAGTTTGGTTTGTGGTCCAGCTGCAGTTCCTTGGACTGATTTGTAGACGAGCAACTGCTGCTCTGTAAAACAGTGAGTGACTTCCCAGTCATCTGGATCATGTACAGTATATGACAGGCCTATAATTGGATCAGGCGCTGGACCTCTGACTCGTGGCATATGACATCACCTCGGAGACGGCCATGTATCTCTTCTGACTGTAGTGCGCTGGCGTGAAATCAAAACTAGTCTGCATTTTTTTTATTTTTCACTGATTAATGTCTCCAAATCAAGTTATGTAATCAAGGTGTGTTTTTAACTTCAATAAATTGAGTTTATTTTCTTTTATCATTGGTCTTTAAATAATACAGTCATGCAGCCGTTTGTGAATATAAAAACAAAAACAAACAAAAAAACACTTGGTTTGTGTCTAGGTAACATAAATTTTACTTTATTTTTGTTTATACCGACTTGAAAATGATTGAATATACAGCTGTAGTTTGATAAATGAGAATATGATTGAAAAATACATTTATTTTAATAATTTAGCTTTAAATGTGAAACAGGATTCTTTGATTTTACTGGGTTTTTTTTAAATTGGTTATTGATCTTATATAATAGCTTAATGTTACTAGAGTATGTGCAGGCCTTAAGAGTCTGCTTGGTTCTAATCAAACACAGAGAAACATTAGAAACAAATTGATAACTTTAATAAAAATAACCAAATCAGTGGATATACCATTACAATGAAACAAAGTAAACCTACTGTCAACTCTAGAGTTTAACGTGCCGTTTAACTGATTACATAATGTAATGATCTGTTCTTTACTGAGGTCAACATTATTTAATTCCAATCTAAAACCACAGGGTCATTTGTGTCATTTGCTAACCACAGATGAAGCCAATATGAAAAAGCACAACTTACAAAGAATTGTTTGGTAAAGTTCAAAAACCATTTTATATATTTGTTAAAATTATCATGAGGTTGTGACACTATGAGACAGACAATCTGTGAAAAAAATCAAGCTTCTCCACTGCCTCCCAGTGCTACTATTGCCACTGAAGAAATGCTCCGCTCCCGGTCAAAAACGACCTATGAGAGTCACCAATTGGCTCTGGCTTCTGTAGAGCCGGGAGGAAGCCTTAGCGCTGTCAATCAAACTTGTGTACGTGCTGCTAACTGTGCTAATGGCAAAGAAATAACTTATTGTTACAGGAAAACCTTTTATCCACAGCAATTGGTGGCTATGCTAACTAGCCTTAGCATTTGTGGCAGCTTTCACTAAAGGAAAGATGTTGTAGCGTAGCAGAGAAAGGAAGACAGTTAGAGCAGCTCATACACAAGCATGATTGACAACACTAACACCCTCCCTCCTGGTTGTTTCTGAGCAAGCTGTGTATTTCTGTATTTAGCACTGGGAGAAGGCAGAGGAGCTCAATTTTTGCCACAGGTATCTGTCTGTACTATACTATATATATATATATATATATTATATATATAATATATATATATATATATATATATATATATATATATATATATTTATATATCATATATGAAAAATATATATAAAAGTTACATACCCCAGCTTTAAAAATTACATTTAATTCTGACAGAATAGTGAAGGTTCAATGCGTCTCTTCCACAAATCATGACAATAAAAACCTTTACAAAAACAATGAGGCTACAGCAGGATGACGTCCAAAGAACAATACTGGTAACTTTCTTTTCTTCCAAGTTGCGTGCTAACACAGCTTACAGATGCATCCTTATCTCTTCGTCAGCGGTGAGGAATGAACTTCGTGAGACAACGGTGAAAAGTGTAGGTTATTCTTTTACACAGAGCTTCAATTTAATGTACAATAACTCTACTCTAACTGACTTCTCCAGCAACGAAAAGATATCCACATGAAAAATGTGGGAAAATAGCATCCCTCCTCGCTGTCAGATCTCTGTCGTGCTCCCAGCGCTGCAGGCAGGCCCGGGACAGCTTTATGTTCCTCCAGCAAGGTTTGAACCACTGGTTACAGTGTTTTAACGGCTGGATTAATGGGGTGGCAAGAGGAGCCATAAATTGATAATACAACCACTGAACATACTTGCCAGGACAATTAAGATAATACAAGTGGAAGTGGAGCCTCCATGAATCGCCACGGTAAAGAGGGATGGCTTCGTTGCAGCGATGCGCGCCCTTGAGGCCCTTGGCTGGAAACCCTGGTGTTCTTCCAGGGATGAGCGGCTATAAACTCCCAACAATCACACATGACACTAGAAGAGTAAAAGAGGACATTTTGAAAATGCGGTGGATAATCTGGGTAATTTATCACATACACACACACACGCGCACACACACGCACAAAATTGTTACGCTGCTGCTTTTAAAGCATTGATGTGATGAAATGATCAAAATGTAATACAGAAAATGCTTTTGTTGGATTCTGTTACTTGGAGATTTGATATATAAAATTAAAAAAAACATAACTGGGTGTTAAAAGGTCAACGGGCCTGTCAGTAATTAACATGGCTTTGCAGAAGGAACTTTTAAAACACAAGTGTTGGGAATTGCTTTATGAAGCAATTATCGGTATCAGTCTGCAGACAATCTACTATAGACTAATAACTTGTAACAAAGCCTCACTTGAGACACAAGAAACTTTTTTTTGTTCAATCAGACTCCTTCCAGGCGTATTTTTTAACCTCTATAAAAAACTGTAATGTTTTCTATCTTCTGCCACTAGATAACGAGCACAGAGCGACAAGCAAGCAACAAAAACAAAAGGCGTAATAAGAGGGTGAAAAATGACGCAGAGAGGTCATAATGAAGATGAAAAGACTTGCTGCGATGCCTAATGAAGATTCATGCTCGTATTTCTCTGACACACTGCTAATTACAAGCTGAGCTTCCATTAATAGCTCATGAAATATTAAGTTCCATTAGCTAATAAAAGCAGAGTGCAAAAACGTGGCCGGCCTCGCCGAGGAATCCCGAGCCAGGTAAAGAGTTAAAGTGTAAAGGTCCTGGGGTTTTATTGGCAGAAACGGAAATGATGAAACGTTTCTCGGTTTTATTACAATTTAACACTGTCAAGGCTGACGTAGGTTCCTTTTGTGCTGATAAGAAAAACACAAAGATGTTTGTGGGATTCATAATTTTTTTTATTAAGATGCTTATGGGAAACATTTTATGTAATTTTATAAAGTGCTTAAGTTGCTTGCTTGAGATAATCACAAGCTTAACAAAAATATTGCAAGCAAAATGGAAGAATGGGCCATTTTTTTCTTTAAAACTTAGTGTTTTGTACTTGGGTTACTGTTGGTGTAGCAATAAATTCAAGTGGTGAGGAAACACAATACATAAAATAAGGTTCATGTGAACAGGAGAAAACCTTTTTGAAAACCATGAATTAGGATTTATTTGTTTTCACCTTTAAAGTGATAGTTTCACACATGCTTTAAAAGTTTCTGTAATTAGTGTACATTAATCCAGTCAAGGTTTAATTAGTCCATCTGTTGTATTTTCCACAAATATAATCTTTGTCAAGTAGAATTATCCCTGTAACTTTTGCTCAGTTTCTTAGATGTTAAATTGAGATGGTTTTGGCTTTCCTCCATCACAGATGCTGACTAAAATGTTTGTTTCAGAGAGGAAATTAAACCTGCATCTATCAAATGTTATTAAACCAATTTTTAATGTTCATTTCAGCAGAAAAAGCATTCCTGTAAATGCTAACCATATTTTCTCAGGTTATCACTGATATTTTGACAAGCTCCAAGTGTGAGTTTGAACGTTTTTTTTTTTTTGTGTGAGTTTGAAAGTTGTTTTTTTTTTCGTGGTCGCCTTCATTGTGGATTCTTCAAATCTGTCGTGGTTAAAACACCTAAGGTCTGAGGATTTTTAAAAATTATTTATTGTCGGAAATCATCAAAAGATGTAACTAACACATGAAACATCCCAAATACATAAGATTTGAGAGAGCAACCCATTGGTGGGAAAATTGACCCAGTCAGCCTAAAACCTTTGCTCAATTATCTAAAACGACCAAGATTGTTACATTTTTTATGCTGTTTCATAACCTGGATTTAATCATCCAAATACATTAGAGAGTATTTTATTTAACTGTTAGCTTTTTGTGAAATTGGAGCTGCATGGCAGCACTTTCTGTTCTCTGCTCAAACGAAATCTCAATTAAGTCGGTCAATTTAACCAAAAGATGATACGGATACATTCTCCCTTCGTTCTCCTCCAGAGCTGAAGAACTTCCGTGAAGACAAAGAGATTTATCAGAAACGGTTGGCCGGTAACGATCCTGGAAGTTGGCATTATGGGTAAATTATAATAAACGATCATAAAGCCTGACCCTCGCGGGTCCCTTCAGCTTCAAGGCTTCTTATAAATGAACACGGAAAAGGACCCTGAAGCCCACGAGCGCGGGCTAGCCTTCCGAATTGCCCGATTGATTTTCTTATTTTCATGCTGGCAGCCTCGCTCTAAGGAACGAGTTTTAATCCTGGGGACGCATGATTAAGCCTGCCTGGGCTTGATGCTGGCCCGCTCGAGTGGGAAAGTGGATGTGGTCGGAAAGCGGAGGCGAAACAATGAGGTTCCACGGCGGGGAGAGATGTGTGAGCCGTTTCCTTCGAGTGTGTATTTAAATGGGTTCTTGTGTGTGGGAGTTGCGCTTGTTCAGAGGTCCTGAATGGCATCTGTCAGGCTCTTGATTAACGAGGCCTTCTGCCCTTCAATTCCCCAGCTTGTCACTCAGAGAGGACACATTAATCTTCATCGGCCGCCTGTCAGGTTAGGGCCGGTCCGAGACGCCCACCAGTGTGTTACCACAAATGCGTGTCTTTAAAGCACGTGGGTTTTGGAGTACATGTATGTGTCCTTGCTGCGGTGAACAACACAACAACGTATTAGGGCCACTGTAGATATATGAGAGAAAAAAACTAAATTTCCGCCAACAAACTGGATAAAAACGTGTACATTTCTGAGCTCAAAGATTCATACGTTGAGCTCTGAAAAATTCTAGACAAAAATTCTAGATAAGCCATAGCGGTGCCAGATCAAAAATCTGAGCACATGTCAGACGCTGGTTGGCAGGAAACAGGAAGTAGTAAAGTGTGTGACATCGAGCTGGACGAAAAATACAAAGAGAAGACGTTTCAGGGCAAAATGTCAACAACAAATTATAAACAAGGATTTCTAACTAACATCTGTGTCACATGGAAACATGACATTTGCATAATTTATTACGATTCACAAGAGCATGTGCCCTGTGTCGCACCCGCATCAATCCCTTGTGAGAGGTGAGAATCCAGGCTGAGGTGATGGTGGAGATGAGGGGGGAGTTATGTTGCTCGTTGCTGCATCTTAGTGTGTGTGTGTGGTGTGTGTGTGTGTGTGTGTGTGTGTTGTGTGTGTGAGAGAGAGAGAAATGAGACAGATGGAGAGCAGCGCTGCGCCACCCGCCAGCCAACACTCACTGGCAGTGATGGCGTCTCGATCCGCACCCCGCCCCAAAACCCCCTGCGCCCGACTCTCCCGCCAATCAGACGAGCAAAGCTGCACGTGCGCCGGCCAATCAAACCTCGAAGCGAGAAATAAAAAAAGGCAGTTCAATTAGTGTATAATGAAGGGGACATTCATCATTCAATTAGGCATCTGTCACCCAGACACAACAGGAGAGCGATTTACAGCAGCTAGAAGGCGAAAGGATGGATAGACTAGGAAAAGAAAACAGTGGGCAAATGCATAAATAATAAAGAAAAATCCAGTGTCAAGTGTAAAATACTATAAAATATTTATATCATGTTAATATTTAAATTTGTTCATCTCGTGCAATGTTTCACACGGCGGTTCGCATTACTTTCTACTTTTAAGATGCTGAGAATATCATCCACAAATAAGAATAAGAATAGTCAAACATTTACTACCATTATTATTCCATTTAGCCAAAACACACCAGCCTTCAGTGTTTCCTTAGTGTCTTTTAGTTAAACTTCCTGATCCAAATTCGAACCCGTGGAGGCTGCTGAAGCTGTGTGCAAACAAGTAATGGCACACATGGGATGCTGTCAGATTGACCGCTAACAGCTACCGCATAGTACGGCACAATATGGGAGACCTGGTCAACCAGTGACGTGTGTTTACGTACTGGATAGGAAAAAAGATGGTGACGGAGTGAAAAACGGAGACAAATGACTTGCATGCAGTGTTAGAGTACTACACATGAATATCTGTTAGCTGCTAACAACTGCTAACGTTTGTGGCTTTGTAGCTGCAGCGGAGTGCAAAGCTAATAGGCTACTTCACAATCTTTTCATAAATAAGGACTGTATTTGCTATTGTATGTATGTTTATTTCTAGTTTTAAATATAAAATGATCAAGCCTGAATAGGATAAATCAAAGACTTTCAAGTACAGAGATAAAATAAATTGTATTTAAAAATAGGCCCATGAATAGAGTTATCTGTTCATGAGCTCACCTTTAACAGCATTTAAAACTGCCTATTAGATTAGTTCAAACACCAAATATTACATTAATACACACAGTGGTAACCATCTTAGCACAACAACAGAAGCTAACATCTACAGTTTTCCTTATGTCCTGTCTTAGCAGTACAGCCAGCCAATGCCATTGTAAATAAATGGTACTCCTGGATTTGCTGCTTTGCAAACGTCAGCCAATGAAGTAACATAGTGCCTGAGTATTTCAACTCCCCAAGTTAAGTATTCTGTAAAAGAAAAATCCACAAATTTTCCACTAGTAAAAATTGACAGATATGTACGTTTGAAAATATTAATCCCTGAGTAAGTTGAAATTGTGATAAGTTGGAAAGAGAATGTGGTGGTTTGGGACATTTCACCTAAAATTAAAAGATAATTCAAGACCTGTCAAAGTGAATCAATCAAAAATATATTTTCTCTTTATTTCTTATCAGAAAACATTCAGCACTTCATCATCTCCTTATGTTCATTTAATCATTACGCATCTAGTATGATCTGCAACATACGTTCATGTAAACCTGCTTATATCTCTTTCTGGCGGATGTCAGATGCCACTAGCACCAGACAATATGTACAGTTGAAAATATTGTAATGTAATTTGACATCTAGCTTGATTTAATTTCAGCTACACATAGTCACATGTAGAAGCTGCTGATGAATAACTTCTGTGACGTTCAATTTCTTTCCCAAGAAAGAAATTTGTGGAAATGGGGTAAAGAAAAGCACAAATATTCTTGTCCGTTATTGTTGTGGCTTCATTTACTCATCAGAGTTAGACTGAATATTTATAGCAAAACAAAGCTTGAATAAATTCCACTAAAATCCTCCTCCCCACATTTAAACACCTTCATCACATTGTCGTGCCTTGCCTCCTGGATCTCTCGGTGACTCTCGTGCCAGCTGTCTCTAAACCCCTGCGGTCCTCCCTCCCCTCCCAAGTCCCCAACCAAGCAGGAAAATGATCCCTAGTAAATAATATATCAAGATAAATGATAATTGCTCAGATTTTTTTGTGTGTTTCGCATCGGTTAATGAGTGCTATAAATTAGCAATGAATACGGCTGACAGCAGTTGTCAGATGTGCTTTGGGATCCTCTTCTGTAATTCTGGTCTAACATGGGAGGCACATTTTTTGACTTGCGGTTACATGACTCAGAATTTAATCCCAACCCTCTGCTATTTTTTTTAACTTGTAGAACAACAGAAATATGATTGATTTGTAAAGAGAACAAAGGTGATTCGCTTCGAAAATTGCTAACCAATAATGATTTTCATAATTAGGATTTGTAGAGAAATACAAATACATAAAATTAGGAAGAAAATGTATGTTAATATTTGTAGTAGTTTCTTTTAACTACACATTTGTTTTCATGCAATTACAAAAAAAAATTGATCCACTGGGTTTCCATGTATGCAATAATAATATTCATATCAATTTGTTTATTTTTCATCTTTCTATTTTTTTATTTTATTTTATTTTATTACACAGATTGATTTACGTCCAAGAGTTTACTACGGGGGTAATAAAGCAAAGGGGGTGAAATTAAAATGTTTGCCACACATTTCAGATTTTTTTTCTCAAAAAATTGTGACAAAATGTCTATCATTTTTCTTCCAGTTCACAGACAGGCAGGGAATTGAAACATAGCGACGTGTGTAATTCTGTCCTAAAAAAATGTGAGCTTTAAAGTCTGAATACTGAATACTGCAGCTTTCAAAAATGGCCATAACTCAGGCATCCATTGTGTCTTATTTGAATATTTATGCTAAAAGGCAAAAGTTTACTTAAACCAGAAGTTTTAAGAAAAGTTTGTCACAACTTAGTTTCAAATTAAACTATAATTTACCAATATAACAACAATATAAGTTAATATTCCTTGTTATTGGTACTATGACCAACTGAGCAATATCACGTCATTTGAATTAAGAAGATGGAGGATCTGTTTGGGGTTCATGTGTTACACCCCTGTGAGGGGGAATAATGAAAACAGACATCGAGAAACGATCGGTAAACAAACTCTCAAAACTTAAAATCTAAGAAGGTTGATATTATAAACAAATATAACCAGAAAAGTAACGTTAAAGAAAATATATTTTAAACTTATGCATCCCTTTACTGTATTGCTCTGTAGTTTTTAACTTGTCAGACAAGAGTTATCGATCGTAGATCACTAGATCTGCAGTCACGGATTACTAATGCGAAACAACATAATTTTTCTTAACATTTTCTTTTAGGAACTTTTTATTTATCTGAAATTGTTTTCTAACCTCTACACATGCACAGTCATTTTTGGGTTGGTTGCGGAACAACCCCCGCGCTCAGGCCTCGTCCCTCCGTCCCTGTCAGACATCAAAGAGGGGGCCTTGGCCACAGATCGCACATGTTTGGTGTCCCCAGAGATTGCCTGATTGAAACCTGGCAACACGACCAAACAGCTGCTTCAAACAAAAGACATCTGCATATTTCAGATTTGTTCTTCATAAATTAACACCGCAAACCTGCCAAACATCCTGGCTGAGGGAGTCGACGGGATTGTTCATAATTAGATAAAGTTTATGGGCTTTGAAAGTTGGAAATTATAGCGTTGGGGGGAAGAACGTGGAAGGAGGCAGGTTATGTCATCGGCCCGCTTTCAAAACGAATAGGTGAAAAGGAGAATAAATTAGTTGAATTCATTTTTTTTTCTCAAGGCAGATGTTTCAGCGGTGAGGTTTGATCATGTTTTATTAGCCGCTGCTCTCTGCTCTCCCCAGTTAAAAAAGAGTGAGGCTTTTTAAAGTTCTGCCTGTGACCTGCTGACACCCGCTGCGAGTTTGTGTGGATGTGCAGGAGAGCGTCTCTGCTCAGCTCTGATAACACCCCGTGTGTTGTCTTCATGGGCTCAGATAGCGAGCTGTTTCACTTGTAAAAACCCCTTCAATTATTCAGTGAAGTCAAGCCTCCCCTTTATCTCCCACTTGTCTCCTGGTGCGCTCAGGGACACCAGGCAGCGAGAGAGAGGGGGGGGGGGGGATTGGTGAAAGAGTGGGATGGAGGGAAGAAGGGAGGAATGGATGTCTCCTCAAAAGCATTGCTGCCTAATTACTAGCTCATTTGGATCAGCATCCATGGATATAAATAACCCAACAGCTGGCATGAGGGAAGCAGACAACACCAGACTCAGACGTGCAGCACAACATCCCAGTCAGCTGAAAAAAACGTTGGAATGATAATAAGTGTTTATTCTTTAACTGACCTGAAATGGGGGTGGGGGAGTCAAAGTTATATGCATCCACATTTGTGAATGGGAATACTGCTGCTTTAAGGATTATTTTATGGCATTAAAATGTAAATAAGTTTTTCTAGAAATAAGTTTTATTACACAAGTTTTAAAGAGATAGTTTGGATTTTTTGTGGTTAGAACAGAGTAAGTCAGTGGCCATTACAAGTGTGTACAAAACTTTGTCAATATTCCCGCTAATGTAAAAAAACAAAAAAAAAACCCAACTATTGTGGCGTTTACATTAAAAAGGAAACACAATTAAAACCACACTTGAGTACGTGTATTCACGCTTTAAGTTGTTAAAAAACGTGCTGTGCCGGCGTCCTCCTACCACTTCCTGTCGTCTTCTAACACGAAGAAGATGACAGGAAGAAACAGTCGGTTGTTGAACATGTCACTCGTGTGATGTAAAAAAAATGTGTTTCCATTTGAGATTTGTGAAATAATTTTATTTTGATAAATCTGAAAAACCTTTTTATTGAAAAACACCAATTATTTTTGAAATTGCTGTGTTTCCAGTAAGCTAATTTATTTTAGCAATTCTATTTGCACAAGTTTTTGGGTAAAACGTACATCCAGGTGTGACAAAAAAACAAAGTAAAAAATATGTATAGCTGTGTGTAAGTAGGAAAGTAACATTCTACATATTTAAATGCATAAAATAAAATGTAATGTACAGATCGGACTGTTTTCTATTAAGGCATAAAGCACTTTTGCACAAACGTAATGGAGCTTGTTGAAAGAACAACAGTAAGTGTAAAAAACATTGTTTTCATTTGATTTACGTTTTATTTGTACTAGTTGTAGCATCAGCAGTGGATTGTTCTTTAAATATCTTCACTGTGGAATACATTAATGACTTTTTTTGGTTAATCTAGTAACTTTCTATGAAGTCTGTAACATTTTATACCAAGAAATGTTATACTTCCTGTGATGTTTTTATTGAAACTCACTGCAAAGTTAAATTTGTTCAGATCAACTGAGGAGAGAAACTGTCTGCTGCAGAAACAATACTGTGCAACACAGAGTAAAAATTAACATTTTTATAGTGTCTTACAGCTGCACTAAATAACTTTTATGAAAATTTTTTTTTTACATATTTGTTAAAATTGTCAATCTGTCCTGACAGTTTAATAGGAGACAGAAAATTTAGTTCCCATACTTCTTCCCTGTGATCTTAGTGCCATCTGCAGAAATACGATGCTCCGAAACAAACCAATCAGTCAGGAGGAGGGTCTTAGTGCTGTCAGTTAGCTTGTGTACGTGCTGCAACAATGTTATGCAATGATGCTACTTATTCCCATGCCACACCACGCATGTGCTCTGTCTACAACAATGACCTCAGCATGCTGACATGCAGAGGGGGTCTTTTTATTTCTCAAATATTTCAGCAAACAATTACCGTATTTTCCGCACTATAAGGCGCACCTAAAAACCTTAAATTTCCTTAAAAGCCGACAGTGCGCCTTATAACCCGGTGCGCCTAATATATGGACCAATATTGAGCCACAACAGGTCTAGCAACTACGATAAGCAGCTGCCAACTTCATTTTCCCAGTAGAAGAAGCACGCAGTGCATGCTGGGATAGTTGTCAAAAAACTGGTTTGTTAATAAAGTTTTACTGACCTATCTACCCATAGACGATGTTTATGTATCTACCTACCCACCTAATAATCAGGTCGTCTGCAGGTCATGTAGCGTCAGGTTCTCCACAAACATGCTGTGCGCGAACGGAGAAGGGCCCAGCCCAGTCCAGCCCAGACGCCCCATTCCAGTTCCAGCTCTCCTCGCCGACCGCCGACTGTTTTGTTGACATTCTTTATGTCAACTAAGTATCTTTAGACATGTATTCGGGGAGCTTCGGCTAGAATACTAGAGTTTAAAGCCGTGGGGGTCGGTGGAAGAGAGACAGAGGCTGCAGCGGCAGCGTGTCAGTTGGTCTGTGCTAACCAGAAAGCAGTTGGGCACAATATCGCAACACCAAAACCGTGAGTGAAACAATCACTAATGCAGACTGCTATGTAAAGGACTTGGGGACCAATTTTTTATTATTAGACATCCATATTTGTAGTGAACGGAACAAATTATGTCCCGTTCAATACTGGACAGGTGGCAACATAACTGTGGCGCCTATTCTATGCGCCTTATAATGCGGTGCACCTTGTACATGAAAAAAGTTTTAAAATAGGCCATTCACTGAAGGTGCGCCTTATAATCTGGTGCGCCTTTTAGTGCGGAAAATACAGTATTTGACCGGGTGTAGATTGTGTGTAGAGCATTAAAACTCAAGATAATGACTTGAAAAGGAAAAAAATATATAGATCTAACATTGTTACAAAGCTCACAAAAATCTACCCCCCTTCAACCCAAAACACAAACAATTTATGATACAGGAGCATATGACAGCTGGCTTTATATATCTGACAGGATTTGATGTTTCACTGAATATGCTTAATTTCTTTCATTTTTACACACGACATTGTATGCGAGACGATAACAAAAAATGAGAAAATTAAGGGTTGAAATAGCAGAGAGGATCAGGCGATCCAACCACCAAACACGAGGTGATTTGATTACGCTTCTCTTCATGAGGCGCTGGTTGCAGAAGTCTGGGGCAAAACACTAAAGCACAACAATGCTGCAAAAGTGCATAAATACCACCATATTTTTCTCATTAACTTTCTTGTTGTGGTCAGTTTAGAGCATTTATGTCTTATTTTCTTCAATGAATCCTTTACAAATCCCCTCGGTTAACTCTAAAAACCCTAATCAGCCCTATTATGTCCACAGATCTCACAAGCTTGCACAAAATCCAAGAGGGGAAAAAAAAAAGCGATCCCCCGCAAGTCCCCGAGGAAAGACTTTAAATATTTCCATGTTTGTGTCAAAGCCCTCACAACTTCAGGGCTGCCTCTTAAGACGAGCGATTATACAGACAACTTGGGAGTGATATAATTACCTCAAACATGGCAACCCTTGTGGTGGAGCTTGTGAAGGTGATAATATATGGTAATTACCAGTTTCTGGGGCTGAACAATCTGGAAGGAATGTGTTTAAGATAAAAGCATGAAAACAACCCCGGCAGCGGTTGTACAAGCACGGCGTTGTGTTTGTACTGGAGAGGAAGACAATGGCTGTAAACATTTAAGAAATGGTAATGAGTTAAGTACTGTATCCCTTCCGGAGAACACATGTATTTTAGCTCTCTCTTTCCTCCACGCTTAATGGCGCTCGGAAGAAAAGGAATTCACAACGGAGAGATTCAAATCTTTATCCCTGGAAACCGAATAAATAAAATGACTGTCTAGGTGGCTTTAATTGGGTTTTAATTGTAAGTGAGAGCTCATCGCTAATTCGCTCCTTAATCTCTGTATATTTGTTTATTCCAGCCCAAAATACTATTAAGTGTCAGTAGCATTTATTAAAGTCTTAACATGAATCCCAGGGAAACATGTGAAATGAAATCATCGTGTGGTGCTAATTCTTCATTGTAAGAACAAGGCAGTCGATACGAGCTGGCTTTGGATGTTTGAGTTATTGCCATGTTTGATTTTTAATGGGGTTTTTTAAGTTCAATAGTCAAAAGTTACATTTAAGGGATTCTGTGGTAAATAAATATTTTTCTGTAATGTCTCTTGATCAAATTAGTTTTTAAATTCTTACATGTCAGCCCTCTTATGGTAGTTTATTGCTTCTAAATTTCTGCAATATTATCTAAGCCTACTTCAAACCGCATAGCTCAATTATGAGTTTAGTTTAGCTAAGTTGTTCTTGTAAGCCAATATTTACGACACTTTCATCATCTGTATATTAGACCCAAACGTAACGCTTTTAAATCTGATTACATGAATATACATTGGAAACCAGATGACTACATACACTGTAAATAGTTACACTGACATTTTTCTCACTGTTACTAATAAATAAGACTAAACTTTTTCTGTGTTAGGTCAACAAGGATAAGGAACATTTTTCTATTAGCAAAAATCTCAGGAGAAGACGTGAGCACAACTTCCTTCTTCCCACTGTAAACAACAATGGAGTAGCATCAGCGACTGTATGATTTCTCTTTTGTTTTTGGCAAAAGACCACAAGCTTCTTCTCCCCCTAAGGTTAGACAGAATGCCCTGCGCTATAGTCGGCTTCCTGGTTTTGCAGCAGTCCCCGGTCCGCCTGGCATTCACGTTATACATTCGAATTGCCCAAGAGTTCACTTCGACCAAACAGAGACGTAGGTTTTTAGGTTAACCAGAGTTTGTTTGCTTTGCTCCACATCAGAATTTGATTATGCATTCACACCTCCCCAACGAGCCAAACGATCTCGGCAAACAAACTAAAGTTTGATTAAAGTGGACTAAACAGGGCTGGTGAGAATTCATCTCATTAGTTACACTAATCTTAAGGTATAGCTTAAGGACTACTTAACAAGAATCCCAATGAGACATGTAAAATGAAATCTTTGTGTTCATCTCCAAATGAATTGCTCTTTTTCTGAAATTAACTGAACCTAAGTGACGGGATTCTCTCTCAATTAAGTCTTGAATTTAATTACCCGCTCAGATGCAAGTGCCGACAGTTAAATCTTTGTCCTGTTGGACAAACCTTTGTAGAAGAAGAGGAAGGCTCAGACTGAACCTCCCGATGAGCGACAGTGGAACGTCATTTTTCAAAAAGGTATTCATCCAGCCGGAGCTCTTTGTGCGAAACAGAGGAGCGATACAGTGGAGCTGCCTCGCACGACGTCTCTTCACAGGTATTTGGCAGCAGATGATGGCCACTGAGCTGGAGAAGAGGTAACCAAAACACTGTAGCTCTGTGCTGGAAAGACAATGGGCGGCTTTTAACTTAACCGCAATGAAAGACGAGCGAGGAAAGCTGATCTCGATGTTTCAGAAATGGAAAAAAGCACACACAAAAAAAACGAAATAGGAAAATCCAGACATTTTTATAATAACGACAAGTTAATGGTGAAACACTGACTAATGCGTAAATGAGAAGAAGGTGAAGATTAAAGGGGTAGTTCGAGACAGTGTGCTATCACTGGGATTCCTGTGTGAAACATTTACTGTAGACGGAGCATGTAAGTGTAGCCCACAAGAGAGGTCATTTCAATGTCTCACTGTTAGTGACCAGTCGGGTCACCATCTACCGGTTCACTCACGGGCCTTGAGTTTGACACCTGTTATCTAGATATATCCCATATAAAGATGGCAAAAGAGTTACCTGGTGCAGGTGACGTACATAAACTGCTTATGACCTTTTTAACCGAACCTCACTTAGAAACAAACCCTAAACGTTTTCCAACATATTCCTGCACCACATTTCGTTTTATTTCAACCACATTTCATGTTTGGCTCCTCTTGGGTTTTAATCGCCGCTTGCATCTCATAAAACGAACCGACTTGTAAGCACATAGCTCCACTTGTGGTACTAATTTCCTGCATTTCTGAACGCAGCAGGACAGAAGGACTCGGGGAATAGGAAACGTTAGGAGTGGGCGGCCCCCCGTCTGTCGTAAGAAACTCCAGTGAGGGGTGTTCGCCATATGCTCTCAGGGCTCCGAGGGAAGAACGCTCGGAGGATAAAAGTGAGTGGAGCAGCAACAGGCCCTCCATCAGGACGTTCAAAGCCTCCGAATGAAAATGACTGTGTACATCTTTCTGCTGAGGCCAAATTTAGATCAAAGGCAACCCCAAGCGGAGGAGGGGGAGGAGCTGGTTTGGGGCAGACTGGGAGTTGTGCATGAAATGGAACTTTGTGCAATGTGATGAGCAAATCAGTCAGTGCATGAGGGAATGGTAATAATAACAATAAGTAGAGAAATTTGTCAAATTATTTCATCGCCAAAAATTGAGCTGTTAACTTGATAGGGCTTCATGCTGGGTGAAATGAAGTTGTCTTTTTCAGGTCACCGCTCTGCCGGCGTTTACAGCACCAATTCTGGACAGGGATTGAGTTTAAAGAAACCAGGCAGTCGACACAAGTTAGCTTTTGATGTTTGACTCATGGTTGTGTGTGATTTTTGTTGTTTGTTTCTGTCGTGAAGCCTGACGGTCTAAAATTAAATTTTTTAAAGGGTTATTTTTTTGTTGTAAATATTTAGATTCTTTTTTCTGCAATTTCAGAACATGTTTTTTTTTTTAATGTTAGTCTTGTACGGTATTTATTGCTTCTAAAGTTCTGCAATATTATTTAAGCCTACTTCAAACCACATGGCTCAGTTATGAGCCACGTCTAGTTACATTTTTCTTGTAAGCCAATATTTACAACCCTTTCATCTTCTGTGTATTAGAGCCAAATGTAATGCCTTCAAAGCCAGTTACATGAATATACAGTGAAAACCGGATGACTACATATGCTGTCTGACTTTATATAAGGCTAAACTTTTCCTGTTTTAGGTCAGTTAGGATTAGTAAAAGTGTTTATATTAGTGAAATGCAAAAATATTGACAGAGATCATTTTTTGAATGTTTATTTTTAGTAATTTCTTTCGAATTCAGAAGTTTAACAGAGTCAGGATGTTTCAGCCATCTTGCTCACACAGAACCTTTTAGCTCTGGTTTCAATGTGACTGAAAGCATTGCTTTGTGATGATGCTATCAAAATGTGGTAAGTTATTTTGTATGTATTTTGTATGATTAGGGTAAATGTTTATTTGGAAGACTTAATTGTACAATCAAACAACATAATTAGCTTATTTATAACAGAATTGTTTTCTACAGCTAACATTATATTTAGCTGTCTAACCTGATCTGATATATTTTTTATTGTAAAATCAGGCAAAAATAAAGTCAATGGTCAACCAGATGATAAATGTTTTTTTTTTAAAGTGCTATGAAACATCCATTAATTTTCTTTACACCCTTGTCCCCTGGTGGGGTTGGGAGGGTTGCTGGTGCCTATCTCCAGCTGGTGTTCCAGGTGAGGGGGTGGGGTCACCCTGGCCAGGTCACCAGTCTGTTGCATGGCATGTTGGACTGTGGGGGGGAGCCGGGGTGTGTGGGGGGGGCCCACACATGCACGGGGAGAACATGCAGGCTCCATGCAGGGGGGCTGGGAATTGAACCCAGATCCTTCTTGCTGCAAGGCAACAGCTCTACCAACTGTGCCACTGTGCAGCCCATTATGAAACATTAAATCTCAAAATGAAACATATTGAAAGGCACATGCTTGAATGCTTACCTATTGGCGAGTTACCTCTTTTTGAAAAAGCTAATGTGTATCAGAATGACTGGTTGCCGTTTTAGGTAAAAGCTGAAAGAAACAAAGTAAAGTCCCCAGAATCCTGTTCCAAGTGGTTGCCACATATTGAAATAACAATATCTATAATAATAAATTATTTGTTTGCACTTCTGATTGTCTGGATCTCATTATACGTATCTACAACCGGTGGGATATTCCACTGGTTTTCGACCTTTCAACTGCAACATGATAGACTTAGCTGCCAATGCCAAATCCACTTCCTGACTAATTAAGAGGTAAACAAAAAGCCACCAGCCCTTGCAATTTTTCTAACCTGTGAATTCTAAAAATATTTTGATATTCTTCAAAAATCTGTTCTTGTTTGACCAACGTTGAGACCTATTAACGTACTTAGCTAAACAATTAATAGGCTAATTGTTTAGCAACAACCAAACTCTACGCTCGCTACCAGTAAAAGTATTTTAAGCACCACCTTTGAGACTTGCACCACAGTTTGAGATATTTTGATCTGCAGCATCACATATTAATGATAAGCACCTTATTCTACTTTTTACAATAATAAATTCATGAGTATGTTTTCGTTAAGAACACGTTTTTTAATCAGCCGCATGGAGACTCAGTTGATTTATCAGAACTTCATGAGACTTTTGGAGTTTTATCTTATGTTTGTTTTATTTAAAGACAAAATAATCTAAGATTAACATCCTTAGAGCTTTCATTGTTTCCTTTTTGTTGTCATGTTGAGCTCCCCTCTCCCTCCCTCTCCGCCTCCTTGCACTGCGCTGTGCATCCTGCCCCTCCAGAGAGGAGGGTCACCTGCTGCAGACCTGCTCTGTGCCATCTGGCTGACTTCCTGTCATACTTACCCCAGGAGAGAGAGGCTCTGCAGGGCAACACACATGGAGAAATCCCCCTCCACAACGTCTTTCCCTCCTCCACTGCAACCAGGGCGCCGCACACCTGAGCAGAGAAGGCGAGAAACGCACACAGACAACTGCAAGGAGCGGAAAAGTCCATGCGGGGGAGAGAGAAAGACAAAGAGACAAAGAAGAAACGCGCGAGATGAGGCCAGAAGGCGAAATGGGAAAGAAGAAAGTCATAGATCGGTGCACGCTGCCAATGCGGAGGAATTCTCTGCTGATTTAAAGGAAAACAGGAAAATCAAGTAGTTCCTCGTTCCATGTGGTTTGGGGTTTGATTTCCGTGATAGTGACAAATTACATTTTTCCAAAACCAAAACATCAGAGGCCAGTTTTTATGTTATTATATACGTTGGAACATCAGAATAAAGTGGAAGCAGCAGCAGCAGAGCAGCCTCCTGGTTTTCCTTTAATCAGTGAAAGATTGTTGAGGCTCAGATTTTTTCTTTTCTTTTACATCAATGTAGAAATTTTAGAAACATCGTTAAAGAATTTGCAGTTCAGCTCCCATCACAGCTCCCCCCCCCAAGCCCCCTGAGCTCGGTACTCTTTTGTTTCCCACATTCGCACCTTCGTCGCACATTCCTCCGTCTTACGACGAGACGCTACGTTGGAGCGCGGGTTGAAAGCGCCGCACGTGACAGATTAATCTTAATGTCCTACCCATGGTCTTGCATATTCATATAAATATAACATGACTGCCGCTCACATTTGAATTTATCGGCTTTCCTCCTCTGCAAATTAGGGCGACTCCAATTGATGAATATTTTAGCACGTGCACTCTGCGGGACATTTATCATCGGCTTTGCTATTATAAACAGAATAAATGAGCAGTCAGAGTGGGTTGCTGAGTGCAGAAACGCCGCCTCTCTCCACCTTCTTTGCCTTTGTGCCCCTCCAGACTTGCTACAAGTCTGAAAAATGGCTCTCTCCTTGAGGCCGTCCCCGCCCCCCGCCCATTTTTTAAGTTACATGACCCGGCACATATGGATCAGTTTACCATAACACCATATATTTCCCATAAATAGCCAATACACTGATGATAACAGAGAGGTCTCGAAACTCAAATTTAACACCTAGAGCGGCGCTGGAGTCAACTTTAAGTTGAATCTATGCTAAGAGACGCCCTGAGGGGGTCGAGACCGAGGTTAATTGGATCTACTAAAATTATGTTATTTCATTACAGACATTAAGTTTTAGAGGTTAGCCTAAAAAAATATAAGCGTTGCTTGACTTCTAGACTCCATTCTTTTCATCTTTGTTACTAAGGCAACCAATGCCACCCACATTGTGAGTTTCAATCAAACTGGACTTTTCAAGTGACTGTCTTTTAAAACTTTACTCGATATGTTCATGTGATATAAATCCAGACTGGTCAGTTCTGGAGGCTAAAAGCTAGTGGCCAGTCTGAGGTGATTATAGACTGAAGAGGACATGTACCATCTTGAAACGACTCTAATCAAAATTTCAACATTTGTTAAGCTTTCAACTGGTGTGGTTTGCTTTCAAACGGTACCGTGTCGAATAATCAAACCCTTTGAACAACCTACTTATCGTTGCCTGTAGTGGCGCTGCACCATGAACCACTGAAGAGAACGGAACGACACCAAAACTTCAGAAGAAGAAACGAATCGCAATTTCTTTCTTGGTAAAATGTAAACAAAAATCGAGGAAAAGGCAATTTGGGGTTAACCCTAATAAGTCAATCGTCTGATTGATAGTACATCAGCATATGACAGAAGGAAGCTGGAATCAAACCTACAACCTTCCAGTTACAAGAAAATGACCCACTGAGTCATATGTGGTTGCAATACTTGCACAGAAGATGATGATATATTGGAAATGGTGGTTGGAGGTGGTGCGTCATCAATGATCTACCCATGTGAAACACATTCAGTCAGAGTAATTGTCTGATTTAAAAGTAAAGCAGGTTAAAAAAAACAAAAAACAGCTTAAGTGAATACTATTTTACTGATTTTTGTAGTTTCTATGTAATTACTCTGGCTGTAAGGCTTTACATGTTTTGTCCTCAGAGGAACCCATTGATTTTACACCATCTGCTACCTCCATTTCCTCAGTAAATAATCATTGGCGTCTGTCTAAATAACTGCTGCTGTCTATCTACAGGATCATAAAATAGTGTTTTTATCACCATTTTGGGGGTTTTCAGATTGCGGTTCACTTCGGGCAGGCCCCTTTAAGGCCAACTGGGTAACTTCAGGCTCCAGGACCATCTTATCTGGACCTGTACTAAATCAAAAGCCCCGGAGAATTTTGAATTGCAGGTGAGATGAAAACCACTCAGCAAAATCTCACGTGAAAAATGCTTAGATAAATTGCTTATGTCCACATTTTTTTAGTATTTGTGAATAGTACAATTTGGTGGCGACATCCCATTGCTTTGCCATCTGCTACCTTTAAAACCATTTGACTGATGTTACATTGAAATCAGTTAAATTTTTCACAACATATTTCACCACTTAATTGTAAAATGCTATTTATCAGAAAATATCTGGATGATGTCCACTTTTTGTTCTTGTACATTTTCTACTTTTGCAGTGTTTCTTCCTTCATATCCAACTTTTACTGCTTTGAAAAGGAGTCATCTTCCAGTGAGGCGTATCTTACAGACCATATATCAGTTCACACATCTGAGGAGTCAACTCAAACACACTTTGGTGAATTTTCCACCATCTTCTTATAGCATATTGGAAGGACATTTTGTTATGTGGCTCAAATGAAATATCTACCCGAAGAAGATGTTTTTTTTTCTTGGTTTGATCAGGTTTCAAAATATCAGTAATTTAATTTTTAAAAAGCCTCTCCCCAATAGGGAATAGGTAGCAATACATTTGTTTAGAAAAAAATAATAATTAATTCAAGAAAATTTAGGAATTTATATTTTTTTTACTCTAATTCAATAGAAATAGTTATCCACCAAGCAAAATGACCCAAAATGCTACAGTTTGGTGTGGCTGCGAAGTTGCTTGTGTGGAGGTATAATTTTAAGTAGTTTGCAAAAGAATTGTAACACAGAGGTGTAAAATAAGATGCAGTTCTTTTTTGTAAGGCCAATCTTTCAAGGACCCACCACTTCGCTCTCTTCATATACCACTAAAGCTTTTGTGACTTCCCCATCAATGGCTAACAGGTAGGTGTGTTGGATGAACTGGGAATCCTCCTAACTCTGTGATCACTTTGCTCCTTCCCTATTGGAATCTCACCCCTCTACTGTTTAAGCAGAGCACAGTTGGATGCCCTTTAGCGCTTCTTTTTTTTTTATTTTTGTTTTGTTACTTTTGTGCCTCATGTGACCAGAAATGTTTTCTTGGATTCTTTTCAGGAAGACGCCAAACCTCCTCAAGCTGCGTCCAATCGAAGCCAACACCTCTGACAATGCAGAGTTATACATTGTTTCAAAAGCTTTCGCTCACAGTCCCGGGCCTTGGCAAAATACTGTGAAATGGGCGAAGTCCCAGCTTGGCGAAGCTTGGCACAGTAACCCGGGATCCTGGAAGCCTTCCACTTCAGAGAGCTCCACCACATGCTTGCTGTCATCCGCAAGGCACCGCTAGCCCAGAGGGGGTTTGACAGGATGGGTGTGTTCGGGGGCGGCGGCGTGGGGATGGGGGGGTGTTGTTATAAACATTGGGATGCACCCTTTACATACAAACACTGGAAATGGATCATCAGAGACCATCAGGGGTGATTATTATTTATGCCGACACTTTTGTGAGTTTAGCTTTTATCCTTGCACAACTGGCAGCTGCCCAGTGAATCGTCCCTCAGATCCACAGCAATGATGAGCCTTCGCTACCTCAGAGCGTATACACACACACACACACACACACACACACACACACACACACACACACACACACACACTCACTCGCTCGCTCTCACTGCTGTCTACGCCCGGTATATCCTTTGGCATGTTCGCTCCTCCTTCATAAACACTAGCAGCTGCTTGGGCAATTAGCCATTAGCTCTTTACTTTTTACTATAATACCCAGTCCTCAGAAAACCCCACAATTAGCTCCTTAATTGCCTCTAAACAACCCAGGCGTAACCAATAAATAGAAGAAGGGGGTGAAAAGACAGACTTATGGGAATGAAACATACCAGCTCGGAAAGCATATATAAAAACCTTATTTCTCCGTCGACCCTGCGCAGCCTATGGCGGACTTTTTGTTTCCCTCTCCTCTTTTTTTTTCTGCTTCGACACCGTTGTGTGAAGCTCACAGAGTAGAGGAGAAAGAGAGAGGGGAAAAAAACACGAGGCAGGCTGATGGCTCATATTCAGATTCAAACTGACATATCCATGCCCTTTATGCTGTGGTCTAACTATCACTTCTGAGAAATGCTAACATTCAGTGTGACAGAGGGTGTTACTGTGACTTTTCGGCGGGCAGGAGACGCTGCCCCCCGGGTGTGGATTTTTTTTTTTTTTTCTGCAGCGTGATATGACACAGCTCGCTTCACGGAGCAATGGGGATACCCCCAAGATTAGCTGAATGCATTAAGGGGAGGCATAAAAACGTGGCTAACTGTTGATTAAATCACTGTTACATCCATTCTGGCGGTTTCAGTTAACCTCTTTAACATTGACAGCAGCTACGCCGCTAACATGACAATGGCCTCTGGGCAGAAATGTGCCGTTTGGCCTCTACAGTATCACAATGGCTGTGTTTTTAAGAAGGGAAAAGGGCTCCAAATTGTCTCTTTAAAAAGGTAAGAGCGCAAAAACTAGTAAGTTAATAAAAAAATATTTATTATATTGTATTTTATGCATTTTAGTCACATTGGTGAAAATACAAATACATTCTGAGCTCTAAAATTAAATATAAAGTGTTAATTTTGAAATGAAAGGTATTTGAGCTTTTATAGGACACATTTTGTATTTTTCACATTGTTCTACACATGTTTGATATGTGTCAGTGTTTATATATATATATATATAAATCAAACACGGAATTAAACTTTAACCTTTAAGAACTACCACACATTTCTATTTTACATCTACATGGCATATTTTACTTATAAATCCTAAATGAAAGAAAACACAACTTTTTTGTCTTATTTATCTTAGGTACTTTTTAAAAATTTGATTTACAGATCTAACACTGAATCTGAGTTTAACTTATATGATAGCAGCAGCGCTAAGATATTTATCTATTTTTTTCTAAATCAAAAATGGGAAAAGAAGAAACAGAACAAATTCCATAAAAGTAATAAATAAAACAGCAGATCTAAAAGGTGCTAGATGTTTGGCAGGTGAGTGTCTTATAGAAGGGAGTTGATTTTAGACATGGTATTTATAACTTATATATGTGCCGGTTAAAAATGAATTTCTATAATTCATTGGGGATTTACTGTACATGTTCAGTGTTTAATTTGCCTTTTAATTGAGGAAGTATATGAATATTAGAATAACATTATTTCTAGTCCCCTACTTAGCTAATTAACACTACACGATTGTAAATACTTTGGATTTTTTTTTGGTAGTATAAACAGCATTCAATTAGGGGCCAAAGAGGGAGAGGGTGTGGTTAAAAGAGTTTTATTTGTGTATGTTTCAATAATAAAATTAAAAATCACCTTTTTCCCAAAAAGAGCAAGATTATTATTATGTTTTCTTTTTGTGGTTCCGTGTTTTCAAGCAGTTTCAAAGCAATAATCAGATCCAGTTCCAACATGCTTGTTATAGATTCCAAAATGTTTACTGTTCATGATTTTCTCTCTTGAATTCTCCTAAAATTGAAATTTTGAAAGTGCTGGTCTGTGCTAACAGCACAAAAACAACGCATATTAATAATATTTGAAGGGTATCAAATACACAAAAAAGTAATTTAACCTTAATTCCTTAAATGTGTGGTTAAAAAACCCATTTAAGACTGCTGGCCAGGGATCTATAACCTATTTAGGAAGGGCCATGGGACCCCCTAGCCCACCCTTTGTAGTGCAACTGGGAAATACCTCAACAATGACATACTTTTCCTTTCCTTTCAGCTCTTGTGAATTTTATCAACACATGTTCCTAAGTATCCGCTGCTGTTTTGATAAAATAAGAATTATGCTCTAACTGTGGAAGTCGAGGCTCGAACACCAGGTCATCTGTTCGTAACAGTTGCTGGCGTTCTATCAAAGCGGCAGGGTTGATTGGTGTCTCGGTTTCTTCGTACTGATAAACTGCTTCCAAATGAAAACAATCACAGCAGAATCAAGTATAATCAAGGCCAGTAATTTGCCGCAGCTTTAGTGCGCACGTGGGCCTGTGTCGCCTATTCCAAAATAGTTTCACTCCAGCACAGAATTTCAATGGAAGATTTTTATTTATTTACAAAATCTGCATCCAGTTTTTCTTGAGTGTTTCTTACTCTATCCTCTCATGCACAGACATAGAAACATGTAAAGTATGGAAAATATCAAAAAGGGCTGCAAGCACCATCTAGTGATTTTTTCAGGAAATTACTCTGCAGAAAGTCAGACATTGAACTGAAATTATTCATTTTATTGGTTTAAAAAAATAATTAAAAAAAAATTGTGAAATCTGCAAATTTGAGAAAAAGCTAAATAAAAATCATGGTGAAACACATGCAGTACTTTACAAGAGTCTTTTACATTTTAAACTGATTAAATTATTTACATAATGAAAAAACATTACATGAAACCAATAAATACCAATTAGTATAAATCTAGAATGCTAGTTCTGTTACAGAACCACCAGAAAAAGAGCTTTTCACTTCCTTATGAACAAAATATTTTGGATATTATTTCACTGAATCACAAAGGTGAATTGGCATGACATTGTTAAATAAACAACACTGTTAGCTTCACTGCAAAACTCAGAGATAAGAAGAAGATGATGATGCCATCTATAAGAATACAGACATGTTACAACAACAGCTTATTAGCAACCGCTCTGTTGAAACTTTGTCAGCACAAAAGTCATTTTTCATTTGGCACTATCATACTCAACTGAACTATTTTTATGCCAACAAAAAGTAAATAAAAGATAAAAATACTTACATCTTTGAATAAAATCCAAGACCTAACTTGGTAAGTATTATCTGTAAGATCTAAGAGAAGATTAATGTGGATTGTTCCCCGACTGCTTTAAACAGAATTGCTTAAATGATTTTTAAAGAAAAGTTCCTACTGCCAGAATACACAAATAAAACTCCACCCTGACAGTGAGATCAATAAACACTTCACAAGTTATACGATGAAGAGTGAAAATATACATTTAATTATTTCTTAGCAAACCTGTGCATGTATGCTACTGGATGCAGTTTGCAACTGAGAAAGTAAAGATGAAGTCAGGGTGTATTTTTTTTTTTTTTACCACTAAGAAATGTACAGTAAAACCAGAGCTGGGTACAAAAGTATGGATTTCTACTACAGCATGTTAAAAGTATAAGTCTTTTGAAAACAACAACAAAGAAAGAAACAAATAAAGGAAGGACCAAACCAGACTTGTCAGCATTTTTCAACAAGTAGCTAAGTTATTCGCCTGAAACAAGTTGAAGCCAAATGAAAATAGCATTAGTACTGGAGAAAAACAGACAAAGGTCCAAATCCAGCAGCCTGCAGCGTTCGACCAGCCTAATACAGCACAGCAGCAGACATATTGACTGGACTTCTTCTGAGGAAAGGGGACGTCCCTAATGGCTGAACACTTAAGGTGCATTCAGGGTCAAGAAAGTTCAAGTAAAAACCAATTATTTGTTTGTCTTCATTGAAGCGTATCGCAAACAACCGTGATTTTAAAACTGAGACATACTCAATCAGGAAGTTAGCATACATGTAACAACCCTAAAATATACAGACCCATTCAATAAATTAGCAAATTATTGATGTTTGTTTATTTCAGTAGTGCCATAATATTATGTAGATTAATTGCAAGCAGATCAATGTTTCAAAGGCTTTATCGTTTTTTTTAACCCATTAATCATGATGACTATCTGCCTGTAGCCGATGAAAACACATTGAACATTAGAATATTACATCTGAACAACAATATTCAGAATATTACATATGCACAATAATTAAAGAAAATAATATTTATTACCTGCTCAAAGGTTATTTTCAAACATACTTTATTCAGATTTTTTTAATCTCATTTGCATCTAACTAAAACCACCATCTCCAGAGAAGTTTAAATGCTAAAAATAATCTCACATTTTTGTATAAAAGGTATGAGTCAGGAGATGGGAAAAAAATAAACACTATTTTTATATACTTTGGTACAATGAAGACAGACATTGATAATAAGAGAAAGCATGAATCTAAATTAAGCATTGGATATTTTTCAAGTGTATAATGTACCATAAAGAAAATTAGATGCTGAAAGAATATGGAAAGGTGATTCAACAAAGGATTAGGCACATTCTAGGCAATGGCAACAGCGCAATTTTACTTTCAATAGAATTGTGTGGACTTGAAAAAGCAGCCATGCATTTTGAGGGTTTTCAAAGGACGTACTTAATTTTATGCACTTTTTTCTGTTATTTGATAAAAGTTGACATGATGTAATCTATGTTGTGTTTTCGGTACTTGAAGTTAAATAGTTTTACAATACGGTAAGAAAACCGATAACTTAAACATTTTCTTATGATCATACCTCAAATCTATGTAGGCCATTTCCGCCATAAAATAAAAAATAAAAGCATAACAGGAAGTCATAACTACAAGTTTCAACATTATGTTTATGAGAATAAAAGTAATAATTTTGAATTTCAAAGTAATTATTTTGGCTTTTAAAGTCATAATTATGAGACAGTCATAAGTTTGACTTTTAAAATGATAATTATGAGAGAGATACCGTTTCTCTAAGGAGTCTTGCTCCTGGATCTCATAATTATGATTGAATCATAACTCAATCATAATTATGACTTATAAGTTTGAATTATGACTTTGTATCTTATAATTAGGACGTTTAAAGTCAAATTTATTACTTTGAAAGTTGTAATTATGACTTCCTGTTGAGTGTTTTTTTTTTCTTTCATGGCAGAAAAGTATGCAATACTCACTGCTTTTTGAAATAAATAATTAACAAGTGTAATGAATAAAAAACATTACCCTTTCACTTCACGCGTCAAACGAGCTCGACGTTTATCCCAGCTCAGAGTCAAAACCTATTCGGCATCCGTAGGATGCCGACGTCACAGGACAACAACATGGCGGCTCACTTCGAATGAACGTAAAGACACAAAACAGAGATTTTTCTACACCCAGCAGGTCGCGAGCCGCGCTGTTTTCGACCCTCCGGTTCTCCCTTGAAACAGTTAACAGAATAATGCTAACCGGAAGTGCTGCTGTTACCGTGAGCCATGTCGGAGCCGGGGCAGAAGCTGCTGCTGGCAGCCCTGAGTTCTCCGAGCTGTGGAGGAAGATCTCTGAAGTTGACCGCGGCAAAGGACAGGCCAGGAGAGGCGGACAGCAGATGCTAGCCACAGCAACTTCCCCTGGACGTAACGGTGAGGAGAAGGAAAGTAGTTCTGGTTCGTTCAGGTTAAATCAGGCATGTTGAAGTTTCGGAAACGTCCTAAGTTTAATCCTTAATACTTAACACAAAAATAGCCTCGGTAATAGTCGCTATGTCTGCACATTATCCTATAAATAAATGAGCTGTAATGATGCTTTTTTTTTTCGTCAAATTGTTTTTATTCTGATTCCAATGTTTATGCTTCGGGACAGCCTGTGACTAACACTTGACTCCTGTTCGCACAGATCTGCAGAGTCCTCGGCTCCGAGGCAGCAGCAGCAGCAGCAGATTCCTTGGCTCTAACGTGACAGAGTCTCCAGGAGATGTTGAGGCTTCACAGGATATTTTCTGGGATGGCACATCCCCAACTCACACTGGTAACAAATCCATGCTGTTTGTCTGACTGGATGCTCTGGTCATGTGTGAAATGTATTATCAAAGAACCAAGAAGTGTAGTAACGGCAATTTTGTTAGAAATTTGAGGGGGTGGGAGGTTTGGGGGGTGACTTTATTTTGGTACTATGTGGTTAATGTTAAAAATGACCATAAAAAACCAATTTATTACTTCTATTTTTAGGTGACTGTATGGCTGTGACTGCGTGGAAGTGTATGAATAATGCCTCAAGCACAAATATTGCTCTTGGGTTAATAGTTGCGAGCATAACATTGTAACTTGCTGGAGGGACTGACTTAAAGAAGTGTTATTTATATCAATAAACTCCACCCAGTAACTGCATTAAGTTACATTTTTGGGTTCACTGATATTTCCTTAAGTTTAAATGGAACAAACAATTCAGAAAACTAGTTAAAAAAATCAAAAATTTCTGACAATATGGTCAGTTTTGTTTTTTCAACATCATTAATTGAACATTTTCGAAATAATAGATTAAAGTTCTTATAAGAACTTTTTCACAATAAATGTTAAACGACATGATAAATGCCCAACGCTATTGGGATGGAGCTTCACTGTACAACTCGGCTTATGTTAACCAGATATGATCGCATTGCTTCTACCTTCCTCTTGTCCCTTTAGGTCAAGGACATAAGAACATCAGGGCTGTGAAAATCTCTGATATTGTTAACCGCATTGCACCGAAGGTCAGTCGTTTCATCCTCACCTTCATCACTGCATTCGTCTTCAATCTGAAAAACTTCTGAGATGTTTTGTTTTCCTTCAATTTGCATCTTTTAAAGAATATAAAACGCAAAGTGTCCGAATCCTCATTGCTGCACTGGCTCGACGATGGCACAATCCCTTGCACCCCTGACGTTCCGAAGCAACGAATCCGGAAAAGGTCTTCCAGGTGTGAAATCACAATAGCACTCTAAAGTCTAAAAGTCTCACAAACTATTGTCACCTGTAGAAGCTAATTCTTCTTACCTGTTGATATTTGTTTCATCCCAAACAGACAGAGCAGTGTGGAGGATCTTATGAAACTTGCCAAGCAGTTTGATAAAAACATGCAGCAAGATGAGGAGACTTCTGTCCTACAGAACACCGTCACCGGTAGACTTTGTGGCACTGCGGACGTCTCTGAAAACAACGTCAAAGAACCGAGGTGTCCATCTTTGTCAGAACAGGCGGAGGCAGAGCTTCGGGCTCTGTTTGACTCGTCCACGCAGGGAATCAGTGGCAGGTTGAGCGAAGGCTCAGTCTCTTCGCAGGACAGACGGGACCTAGCCGAGACTCTTGCCTTCGTTGACCAGAGACAGTTGGAACCCAAACCAGCAGATAAGCACTCTACAAATAACTTGGTTGACTTTGAGGACGACTGGGACAATGACGACCTACTCAATGACTCCTTGATCCTGGCACTGACGCAAGATCCAAGCAGTCCTCCTAAGACCTTAGCAAAGTCTCACACAAACACTACAGAGTTAGCTTCTGCTCTCCAGTCAACTATGAATAAGAAGCCGCGTAAAACGAGTTTCGGTTTGCTGCAGGACCTATGTCCAAAAACAAAAACTAGAACTCGTAGCACTTTTAAGTTGGAGTCCAATCCTCACTTTCAGACCATGCTGGATAAGGAAGCTGCAAAGTCTGGTTTTACTGCTGTACAACCCAAATTAAAGAGCACAGAGCAGAAACCTGCTACCACAAAGACGGACTCCAATCCCCAATGCGAAAAAGTGACTAATGGGGTGAAGTTTTTTCAGCAGGCCTCTTCGGTTGAAGACGTTTCGGACAGTTTATGGGACAATGGCGATGACGACGCCCTCCTCTACCAGGTGTGCGACAGCGTGGAGAGGGTTTCCAACAGCCAGCCAGATGAAGTGGCTCCAAAAATCTGTGATGGACAAAAATCGAAAGGGCCTCTAGACAGACGCGAGAACATGAGAAATCGTGATGTCAACGCCGAATCCTCTGGGAGCTCTGGTGTCGGTGTGAACAGACGATCATCGGGTTCTTTTGTTCGTTCCTACTCGCTGCCGTTGACTTCCTGTGAAACCGGAAACTACCAAGGATGGAACATTCCTCTGAAAGGTGGCAACAACAAATTGGAGATTTGTCAAAGCTTCCCAGGTAGCCAAATTGGTCCGGGTGGAGTTTTCTCCCATGGCAGCGTGGTTATGAAGCCTCATCCAGCGATGACCAGAGTCGCCCAGAACTCCATGTCCCAGCATGCAGCATTCAAGAGGAATGTGTCTGACTCAGCCATCACAAACAACAATGGTAAGATGGTACAATATAAGAACTGCACAAATTAATTAAAGAAGACAGTTTCTATTCACTATTATGCATCATTTATTACTGTTATTAGTAATGTCTTGTGATAGCAGTCAACCTTCTAAAGCAGAGACAAAGTAAACTAAAATATAACAAATTTAATATCTCATAAAATAATTTAGTTAACTCTTACTTGTTTTTTAATCTCCAAACTAAAATTGAAAATGCTTGAAAAGTGCTTGAATTTCACCATGGGAAAAATATACAAACCCTTGACATAAGTCGCGCTTTTTAGATTTTTTTTTCTAGAAGCCATTATTTTCCTTCCACTTTACAATTATTCTGAACTTTGTGTTGGATTGTCTCAGAAAACCTCAGTGACGCACATTAATCCTCGTAGTCATTACATGAAAATAAGGTAAAATACTTTAGCAAAGCACTGTGAGATCACACATCAATCATAATGCCAATTTTCATTACATGTATCTTGATCCTTTTTTTCACCTGAAAGTGTCCTTCTGTTCTTCAGTTTTTGTCACCAGCAAGACTGCAGGGAAGTGCTCTGCAGTGGAGATCGAGAGGAAGAAGCAGGAGGCTTTGGCCCGCAGGCGTCTGAGAATGCAAAACACTTCAAAACCTTAGAGGAGCTCCATCCTGACAGACCACAATGTCTCGTGATAAACTGATCAGTTTATTGCTGACAATCAGTTTATTATTTCAAACCAGCAGTGGCCTTACTTTCTTTCACCTAAAATAGTTCCTGCTTATACAAAATGATTTGACAGTGACTTGAAGAATTGTTTAATCCAAAAATGCAGTGTTAAGATAATGATATTATTCACTTGGTTTATGCCATATAGTTTAAAATTTGTGGGTGTTTTCTATTGTCTGAGTGACTGAAACTGTTCTGGTAAATTTTTTATAAGTTGATTCTGACTTAAGCAGAATCAGAGTTTTGTACATTACTGTAGAAGATGTTAGCAGAAAAGCTGCAGCAAATGTCTGATCTATTTTGAACCTTAAAGTAAGTTTATGCTGATGAGACTGAATGCGATAAGAACATTTTTGAATAAATCTTGATGTGACACTTTTTTTGCCCTTTTTTTTTACACTGATCTGAACCAATTATTGTGCAAAATGTGTGTAGACAGCTGAATCTGATTTTTTGTAACACTGCACTCAGAAAGTTTTTTCACAATAAACAGGATAGAATAAACAGGTTCTAAGTTATTAATTTGTTCTTTTTTTTCAATTCATCACATAAAATCTCAGTGAAATATATTGCTATTTGTGCATGTAGTTCAATTCCTTTTGAGAGGCACTGTGCTCTGATACTTTGTGCACTTAACTTCAGTTTCAGGCAGTGATTCCCCTATATTTATTTCCACATTTTAAATTCAAGGTCATGTGTTAAGTCACATGTTTAAAGTGATTAAAATATCATTTTAAGATTAAACATTTGGAATAAAAGCAAAAAACACAAGTCACTAAAAGTTTTATCATGAAAATGTTATTAGCTTCTGAGTTTGAAGTCACACAGCACCAGTTCATTCATGCTTATTTCTAAATTTTAAACATATGAACAATCCTCCAGTCACTGGGTGGCAGCAGTGCTTAAATTTGTTAGCTTGTTAAACCCAGTAGAAGAAGAAAACTATCCAAACAAACGACAGCTCACGGAGGGGGACAGCTGGAGAAGTTTGTAACAGTGAAAAGAAAAACGGTGACAGAGGCAAGTAATAATTGGATGTTAATGTGTTAAAAGATTTATATTTTTCCTATATGTAAAACCAAATAAGTATATCTTAACGAGATGCTTAACATTCCTCATTTTAGCCCAATTTTCTTTGTACTACAAATCTTAATTCCGCCCAAGCTGCTTTGACTGCAGCTCAAGAGAAAAGACCAGGAAATATGACAAAGCCTACATAACAATGGGTTTATGTGAATGCAAAATGTTCTCTTTTATCTGCCTTATTAAAAAGCCAAACAATATTGTTTCCAAATTCTTGCATTTTAGGATGAATAAGCTGATGAAGCTGACAAGTAATATTTACAATTAAAAATGTTTACAAGTTAAGTCTAAAGATGCACATCAGTTAAGTATTTTCAGTTTTTCTCTTGAGAATCACAGGCTGAGCTATCTTGATTAAATATTACAAGTCGAGTTAATTAGCTGAACCTTAAAATTGTTTAGCCAAAATACAGTTAGCCGCACAACTTAAAATGTAATTTTTGGCAGCTAATTTTATTAATAATTTTTGGTAATGAGGTGAGGAAATTGCTGCTGCCTGTTTGTACTGATAAATATTGTAATATTATTAGGTTCTCATTAGTATTTCAATTTGGAGTGGAAAAATAATTATGATCTCTGGTAGGCGTTTGACAAAAGTAAAACTAATTTCCCAACTCTGTTGCTAAGCTTGGCTAGGCTAACAGAATAACATAAAGATCCCATTTTAAACTGGAACATCACCTCATCTTTTCTCTGTAGACATCACATCGATTCCCTCCATATTTTGAGTTGTGTTGCTTGGCAAAGTCAGGGTGTTTTCACACCTAATGGACTTGGTTCCATTGGGGATCAAGATTGCAACATTTGTTACATTTTCAGCTGCTGCGGTTTGCTTTCACACTACTCTGTGTCAAACAAATCAAACCATTTGAAAAGCACTAAGAACCACTGAAGGAAACATGATGATCTCTAAAGAAGACTCTGAGCGCAACTTAGTTCTTCACAAAATGCAACACAAAATATTGTCTGATTTTAACGGTTGTAGGATTTCTTGTCTTTGGTAAAATACCACCAGCCATGTATCCCTCTAGCACTAGACTGGCGTGTTTGTTTTGGTTGTATTTACCCAGAATGCCCTGCTCTGTAGCCCACTTCCTGCTTTTGGAGCACTCTATGGTACATTTGGCATTTACATCGGTTCAATTTGGTTCACTTGAACCAAACAGAGATCAGGGTTTTCAGGCAGACTAGAGTTTGCGTTTTTGGTCTGCATCAGAGTTTGATTCACACCTATCCCAAATGAACAAGACTTTATAGACAAGCAAATTAAAGTTTGATTGAAGTGTACTAAACAGGATTGGTGAGCGAACACCCTAAGAAACTCCCCAGAAAACATATTTTGGTCAGATTTGATCAAAACCATGTTAAAAGCTTAAAAACAAGCCTAGACCCTTGGAAGACATGAGAGACATCTCACATTTGTATTATACTATTTTCCTTCCGACTGAAAAGTCGAGGACGGAACATATTGAATAAAAACTAGTCTTTCCCAGGTGTAGTTTCAGCTGTTTTGATGTCGTCCACATTTTCAGGCTGCGTCGGTGACGCTCCTGCCAGGATCCCACCAGCTGCTCAGGATCTGGAGTCATTACAGAAGCGCTCCCTCATGGAGCTCGTTGGCTCCCATTATCCCAACCTCTGCGTTTTGCGGAGCTGCTGACAGGTCAAGTAGTCATCGTGGCCTTATTTCACAAAATACTCAATCTGTTTTCAACAGTTTGCTGTTCGAAACTTATTGTGGACGTCAGGCGCCGCCTCGGCGTGGAGAATATTATTGTTATTGGACAGGAGGGATTATTTTAATATGAGGGCTAATTTGTCTTATCATTACACTCACCTGCTGCGCTGCTGTGTTCCAAGGAGGGGAGGACAATGTTGGTCTTTGTGATCCCAGGATAATTTGTCAGTGTTCCTCCCTCAGAGCCATTCCCACCCCGTTACATGCCTGTTAGAGCTCCCAGGTGTGTGTCAAGAGAGAGAGAGGGAGAGACGGGTGGTCCGCAGGTGTGTGTGTTTGATTATTTATTCCTCCTCTGCTCCCATCGGTTTCCCCCTCTCCAACCCCAGTCTGATTGTAAATCACATGGCAGGGCAATTTGGCAACAGTATAAAGGCCCCCTGTTTTTTTTTCTTTTTCTTTTTATGACTATGATTATGGTTATGATGATGACTAGTGTATTTATTTCAACTATTTGATGAAACCCCTGGCTAAAGCTAACAGGTGTTGAGCAGGTACAATATCACGCTCGCTGAAGGATCCCTGTGATGTCGCTGCACTCGGCGCGAAATATCAGGCGGCGAGCAGAAGAAAGGCTCGTTTCATGCCCTGCCGTCACACGTTACGCAGAGCAATTTCTGATTGTCGGATAGGAGCCACAACGTTCCCCTTTGTCGGGAAAAGAATGATTTATGGCTGTTAGTTGGGCATTCGGCAGTAATTGCCGCAGTTACAATTATGTTACCATAGCACCTGTTTAAACTGTCTATTCTTGTGTGGATGTTTTCGTTTTCCAGCAGAGCAGAGTTTGCAAGCTTGAACTTTATATGCAGAGACATTAAACGGCGTCGGGAACAGGGGCCCTCGGAGAGAGGTCTGGGAGCAATTTTGGGATAAATGGGAGCGTGTGATGGGCAGATTAGTGTTGTGTCATCTGATATGCAAAGAAAACAACGTGGAATATTTTCTTAAATGCGAACGATGGAAGAGGTCTTTTCAGCGAGTACAATAAATATACGGAAATGTGGTTTAAAAATACGGCTGAGTAAGAAGAAGCTGATGGTTATTTGGAAATCAGCACTGCTCGGCAAACAAAAATATTCTTTTCCTCGACCTCCATTGTGAAAATATTGACATAAAAATATTCCAAAATTTGAAATTGTGTTCGTTGGAATCTTGTTTCATCAAAGGCACAAAACTCTGACCTCCCTAACTAATTTTATTGAGAAATAGAAAACAGTAGACTTGGAAAAACATAGGCTAAAGGTTTAATTTTTAGGAGTTATTATTTAAATGTATAATGTATAAGATCTTTGGCTAACGCTAACGCATGTTAGCTTAAAAATATAGCTGAAAAGGAGTTGTTGGTTATTTGGAAATTAGCGCTGCTCTCCAAACAGTGCTAACAGGTGTTAGCTAAGGCTAGCTTTAGCCACTGGTGTGTCCAGGGATTGAAGCTTAACACCCTTGTCGATTCTAATGTGGTAAGAACAATATTTTAGTTTTAGATTTCCTCTTGAAGTTTGTGTTTATTTTGGTACTGTAGTTTCTCCACTCTACCTCAAATGAGATTTTCTTTCGATTTGGACTTTATTTAGGAACAGTGCAAAAATCATGTTACTCTGTTTGTTAAAGTATTTTGTAGGTTTCTATAAACTTTTTCTAAATCCTGTCCTAGGTTTGAACAAAATATTTCAAAGGTTTCTTTGACAGAATTATTCCTTCTTGACACATCTGTGTACATTTTGTTACAATTAAATACCATACTTCAGTGTATTTAATCAGACGTTTATGTGTATCTATCTCCAGAGTGAGATTCCTTTTGCAGAGCCGAGTACAGAGACAGTCACACAAACTACTGTGTTGGATTATGTGAACATTTTGGAGATCAATATGAGGCGGAAGTTTCCAGAGACATCTGCTGTTTCACTAAAGGAAAACAAAGCAAAACTAAAGCATGTTTAAAGCCCTGACCAGCCAGTAGAGACAACTCCTCTAATAGCTTTCCCATGCAGAGAGACCACGCTGAAGGACTAAACACAACTTTACAGAGCAACAAGATTACCTTCCCAGAATACAACTAGCACACACACACGTCACAAATATATCAGCATGAGTTTTTTTTTTTTCATTCTTCCTTGCTCTCTAACTTTGGCTCCCTTTCAACATGTCTATCTGCACCACTTCTGCCGCCGACACACACACACACACACACCAAAACACACACACGTGCAGACACACACGCAAACAGGCTGAGCGCAGGAGGTTTTTGCACAACTATGGCAGCAGCCTGTCAGCAGCGTAAATGACCTGTGAAGAGTTTCACGGTGCATGTCATTAGGCAGCTTTAGATTTGTTTCAACAGCGCTTTACCTGAGGGCTTCATTCATAGGCCCCCAGGTATGACTGCCTTCCTCACGGGGCTAGAGAGCAGGAGAGGGGGGGGAGGGGTGACATGGTGGGCTGGGAGGGGTCTAAATTTTCACAGAAGCAACTAAATGAAGGCCCGTGAGAAGAGAACTGAGCCTGTTTAGAGAAGGAAGACCTTTTATTAGGGACGACCTCTGAGTCAGACTTTATAAAGGGCTTACAGGGCAGTTCCCCAGGGCCAGGAGTATTGGGGGTACCCCCCCAAATAACTGTTTTTTTGTATATTGTTTTACAATTTTACAATACATTACTCAGTGATTGGCTCACTTAACATGTGGTGTGTTTTTTATTTATTTATTTATTTTTAAAATTTTCTTGCATTTCTATTAATTTGAACTACACTCGAATATTTGAGAAGTATCATCTTTGTGGTACCTCCATTAAGCCATCTGCCAGGTGTTTTAAACCAACTAGCCATAATTCATACCTGCAAATCTGTAGGTCTCCCTGTTTATGATCTGTACTTTGAGTAAAATATTTTTTTATTTTTATTTTTTTTCTGAGATAGGAGACCCAAACTGACTCCAGCTCAGAGGCCCTTATTCTTCTAAATCCGGCCCTGGACATACTAGTATTTTTTATGGACTTTTAAATGTGAAGTGGAAGGATAATATTACATCATTTATTTATTTACTTTAATCTGACAGGGGTGCTATGCTTTCGTACTGAACATCTTTTACACTGACACCCCTGCATAAAACCTGTGCAATCAAATACCCCCCAAAAATCCTGAAAGACGTTCAAACTGTGAAGTGGAAGTAAAAAGATTCATTCTTTTGTATTTTTTACAAAGAAAAGTCTTAACAGTGTGATGTGTACCTATATTTAGCTTAGTTCATTTAATATTCCTAAATAAGGTGGAAGGAAACCAGGTTGCCCTCTGAAGTAAGTTACTTAGTAAAAATTGTCCTCTTTTGTGTAGTTTACATCTGTCCCATGCAGGTTTCACAGCTACAATGGCCCATAAGGATCAACAAATTTGAATTTGATTGACCCTTCTGGGCCACCATACACGGGTTTGCTAGAGAAAGTCAGCTAGATCTATAATAGATAGATTGTGGTTGTAGCGAGACATAATGTGTAGAAGTTCAAGTGATAAGAATACTTTCTAAAGCCGCCGCATTTTAGGGAAATTTATAGTGGCCAGTTTTTATCTGCAAACATATTCTGCTTTTGAAAATATGGGCTTTTATGAAAACTAAGGGAGTTGAGAAGAAATGAGAGTTTTAAGATGCTATAGCTGGTACCACCGACTCCCAAACGGGCCTGTTTGTGTGTTCACAAGATGTATGGCCTTAATAATTGAACTTCCTTTAATAGTATTTAGTCTTAAGCCAGGATCCTCCTGATTTTATCGCTCACTTAACTCATGTTGCACTAGATCACGTCCCACTAACTTACCATAAGCATGACAGTTAAAATAAATTTCTGATGAAATAAGTCAGGGAGAGGTCAAAATTACCCAGACGTGGCACAGATAAGGAGTATGGAGGTGTCTAGAAACGAGTCGTTGTTATTGCAGTCTAACTCATTCCTCTGGAATGGAGGGAGTAATAGAAAAAAAAACACATCTCTGGAGAGATTAATCACACCGCTGAAAGTTAGGCAATAAACAAAACTTTCGATTCCTCGCATTGTACACTTTTCAAGCCTGGATTATTGTAATGTCTTCTCTCTCTCTCTTGTTTTTTTTTTTCCTTTTTAAATCCCATCCAACCCGTATTGATATCTCAGATCAGCATGCTTCATTAAGCGTGCTGATAAGGGTTTACAGACCCAACTGTGTTTGGAGAAGTGAGACTCTCCTCCACACGGCCAGCGAACATCCCGCTGCCGCATTCCTCCGGCCTATATCTGCCAACACCTTTTCGCTACAGCGGCTGTGGCCTTTTTCTCCCCAGCCTGTAATAGTCAGCATGGGCTGTAATGGTCTGTTGACAGGTTTAGGCTGAGGTAATTTTGTTGCCGAGCTGTACAGTGAGGTGCCAAATCTCCCCCTCAGGAAAAAGAAGAAGGAGGGAAAAAAGAAAAGGAAAAAGCGAGAAGCAGAAGCAGAGAAGCGAGCCATCTTCCTGCGGCGCGCTCCTTTATTGGCAGATAAACATTCTACGTCGGGGCTTTCACGTGATTTTGGCTGCCTTTTCAAGCGCTCGGAGCTACGCCGTTTGGAAGGCTTCGCCGTTAGTTTCTCGTAAATCGGCGGCCTCGACATGTAAACTGGGTGCAAAAAAAAAAAAAATCCCGTTAAGTGGCACTAGCTCCTGTTGCGCGTTGCGTTGCTCTGGAGTTAAAATGGTTCCCACTGTGCACAGACACAGTTCATTATTTGCAGCAGGACTGCATAAAGAGAGAGAGGCCGGACTGAGTGGAACTCCAGCTGCTGGACTAACACGCGTTCACACACAGATGCAGAGCAGAAACACTCCATGGAAAATGCAAAGGAAAGCAGAAACTGCTGAGGCCAAGGGGTTCCCTTAGCAATGTGCAAAGCAGATCAACTGTACGCTAATGCACAAACGCACCTGCCAGCTGAGCGTCTCCGGCGGGACAGGGGTCTCAGGGGTCCCCGGTCCTACAAATTCTCCCACCTACTGCACACAGACGGGCACACAGCGGTTGCTGGTGACCCCTGCGGGGTCATGCTGGGATCTGACTGCAGCTGAACGCCGAGCTGCTAACGATGTTCGGCCCTTTGCTGCTGTGTCATCTGGCTCTCATTTAGGACGGAGAGGAAGCAGTTTTAAGATCATGTGTTTATGAGCAGGATTTATGAATTAAAGTGATTCTGAATGTTACGTAGCCTGTGACTAAAACCCTTTATTTTTAGCTCTATGAAGGAAATCTGAACTGCTGTTGTCTTTTTACTTTTGTGCTAAATGCCATAGCATATAATTTAAAGGAACCGCATAGAATTAAAAATATGCATTAAAATAATGCCAGTCCATAGTTTGACCTTTTTATAGTTAACAGTTTCTTGAATGTTGACTTTAGCTTGGTTGTTCAGTTGGTGTAGAGGTGTAGCTGCCCTATTATACCTGAATTTCAGAAGTGACGTCATACAAACAGGCTTCCCTTTCCTCCATTGGTCAGTTTGATAATGTTTGACAAAAGGTTTTATTATGAAAACGTGTGTTCACACCTCTATTGCATTTTAATCCATTTCACCTTTCAATCTCTGAAGGTAATTAAGGGACAGACTAAATTCACCCATTTAGACAAATGCATCTTATTCTGTATATCCTATCTGCCAAGCAGCCTCTCATTTTATTCAGATAATTGAGTTTTAATTTAAAGTTTCACCCTTCTTAGTGAACATTTCTGTTCAGAAAGGATTCAAGATGATTACAGCTGTGTTATACACACTCCTACAAAAACTGCAGTATTAACATTCAGCTAAATGTGAATGCTAACTCCCATCCTGATGCTAAACCAAACAACAAAGACAGTTTCTACTGTATTTTTTTTCTCAGTTGCTATCAATAAAATGTGCTAAAACTATTCCGCAAAAGATAGTTTAGAAACTTTTTCCTTTTCACATTTTAACTACTTTGAAAAGAAAAGTATGGCAATGTCTGAAGCGTAGATTTCTCCTCAAAGGCAGACTGGGAGTCCCCAGTCAAATTACTCGGGCTGTTTCCGAATGCAAATATGTGGTGTAAAGATCAACAAAGCAACTAAAGATGCAAATCAAGAAATCTTGGCGGCCCATTTTGGCATCTGTTGGGAGGAAAGGAAATTAAACATTTCCATCAACATTTAGCCCCTGAGTTTTTCCTCCGAGAGAGAGACATTCATTTGTATTTTTTTCTTGTTTCCAGATTTGTCTTTGAGAGTTTTTACAGAGGGCTGAGACTCTTTCAACTGCTTTGAAATGCATGTAGTCGGTGAAACCGTAGTTTTTATATGCGAGACAGAATGCCTTGCAAAAGTATTCATACCCATTGAGTTCCCCCTCCCCCCCATTTTGTCACGTCTGAATCTGAAACTATTTTTTTATTTTAACAAATCAGACCAAAACGGGAGAAGTGTGGTATGTGTTCAACCCATCTGATTCCATACTTTATAGAAAAACATTTTCCTGCAGTATAAGCTGCAAGTCTCTTGATTTATATAATTTGTGGTATTTAGATCTATTTTTCTATTCATTAAGTTGAAAACTGTTCTTTTTCCTTTATTTTACATAATTTCCACAAACATAGAAAATGCTTCCTGTCATGAGGTGGTGGTTGGTGGAGGTGAGGATTGACGTTGAGACCCAGGTTAGAAGGAGATGGAGATTTAATAATAAAGAAAATGCTCACAACAGACCAACTCAGGCAGCACGGCAGGAAAACTAGCACGCAGCTAATACCGGTAGCACTGATAAAACGGACTGAACAGAAGAGCTAAGCTACCAGGACTTAAACAGTACTACTGGAAGCTAAGAGACAGACAACAGAAACTAAGCTGGCCAGGACTCAACAGTTCTACTGGCTGCTAGACACAGACGTTTGACACACCTACGACAACTGACAAGGACCCAACGAGGAACAGAGACAACAGGGGAGACTAAATACACAAGAGGTAATCAAGAGAACGAGACACACCTGGGAAACAATTAACGGAGAAGACGCAGAGACAGGACTCACAGGGAACAGGATCACAGAGAACTCAAAAATAAACACACAGAAACACAGATCCTGACACTTCCATTCTGTTTCTTTCTTTCTTTTTTACAAGTTTTGATGTCTTTTTATTTTAAAAAAAATAGTAAACTAAAATAAGGCGGTGGTTCCTTAAGACCCACATATAAGAGATATTTATTAAAAACAATATATAAGTTGTCTTTTTTTCAAAATGTTATCCATTGGATTGGATAAAAGCTGCAGACCTGTGACACACCAAGAAAATATTGTAAAGCATGAGAAAATAGTATGTTTTCAAAATAAAACATCTGGACTCTGTTTTCACACTGATTCTCAATTGGATTAAATTTTGTAGTTGACTGGGTCATTGAGTTTTGATCTAAAACTTTGCTTGAAGCTCTGATTGTATGTTCAAGGTCATTGCTCTTCTGCAAGGTCAACCTTGGTTGTTTGACTTGATTTTTTTCAGATTATCTGTCTCGTATTACACTGTCGAGACATAAAACATTTAACAAATATGTTTAAAAAAACCAAACATTTTTGTAAAAGTTACATAATGTAGCTTTCTATGTGTCTGATTTTTCAGTAACTAAACTAAGATTACCAAAACCAAACTGAGTCTAAAATAGCATCAGATATTTTTCTTGTTCTTCGTATGTTTTGCATTCTAAGATCCAGGATGTACTTGTACCAACATTCAGTGCATTTCGCCTTCTGGGTGACCTCCACGTCGCAGATATGTCTCAGTACATGTCTGTCCTGTGTCACCCGTGCCACTTTGACATATAAGACTTGTTTACGTGCTGCTAAGACTCCTCCGCACCTCTGTTTAGCAGCCCACGCTAAAGGTTACCATGCTGGGATTTTAATCTACATGTGAAATGCGCTCCCCTACGCCTCCTCGTCGGCTGAGTCAGCAATCCGGCCAATGCCCTGCGATTCAGAGAGCCGTGCTTTATTGATTGAATGGGCTTTACTTTCCAACACACACTTTGGAAAATACCCATCCATCCACACACACACGCACACACGTATGCTGGTGACTTTGTTGCAAATGGAGGGTGGGAGAGAGATGAGTGTCAGGCCTCGCTTGATGGGTGAACATCAATCATTGCCTGTCAGGCCTTGCTTTTTCACCCCCACCTTCTTCCTCCACCCCCTCTCCCTTTCTTTCTGCTTCACTGATCAGTCTTTGTTTTCAAGTGTGTGTGGTGTGTGTGTGTGTGTGTGTGCTCGCGTGCACGCATCTGGGGAATGCAGTCTTACCACATAGACAAGATGTGGGTAGTTTACAGGTGTTATCGCTCTCAGCTGTCAATTAAATAAGTGTCTCTTGTTGTTGTACCTCCATGTCAATGTGAACACCGTGCGTGTAATACCTCTTTACCTGTGACAGGTGTTAGAAAAAGGATGTCTGTGTAATTGAATTCAGTTCACAAATTTGATAAAAGCTTTTGTTGAGCTGTGCTGACTTCCTTCACGTCTTTCTGTTAGCAAGCATTTTGAAGTTAAGGTGGAGTTTGGGTAGAGATGTAATGAGATTTCGTCACGATAGTTCTTATCAAAGTAATGTCTACTTCATGGAGAGGTGTCTAGTTGGTGTTTTCCTTAAATTATTGATATGGTCTCCAGAATAAAAACTGTAAAGCAAAGTCTTCTTGCAGTAACGTTATTAGATAGATTTGGTCTTTTGTTAAACATTAACAAAGTATAGGCAATCCAAAAAGCTTGGTGATTAACCTTCTGTCCCGCTGTTTGGCACGACATTCAGGAGGAGCACGATAGATGTCACGGTTGGACAGCAGGGAAGCGAGTGGTTGTTCCGTCAGACCGTCAGTTCCCAAAACCACACTCAAAAAAAACCTTGTAAAATTGAATGCAGGGTCAATGCGACCCTGTATTCGGACCACATTCTGGACACCTCTGCATTGGACATCAATTAATATACACTTTGCAGTATAACACTTTTATTGGTAAAAACATGAGTTTAATTTGTTCTTAGTTTTTGCAAAAATATTGATGAAATAATTTTTTTTTAGCATTCTTGTGAATATCAAGGCCTGTTTCATCTCCTGAGCTGAGCATCTTGTCACACCTCTGATTTAGGTAATGTGGGTTTTTATATGGAAGGAAATTTGTCACAAAATCGCAGCACATGACTGAACACTGATGCAAGAATCATGAACAATAATGATTCATATAGATTTATTCGAAATTTAGACACTGAGTGACGTAATGAAAAAATATTTTTTTAGAAATTTAGTCAATGACTACAACAATTATTTTTACTGTCCTGAAAATATGTAAGCATGTAATAGGAGGAGGAGATGCGGAAGAAGGCGGAGCTAGGTCCAACCAGGCATCTTACACAGCTGAGCGGTTGCCACGGGAGATTAATGGATTTTCCAAAGACACATGCATGAAAGAATCAAGGCAACAATCCAGGTGTGTTTTTGATGGGGGGGAATAACATAACATGATGTAAAACTCTAAAGTTATTTCCTCTTTTAATCCTTTTACATACCAAGACGTGACGTTGTGGACTATTTCATGCTTTTCCCATGAACAGGAATGTGACTCCACAAAAGCTCAATTGGTGTGGTCCATTATTAAATGAATGAATGAGTTTAGTGTTGAAGAACTTAAATTGAGTTCTGACCTCAATTCAATTAACAGCAGCAGAGACTTTAATCCAGACCTTCTTGTCCAGCATTAGTGTCTGACCTCACTTCTGGAAGAATGGCCTAAATTTCCTGGAACAAACTTCTAAATTTAGTGGAAAGACTTACTAGAACAATCCAACGTCAATTTGTGAGCGAAGGCAGATGAGTGAATACTTTGAGCAAAATTCTATGTGTTTTTTTCTGTTAAAGTCATTTCAGGAAATCCACAATCTGTCTGTCTATTGTTGTTTCCCATTTCCATTTGGTCTGTCTGTGGACTTCGCTTTGAAAAAGTCATTGAAACCAGAGTATTGGACATGCTGAACAAATAGACTTTTAGACTTCAACTCAGACTCTTAACGATTTATTATTTGGTCAGGGACAAGTGCTTCATCCATTTGTCAGGGAAATGTATATTTCTTCCATCCCCCCCCCCACCCCGCTCAGTCTGGCATAATGGATTTGGCTCTCCACCAAGAACCTGGAACACATTCTCTTCATCTTGTGCCAAAAACTACAGCGTGCATCCTCTGTTTTTGGTTGTTTCGACTCTATTTGTTATTGCGCTTTATTTTGCGAGGGAAAAAAAGGCCCGGTGAGCTGTACTTGTAGTGGGTGCCAGGGGCTCGGAGAGATGTGTTTTCAATTACTACTAGGTAAAATGACGGATGGAGGGACAATGAAGCAGGAAAAATCCAGCTCAGTATGTATGTTTGCTTATTCAGTTGTGACCATGTTTGTATGTGTGCAAACATCTTTGTTAATGTTTGATTTTGCACATGGGGATTCATACTGGACTAATATCGAGGTTTCCTACTCGTTTTTAATTTCAGGATTATGCACGTTTCCAGACTAAAACTTCTTTTTTTTTTTACTGGAGTTTTTACAACATGGAGAACCTTAAATGCCTACATAACATTCGGGCTATAATGATAATTCCACACAGTACTGAAATGGTCTCATTTTGAGAGTGTCACATACTTTCATCTAAGTGCTTGGAGTGAAATAGATCAGCGTTATTTTTTATAACACTTGGAATTCTAAAATCACATTCTTGTGCACAAATTAAATTGGTAAATTAAAAATAGTGACCTAATGCTTCATTTGGCCTTTAAGCCAGATCAGGTTTATGATGCAGACAGCACTGTGCAAAGAGAAGACAAAAAAGATTTTAGAAGGGCACGATTTTTGTCCAGAAGAAAAAGAATAGACATGCTAGATGTGATCCGGCACCATCTAGTGTCCATCTGTTCATATTCCGGCACCTTTTTAAATAAATTAGTTTGGACATAAATCATCCCAGATCAGAGGATCATACTTTACAAAAGTAGTCAGAACCTGGGTGATTGTTTATAAAGTATTCCGGTAATGTTAGCAAAACATACTTTTTTCATTATAGCCACTTGTGCTTATAAATGGACAAATATTATTGGACAAAAAAAACACAGTTGTGTAGTTTGGCATCTCTATAAACAAATAGCGTGTCAAAGTAATTGTTTCTGCATTATCAACATGAAAAGGATTTTTTTTTTCTATGTGCAATACAGCCAGTCAGTGATGTATTGTACTGACTGACTGGAGTGGAGGAAAAAGTTTCCTTCTTTTCACAATGGTCCAATGTAAAGATTTCTCCATCAGAAACTTTGTTTTTATGGTAGGAAAAGGTTTCAGTCGTGCTGACTTGTAACCAGTGTCACAATCCAATCCATTAGTTAAATGAATAAATATTTATAGAAATATAGATGTATAGATAATTATTATTTCATAGTTCCTGTGTTGCAAAGCAGAAATTATAAAGCAGCATTTCAGCTTCTATGGTCCACAAGTCTGGAACAAATTTTTAGATTAAAAACTCACTTGTTCAGAGTTGCCTTTGATTAGTAGTAAGTGGAATATTGATCAACATGTTGATGTATATTTTGATAATGGCATTCAACAAAATAAGTCTATTGCTTGTTTCATAATTAGCGTGTTATGTTTTTATAGTGTAATGCACTTTGAACTGCCTTGATGATGAAATGTGCTGTACAAATAAACTTGACGTTAAGTAATTCAATAACTATAATTATCGTAATGATATATTTGTGCTATGATTTATTAAATATGGATAATAATTAAATGAGGGGGGAAATGTATGTATCTTAAAAATCATCTAGAATTGTTCCAGTATTTTCTTTCTGCAGCAGCAGGAATCTGTTAAAACCATTGCTATGTCTCAACAAATAGATCCTAAAATCTGATTGAAGCAAACAGTAGTAAGTTCAAAGTTGAGTTCCTTCTCAGGTTATCTTCTGAGATGTAAAGAGCAAACGTACACATAACCCATATTCATATTTATAGCCAAAATGCCACGTTCCACTCAGACATATGCCGTTTTCATAGGGGGCGATAACGAGCCGATTCATACATCGTCTAGTGAGGGAAGGAGAAGAGAAAAAGAAGCTCATCACTTTCTGAATCCTTGGTGATCAGCAGATCTTTCCTCACCATATTTATTTATGACATACTATCAAGGTTGTTTCTTCTTCTTCTGCCCATAATCTGATGCGTTATTGTCTTCATATGCTGTGTGATGCCAGCCTTTGACCTGGAGTACTATAAAACCCAAACCTGTGCACACAGTCAACACGGTCAGATTATTTGGACTAAACTCACTTGATCTTATATTTTTGGCTGCCCAAACATGATTGCCATTTGTTCAAATAGATATTTTTTACTTGGATAAATCTAATCGGACTCTTCTGGCACTGATGGAATAATCGCATGCTGAAATACATATTAGTTTGAAATCATTTTAGAATGAAGCAGTTCAAGTTTTGGGACAAAATTCCACGATTTCATCTGAGAAGTTCCTCCTCTGTGGAAGTAAACAGTGTTGCAGAAGCCGGCGGTGTGTTGCTGTTAACTGAAAATGTCCCGGACCCAGATGGAGCACATAAATGATTGATCACAGGTGATGGATTTCACAGCGAAGCAGCCGCAGCTCCATAGTGAGTAACGCAACATTGGTATATTTATACTTCTTTTGTTTTCTAAGAAGTATGTGTGTAAAAGTGGAACAATGTTTGTTTTAACCCCAAATATAAAACTGCGTCAACTGCAACGGTGTTGGGGAGGCGGGGGGGTAAACGCATGAAGAAAGCTAAGAAATATCATAAAATATCAAAAACAGAAAAAGTGAATAAAGTGAAGACAGTTATCTCTTTCTGACACTTTAAACCTTATGTAAAAAGTAGGCTAAAGGTTTTCTCCTCAGCAAGATTGTTCAAATGTCTGTTGGCAGCTTCTGGGTAATTTATGGCATCAATTAGTGGTTTGTATATGAAGTTTTTGTAAAAGGGCAAATGAATTGAATGCTTGCGGTTGAGCCTCTGCTCATCAGCGGAGTCCTCTCAAACTACAACAGTGACCCCTAGTGTGGCTGCTTTCCTGAAAAGCTGCAGCAGCCGAACATGGAAGCTGCTTTAATGCACGCTGGTTTAGCTCCTGGCTGTTTTAAGGAACATGTCACTGCTTTGGGTCAGGAAGGGAAACTTTGTTTGCACAGGGTGTCTTTTGGAGGTAGAGGTGGTTTTGTTTGTCAGATGGTCCTCACCGATGATTATGATTCATGTTTCTTTCATTCATCCTTCAAAACTTTGAACGTGTAGAGTCAGCACAGGCAAACATGAAATGGATGTTATGTCGGAAACATAGTCATGAGTCATCAGACCATCTCCCAAAACGTTCTCCTATTTTTCCAGAAAATGAGGCGTTTGTTCTAATAATAAAGGGAAAAACTTGTAAACATGAATTTGCCATGTTTGTACTGTGACTAGAGTAAAATTAAGCTTTCCTGTAGTAAAACCTCCAGGTGGTTTTGGTATGAAACAGTGGATAAATATGTGGAAAAGCACAGTGGTTAAGTATGATGGTGAATCTGAGATGCCTGCCTCTCTTTCAAAAAAACCAGTGTTGCCATGAATGGCATAATGAACATTTAGAAACACCTGAAAATGTCAAATTCCTGTGTGACTCACCTGAGTGAAGTTGGCCCCCTCCGGCCCTGTGCCTTTTTACCTTCTTAAAATTTGCGTCAAATGTTTGTGCAGCAAGAAATGTCATTTGTGCAGATATCATTTTTAAGATGTTTAAAAAGAAGAGAGATTGACCTCTGGTGACTTCTGGAAGATTCACCTCACCTTTAGATTTGTTAATTTGATTAACAAATCTGATCAAACTGAATTTTAAATTAATTATGCTGGTTTGTGCAGCTAACAGTTTTGATTGACACCAAATTAGTTTGATTTCACTGAGGTGTTGGACTTTATGATTAAGCTATAATATGTAATATGGACCAGGATAAAGATGATTGATTGACATTGACTTTTCATTGGATCTTGTCTGTAAGGTTTGAAATCAGACACAAAATTAAGTTTATTCCACAACATTACTCATCATCAGACAGTATTAAGATTTTAGCTGCAGGCCTGTTGCAATAAGCAATAAATTAATTGCATGATAAATTAAAAGTCAATCAATTCCATTTGCATCAGTTATTGTTTTTCTCTTTACCGAAATATTCAGTCTGGTGCTTTGGTCTCACTTAGTCCTTCTTTTGAATTACAGTTTTATTTAGAGAGATTTCAGAGAGCTTTGGAGGGAAATTGTAAGGTCCCCTTTCGAAGAACCACTTTTGCTCAAAGTGCTCTGTCTGTGAGAGGATCTGCAGCTTGGAACTCACTTCCTGTTCACTTAAAGTCTGCAATCAGTTTTAGTATGTTCAAAAATCAAACAAAACTCTGGTTATGTCAAAAACAGACCTGTACTCATTTTTAATTTTTTTACACTTCTCTGTTTGTATATATTATGTTGTGTTATTTCAAATGACTTCTCTTCAATTTTTAGAGTTATTTTATTTTTTTTTTTTAAAAAGCCCATCTAGGGACAAGTGCTGCGAATTAGCTGTTGCTATTGCACCGTGATGCTAACATGGGACTGCTGTTTCGTTCAGTTTGTCTATGTAAATGTGTGTCTGTCCCTATCAAATAAACTTTGAAAAAAAAAAATCCACCAAACAGGTTTTTATGCACACACATATAAAAACCTAATGAGCTGCTCTTCCATTACAAACATGTATAAAACTTCCACTAAGTTGAAAAAACACAATTTTGCAATTTAAAACATTTCCATTAAAAAAAGAAATGCAGTTAAAATCACACGTGATATGTCATTAAGAAAACATGCTGCGCCATCATCTTCCTGCCACTTCCTGTCATCTTCTTTGTCATGTCTGCCAGTAGTAACATCCGGCTATTGATCACATTAATAATGGTGTGATGCAAAAAAAAAAAGCTATTTGTGAAATATACACTAATTTCAAAAAATCACTAGCACAAAAGGTTTAAATAGAAAATTGAGATTTTTTTTTTAATTGCTGTTTTTTTTTCCATTAGCGAATTTATTTCAATTTGTACAATTTTAAGTCTAAACTCGGCTATTGTCTGGAATAAAGAGCATGCTGCTTAATTCTCCATGCTAAATTTCCCTCATGATGTGTGGCTAAAACTCTAATTACTGTTAACCAGCTTTTAATACATATTAACATACAAAGAGCAGAGACTCACAGAGGGACATGCTCATGCAAATCCAGCGACTTCAGTGGCAATGCCAGCCAACGTGATGGGATTTCGTCTGAGAAACTTCCCATACACACTTGTTCTGCACCAGCTAGGCTCCTAAGCCTCAGGCTCTCCGCAATGAAATTTTCATGCAGCCATATGGAAGAGTATTGGTGATAGAGATTTACTGTCGGGGCTAGACGTCCCGCTGGAGAAAACAAGGAAGCCTGAACATATTGCCTTCTGTAAATCAGAGGGAGAGCAGCTCCTGGATTCGGATGGCGCTGCTGGAAAGTAGCCTGTGTGTTTATCATTCAGTTTCTGTGCTTCTTTCCTCTGCAGTGTTTGAGTCAAAGTTCAGCTAAAGCAGCAGAGACACCAGGGTTACTCCAACTTTTATTCTTTGTCGAGTTATTAAGAAAAGCAAATGGAGGCATTGAATAGACCACAGACAAAAACAACGCCGGCTGTGCATCTACGGGAAATGTCATTGTTACAACTAGAAGAATAACGTTTTAGTCGTGCAGTGCATTCTGGGAGGTTTAGTTTGTGCTTTCTTGAGTCTTGAGAATTTCCAACAGGCAGAATGTATTTCATTACCGATTGGCTTTAGATATTTGGTTGGTTTCAGGTTTCACACCTGATCGTCCACAGACTTGGCTCGATTTCGGACCAAAATTGCAAAAGTTTTTTACATTTCCAGCGGCTGTTGTTTTCTTTTACACTGAACTGTGTCAAACAAACCAAACTATTTGAAAAATCTCTTCACCTCCTTGCCTGTGGTAGCACTGCACCAAGAACAACTTAAGGAAGAGACCTGAAAACCTCTGAAGAAGACATTCAGCACAACTTCATTTTTCATGAAATATAAGCAAAATATAGATTTTAGTGGTTGTAGGATTTCTCTTTGGTCATTGGTAAAAAACCACAAAACATTTCTCACCCTAGCTCTAGTCTAGACCGTCGCATTTGTTTTGGTTGTATTCACCCATAATGCCTTGAACTATAGTCTGCTTCCTGCTTTTGGAGCGGTCTCTGGTCCGCTTGGCGTTCACATATGCATTCAAACCACACCAGAGTTCACTTCAACCAAACCGAGACCTAGGATTGTAGGTGGACTGGAGTTTGCTGTTTTTGGTTTGCATCAGAGTTCAATTAAACCTGACCTTTTAGGTAAAAAAAACTCGTTTAATTAAAGAGAGCTAATGTGTGTGCACTCTTAAACGAATATACCCGGGATCACACATCTCGATGTAACAGACAAATTGGTAAATTAAGAACTCTGGCTTTCAGGTGCGCTTTATCTTTGTTGTTCTGTAATGAGGATACACCATTTATGATGCTAACTGATCCCCGCAGGATCTACGATGGAAATTTTTGTATTTGCTTTTTATCTACTCCAGGTAGGGTTTGGCAAAAATCATACATTCCTTTTAGTTCTTGAAAAAACATCTGCATTAGTGGACGGCCCATTCTTTGCAATTGGTTTTGCATTTTTTTCCTTGAGTGATAAAAGAAAACAGCATTTCTTGACTTATTAATTGTTAAATTGTAGCCCCAAATTCAACTAACCTTACTTATTTCAAGTGCAACTCCTCACTTCAGTCTACAGTCTCTCACTCTTTCTTTCTCTCTCTCTCTGAACTGAGAAACTGAATCAGTGCCAGGGTCAGAGAAGCAGTGCAAACATCCAGGTCTCAGCTAAGGGTCTGCTGGTCCAGACCGCACAAAGCACCCTGCCTCAACCTCAGCCAGCAGACCCCCTACCCACCTCCTTCCCTTTCTCCCCCACCTCTCCTTCCAGAAGGCCACAACAATCCCGTCTTTGTCGGCCAGTGATTGATGACATGGAGGAATTTCATTCACGACCGCCCGGTGTTTTTGTGTTACCGTGACGACCAGGTGAAAACAGAGTGCACCGGGAGTATCGAGTTTCACAACCTTGATCACAAGGGAAAAGTTAAAGAGAGGGGGAAAAGCAAAAAAAAAAAAAACGAGAAGCAACAACTGAGAGGTCACTGTAGTCGTTAAACAAACAGCCATCGCTGTTATCTCAGGAGATAAGCTCTGGGAACGATCGCAGTTCACCGTGTGACGTTCCTCCACAGGTGGAGATGTGAAGGAAATTATTTTCTCCTCCACATTTTTTTTTCTTTTTTCACACGAGCCAAAAGGCATTATTTTAAGAGCGTTTGTTTAGGTTACTAATAAATCCCACAGAATGGTCAGATTTCGTCACGCACAAAACACAGAGACTCGATCAGGATGGAGAAGACGACAAAAAAAAAGCCGCACATCACTTATCAATGTAAATAAAGGCTCGGTTGTTCATCCCACTCACACTCAGACTCACTCAGAGCACATCCACTCACATATGGTACTCTCATTTAATGGATATAGCAAGTTGGTAAAGTGCCCCATTAGGAGAGTCCAGAGCCTGAGCATTACAAAGCTCTAATGCAATATTCATGTCTTCTCATTTCCTCCATTCCACAACAATAGACCTCCACATAACATGCCTCTATATAGACTTGTAAACCGCATCTAGATGAGGTTTTCTTCAAACAATGGATCACCTTATTCGGAAGATGATTAATGTTTGTGAGATGTAAAAGTTGGGAGATCTGAGCAGACGAGCGTGGCTGCTTAGTTGTTTTATCCAAACGCAGAGGATAGAGAGGAACATGCAACAACCAGCCAAATCATCTTGGGTTGCATTCACAACAGCCCTGTTTAGTTCGTTTTAATCAAACTCTAGTGTATTTGGCAGGAGGTGTGAACGCGCAGTCAAACTCCAAAATAGCTAACTCTGGTCCGCCTAGAGACCTATGTCTGGGACGGGAGGCCGCTCCAAAAGCAGGAAGTGGGCTACAGCACAGGGCATTCTGGGTAAATAAAACAAACAAAAAAACGTCTTCTGCTAGCAGAGAAATGATTTGTGGCTTTTATCCAAACGACGAATGAGAAATCCTACAATTGTTAAAATCTGATGTGATTCCATTTGTTTACATTTTGTTCTCAGTTTTGTCAATTCCTTCAGTATTTTTAGGTGCAGCGTCACCACAGGCAGGGAGATGAACAGAGTTTTCCAAGGGTTTGATATAGTTGCAGTGTGAAAACCAACCTCACCAGGTGAAAATGTTACTGGATTATGAAGTGTCAAGACATTCTTAAACTCACACTGTTAGTGCCTTGCAAAATTAACACCTGGAACTTTTTCAAATTTTTTACCTTACAGTCACAAAGAAAATAATTCATGTTTTTTTCGCTTATAACATTTCCCCATGTTACAAGTGAAACAAATTTGCCAGTAGAACTCAAAGTTGTTGTTTTTTTAATTAATATTCAGGAGTTATTGACTTTAAAAAAGCTCCTATATCTTGCAGAAAAGTTTCTCGTAAGTTAGTTGTAGAAACTAGACGGGAATACTTGGTAAGATTTTGTGTTATTGCAGTTTAAACATAAACAATGCAGGATGAAGAACACTTGATTACGCCTGACCAATTAACACAATGTATTCAAATTGAATCACCTGTTTTCATTGGCCAGTGTCGCTTTTTATAGCTCATTTTGATTTTAAATTAGCACAATTGTCTACGATTTTCTTGGTTGCCAAGTTAGCTGGAGGCAGACAAGAAACAAACAGCTGATTAAACCAAAATTAACATGACTTTGTCTGTTATACTGGAGGACAAAATGGGGAAAAAGAAAGCAAAGCAATTCTCAGCCAAACTCTCTCCAGAAACAAACATAGTTTAGTCATATGAAATATTCTGCCAATGAAGCACTATGGCATAACTTAGGCCTCATTTCTCATGCAGCAAATTAATGCATGATGCTTGATATCCTCATTGGAGCTCCTATCCAGGTATGAATTATTCACCCTAGCTCCATTATTGAGCCTGCCACTTAGGCTGATGCTCCTCTTCAGCTCCATGAATACACACACTTCAGGCTTCCAGGTCCAACACACATATATGCCACTAAAACACACAATTACCTGCTGTGTATGTGCACAGGAATGTCATAATAAACTTCATTTATATTTATACACCACATAAATACCAATAAGACGCATTAATACAATAAAACGCCACACGCATTGCATCGCCAAGCGATACTAGAAGAAAGTTCCCCGTGGAGCAGAGCGCCATTCGTCTTGTTCACAAAGAGACACACACACACAGACACACACACCCACACACAGAAACCAAACAGGGTCCTCTTTCTGTACTGTAATCAGCGCCGTGTTGAGATCATCTCCACTCCCAGCAGGGCAAACACTGTAATGTATCACTCTAAAGTGTCATTATTGACTTCCCTTTCAGTTTAAAATGCAGCTCCTTTATCAGCGGGTAAGTTGTTATCAGCTGTTTGTTTTGCACACAAAACCGCAGGCCGAGCCGAGGGAGACATGAGGAAGCGACCTCTGGCAGCCCCCGGACTGTTGATGACAGCTTTACGGCCGATGATCGGTATAAAACTATCAGTTATAGCTCGCCGCACGTAAAAGTAGGACGGTTATCAAATTCGCTTCCTATCAAGCTGGCAGTCGGCCAGAACAGCAAGGCAACTTTTGCAGAACAGCTTGTGCATTAAATTTAGGTGGAAATGTTGATGCCTGAATGCAATGTGTAGTTTGAGATCATGAAGCGTTCTCAGTTTGGATTTTGCCAACTTGAGAATGCTAACATCAGCTTGTTTGATGGGATTTCTTTATGGTTAGAAACAAGAGTGTCGCAATGAGCAATTTACCAATTAATCGCATGATAAATTAAAATGAGCTTAATAAGTTATATTCTGATAATTAATATACTTTGAAGGGCAATTCTGTTTACAGAGACATCGTAATTTATCCGGTTTCTGGCCAGTGTCTGTCTTTTATTTTCACTTTATTGATTGTTTTTGGTGTAGCGCTTTGTCCAATAAGAAGTAAACAATATTCAAATTCCTGTCAGTGAACATAAAATCTAGACTGAAAAAAGTGTATTATACCTTCACTGTTATGCATAAATCATCATCAAAATCAAAGCAGCAGAGTGTTTCCTTTATATATTTTTCTAAAGCATGTTGCCAAGAAAATGGTCTCAAAACATTATCATTTATCGCAATAATTACTGAGACAAATTATCGTCCAGCAAAGTTCATTTGACAGGCCTAGTTCCTCAACCTGATGCCTCATATTCCCTTCTAGATGTTAAATGTACCTAGAAAAGTCTCCAGAGACATATTGTATCTCAGCCCCAGTCTGCATTGCAACTGAGAAAAAGATGCAGCAACCCGTGAAGACTAACAAATGGCTAAGCTGTTATAGGAATCTTTGACAAAATACCTCATGTCTTCACAGCTACAAACCTTTCCTCCTTTATCAAAGAGAACAAAAACTTTGGAGATTAGCCTGTGAGTTGGTGATTAACTTTCCTTACGTCTGCTATGGGCCCAGCATGCCGTTACTTCCAATAGCACCGGCAGTGTGATGCATTACGCTACGAACTCATTATGACCGCCGAGGGTTTCCCGACAGCTTGCACGGTCCGTGATGAGTCTGCTCTCCTGCAGCGCTCCAAGGGTTGAACACTGCTGCTAGCAAGCAGCACCATGTGCGAGGAGAAACCAGAACTCCCCTTCTCTTGTACCACCGCATGTACATCATGCCAGGGTCACTTTATTATTGCCAAGACCAAAGGCACAACGAGGTGAAGTGAGCTTGCGTGCAAGGTCACAGGAACAGAAATTACTCTTGTCTCTCCCGTAGTTGCCTTCTTGTTACAGAATTTCAGCTAATTTAGCATTTTGTTATACATCGATATTAAAAACATAAGAGGCAAGAGGAGGGCGGATGGTTACACTGCTTGGTCTATGACAGTACTGGAGGTAAAACTTATCTTTCTGGTGGGTTGGAACTCTTGTAAAAAAGAGGACATGAGCAGAAAATGATTGTAGCCAGGATGTAAAGATGTGGAACTACTTGCTTACGTCAAGTTCTAAAATGTTACATTTTGCTCTTATTTATATAAAGTATCATTATAAAACATATCTGATCTGCATTATACAAGTGTAGGAGCTTTCAGAGGTGAAATACTTATTTTCTAAATAATTGATTGTTGCAGTTCAACAGTTGTTGGAACCCTGCTAAATAAAGTCAGATTTTATTACGCTAGCATAAATTCACATTGATAATTTTGCTGCAGTTTACCAACAATAAGCCTTTTTTATTAAATTTTTTTATGATATAATTATATAGATGTGTACCTGTCCAGCATCATTTTCCATATTGGACTTTTTAATTTTTTTATCTGACTATAAAGGCAAGTTTTGGCTGCTAGCTATTTTCTTGTTTACTCCCCTGTATACTTTGCAAATTGCATGTTCTCTTGTCTTTAGCATAGAAAAGAGATTGTGTTTTATTGTTTGTTCAATTCTAAGGTGGTTCTCAGGAACTGCACTTCCTGAGAACCTTTAGTTTAGCCAAAGGGTTACACTTTGGCTAAACTAAAGGAAGACCTAGCTTGTTTAGCATTTACTTTGTAGCTTATGAGAAGCTACAAAGTAGATGTTAGCTGCTAACTCTAATTCCCAAATAATGGTTACAGCACGACGACTCTCTCAACGATTACAAACCATTACTTTCTGTGTTTTTTTTTTCTCCTAGGGACACAAAATGTTAACACAAACAGTTTGGGAGTTGAGGGGGATCTTTCAATGCTGTTGAAATTGACTTTGCTCCGTCAAAGAACTGAACAGCAGCTTCCTTTCTTAATTCAAAATTAAAGTCTCAAACACTAAATACAGGCTGTTGAGCTTAATGAAAATTGGAAAAGGTTTGGATATTATTTTGATTTCATTTATTTTACTGTGACAAATCCAAATGCATTTTTAAAGGGTTTCTTTTAGCACATTTTTAGCCACAGTGCTGCAGGTGTTCAGATAAAAATTCTCTATCTCGTTTGAGCTGTAGTCTCGATCCACATCACTCCATGAAGCACACATATAATGAACAGGGATCCGCTGCCAGTTTCTAGCCAGAACCATCAATCACAAGGAAACTGGATCTGCAGGGGCCTCCATTTCTGGTTTGACGATGACCAACCCACCCGCACAGAGTGGTCCGTCAGCAGCATGCTAACACTAACAAGAACAGCAACGTGATACAAGATAAGCTTTCGCCTAAGAGCTCTTGGGTTGATTCCAGTCCTTCTTTCATTATTTTGCCTTGATTTTTTTACCACCGTCTGATTTCAGGCTGAAAGGCATTACGTCAGCTCTGATGAGGCTCTAACTGAAATGTCAGCAGGTGTAACTTTTAACGTGCTGTTATTTATATAAGGCTTTTTTGCTTTAGCATAAAAAGCTCAAAGCAGAAACTAAGGAGCAGCTCTACATGGTCTGTAATGTTGGAACATAAAACCCGGCTCATGGTCCGATCATCTCCTTTACTAAATGTTCTTTCCCTTGTTAAAATTGAGATGACAAAATTTAGTTTTGGAAGTTGGATATGTTGTTTTGACATTTATGTACTCTGCCATTTCCTTAAGAAAAATAGCATAAATTATGTGGTTGGTGGTCAGAAATTTGTCTTGATTATGGATTTAGAGCAGTTTCATGCATCCATCTATACTAATGTAAGAACCAAAACTATATGCACCCGTAAAGAAGAATGTGGCCATTAAAATGATTGCAGTTTGGTTTATTTCTAGTAAATATTTATAAGCAGAAATGATGGCTTAACAGAAAAAAAACAAAGACTTGAGCAAAATTACAACAAATGTTTAAAATATATTTGCTAATAATTTTATCCTTTTTTTAGTGCATATGTTTACCATTGACATAAAGTGCTAGCACTTGGAGACAATTGAGATGTAACACCTCAATAAAAACTGAACAAGTTCTGTCTATCCTAATAATAGAATACACCACTGCAAAGGCGTTTAACTAGCAATAACAGCACCAGCCTTAAGAAGCTCAACTTGCTGTTAGCATTAGCGCTGTTGCTAATGTGGCTACAGCTGGATGGCAACTTCAATTCCTCCTCCAGAAGAGAAACCTTTTCTACCACCTGTTCAAGTTCCCAAGACTCTTACTTCCTGATTTATTATTTATAATATCATAATCAGCCTTACAGTTAAACTGGAAAAGGGTAGAGTGCCTTCTCCGGGTCAGGGGGGTCGTCCTGCCTCAAGTGGAGGAGTTTAAATATCTGGGGATTTTGTTCACGAATGATGGAAGAAGGAAGAGGGAGATTGACAGGCGGATTGGGGCAGCGTCTGCCGTGAAGCGGCGCTGTACTTGTCCGTTGTGGTGAAGAGAAGCTGAGTCAAAAAGCGAAGCTCTCGATTTACCGGTCGATCTACATTCCCACCCTCATCTATGGTCATGAGCTTTGGGTCATGACCGAAAGAACGAGATCACGGATACAAGCAGCCGAAATGGGTTTCCTCCGCAGGGTGGCCGGGCTCTCCCTTAGAGATAGGGTGAGAAGCTCGGTCATCCGGGAGGGACTCAAAGTAGAGCTGCTGCTCCTCTACGTCGAGAAGAGCCAGTTGAGGCTCGGGCATCTGGTCAGTATGCCTCCTGGACGCCTCCCTGGTTAGGTGTTCCGGGCACCCAGGACACGCTGGAGGGACTATGTCTCTCAGCTGGCTTGGGATTGCCTTGGGTTCCCCTGGAGGAGCTGGAAGAAGTGGATGGGGAGAAGGAAGTCTGGGACTCCCTTCTGAAGCTGTTGCCCCCTCGACCCGACCCCGGATAAGCAGAAGAAAATGGATGGATGGATGAATGGATGGACAGTCAAACTGTAATTGGATCAGACATTGTCTGGACACAAGTGAAGATGAAAGCTAACCGATTCAACATCTTTGCCTATATAATATTCAGAACGTTTATCCTTGATTTGTGACAAAAACTTTACTTTGTTATTAAAATTTGATCATTATTTAACATAACATTTAGAAACTTGTGTGCGTGATTGCAATTTGGATCATTTTAATGGTGAATATCTGATACCCTCCTCTTTATAGTGCACTCTTCCAGTTTAATTGCTTTCTCCTTCGTCATGCAGCGTGCGATTCGGTTTCCACTTCTCCTCTCTATCAAACCATCTCAGACAGCTTTATTCACCTTGTCGATTACCACCCGTTTTAAAGTTAAGCCATGCATGCTTAATGTTTATTCTTTGTAAGTGAACTCCCTGTGACAAACCAATAAAAGACGATTTACTGCTCACTGGAACCCACGATCTGGATTATCACAAAATTCCAGCACAGCTCGCTTTGCTTTCGCTCGCCTATCCCCGTACAGTAAGGCGCGCGGGCTTATTGCATATGTGTGCTTACTCTGCAAAGGTAATACTTCTCAATATGCCCATTAATCCCTCTAGTCGAGGCATGGGAAACGGCCAGGTCCTTAAATCAGCAACATGCCGGACTGCGTGCAGCAGGAAGAGGAGCTGCTGCATCCAGCGCCCCTGGCTGACCCTCTTAAATAGGATGTCTGGATGTGTTATGAGGGCTATTGTTTCCTATAAACATCTAGCACTGGGGCAATAACAATCGCATCAAGCCAAATGAAGTTATCTGAGAATGGGATTAAACTCAGCATGACCCCACTGTCTGCTCGGCTCACAGGCCCTCCATTAATAATGCCTAATCTAATCAAGGAGCTAAGATGGATGGATGGCAGGCCTGCGTGTGTGTGTGTGTGGCGGAGAGTTTGGGAGGGAAGCATGTTTATGTGTTTGTTTGCATCTTTGAATGTGTACAGCTCTTGGACTTGTATTTGTTCAGACAACTTTTCTCTATTTTTGTGGTTTTGTGTGTGTTTGTTTGTAATACCTTCTGGGGACAATTTTCCTGACTCGTACTACGTTATGGGGACCCACTGCTCCTTGTGGGGACCGAAGCCTATTTTTGGGTCAGGGGTCAGGTTTAGGACTAAGGTGTGAATTGAGTTTTGGTTAGGGCTAGGTATGTAATGGTTAGGATTAGGATAAGGTTTGGGCTGTAGAAATGAATGGAAGTCAATGGAAAATCCCCACAAAGATAGCCACGCAAATGTGTGTGTGTTTTGCAGGCAGGTCCTGTGCCAGAGCAGCGTTCTGATCCATGTCTGATTCAGTGGATTAATGGGCTCAAACGAGAAGAAACAAAGAAACAACAGTAGAAAAATAATAAGTTTGGGTTGGGGAGCAAGAAAAATCAAGGGAGAGGGAGAAACAAAGGAAGATAAAGAGGAAGAACAGACAAAGGAGAGGGGGAGATGAGAAAGCAGCAGCCATTGCATGGTTTCCTCCTCTGTTATCTCATTCTTGGCAGAGGCATGCCTTTGTAACTGATAGACAAACAGCCCTGCTATGACTGATAAAACCCGGTTACAGATGGGGAGATGAAATTAAGGATGACTGAAGGGGAACCTAGAAAAACAGGGAAAGAATAGATACAAGACGGGAAAAGAGAGAAAGTTGGGATTGGAAGGTGTAATGGGATCTGAAAGGAGGCAGCAGATGAGGATGAGTGAGAAAGATAAAAACTGAATTAAAGTGAAAGCTAAGAATTAAGTTGAAATGAAGAGATATTAAATAAAATGTAGTCAGCCTTAAGACGAGGCTTAAGTTGAATGCTGCTTCCCTCTGTTTGGTTCTGGTTCTTGGGATGCAGACCAGAACAAAAAGACCTGAGCGCCCTGGAAGGTTGATACAACAACAACAAATATTTAATGAATTTTAATGCTGAGGCATTCCATGATTTATAAACTAATACAAGTCTAATCTCTGAGCTACAAGGAGCCAATGTAAGGACTTTATAGTCTTTAAATCTGGTCCTCAGTGAAAAAGCAAAAGTACTCATACCTTCTGCTACCATTAGATGTAACAAATGTTACAAAAGTTTTAATCCTGTGGAGACACACAATCCAATAGGATCCAATTTATTTCCTTAATCAATCCATATTATGCCAAAACATTTGTGACGATTACACTCGGAACAAGGCGATGGAGGCCCTCCAGTGGTTAGATGTTCTTCACTGTGATGTGAAGATGGTTCTTATCTGGATGAATTGTTGATTTACTCTTATAGTAATTTTGGTAGACCAACCACTCTTCACTGTTATACACACACACACCCCCACACTTGTTTTGTTTTTTTTCTTTTTAGCCTGTGCCATTACTTTTACAAAAATGATAACTACTATTAGAAACAGTGTACTTGTAGTAGATAGTGCTTTCACTATACCATTATTTACTGTATGTGGCCCATCAACATTGATGTTGTTGTGTGCTGAAGATTAACATTTTTGAAGGGTTTATCTGGCAAAGAGGAATAAAAAACATTACATGTTCCTTGATAGGACAGTGCATATTGCAACGCCTACACAACATAAAAAATACTTTGAGTTGTCAAAAAGGGCATTTCTCTGACTTAACTACTAGGCCATGTCTTAGTCATGTCATAAAGAATCAAATAATCCCACCAACAAGCTTACCTTGCCATTGTCAGTAGCGCACTCAGTGTCTTCTTCTACTCTGACTTCCCTCCTCTGACATAAACAACTCTAATTTATGACCAATAATATCCTGATTCAATCACCTGATTGATTTTGGACTTGTGTCCCACTAATAAATCTCAGCTCTTCTTCTCTTATTGAGTCCTCCATCAGATCTCCACACTCTCCCACTCGCCCACCCGCACCAACCACACACATATGCTCGCGCACACTTATATATATATAGTCTAATGGTATTAGAAAATCAAAGTCTCTCATTTTGTCTCGGTACATCCGCAGGGCCCAGTAATAGATCTGGCTGTACTTATATCCGGAGAAAGAGAGGGGAGGGCGGTTAAAAGGGAGAAGAGGAGTAATGCGAGCGAGGCAGAGTGCAGAATAAGGGAGAAGAAGAGTGAACGAAGAGCAGAATCTGAACGTTAATAAGGTTGTACGGGGGCCTAATACGTGTGGACTGAGGCTGAATTCACCGAATTAGGGCATCTTTATCTGGTCAGCAGCAGAGCAACGGGAATAGTAAACCACAGCATGCGCTGTTCATAAAATTTTCTGCTCTTCGATAAGCCTTAATCTGCTGTGACTGTCAGCGTGAGTCATTGCAAATGGAGGCACTGGCTAAAAAAAAAAAAAAAACGCCAGTGGAAGTAAAAACATGTGCTTTGGTTGAAGGAATGTAGAGTGTGGCGTTATGTAGACCGCGATGCGTCCTCAACCAAAAGAACGAGGTGTAGCTATTACATCAGCTGTTTAGAAGCAGCCATAGAGGAAGAAATGTTTTGGTGCAAACATATATGAATTAAATTTGAAATATTGTCAATATAAATGGTTTAACTTGGTATCATGATGTTGCTCAATGCCCTATGGTCTTCCAAAAATAAATGTGTAAAACTGCGTCTGAAAAACTAGTTACAAAAGATATAAAGTTAAACTGTGTTAAACAATAAGTTAAACGATAAACTGTGCATCAAAAGAAAAGGTAGTATTAAGTACTAAGGTACTATTTGTTTTTTATTTATGTATTTATTTTTGGTTTTTGAAGGTCAAGTTCAACTTTACAAGCCTCAAACAGGTCGGATTATTACAAGGTTAACTTAATAAAGAAATAATTTGAACAGAACTAGACTGATAGAGATACTTTAGCCTATAAAAATTACTTTAAGAAATAAATTCAAGAATAAAAGCAACACCAGTGGTATCTTATCAGTCTGCAGACCAGGCTTTGGGACTAGGATGGACATTTATCGTATCGTTTATCGTGATACATTTCTTATTTGTTGTCATGATAAATTCCAATAAATGTTGTTTAGAAATCCCCCCAAAGTGCCCCTATTGGCAGGATTGTTAGTTTTACTATTTTATCTACAATTTGTTCAATAAAAGCATAAAAAAATACCAATACATTTGAAAATGCAAAGACTGTGAGCAGTTTAGTGATGCATATTGCACTTCTGTACACGTTTTACAAATGAAATGTTTTTCAAGAGGATTATTAAAGTTAGCGGGGCTTTAAATGCTGTGACATACAGCCGCAGTAAAAAAAGTTACAAAAAAAGTTGTAACAGCTATTTATTTTCACTACTTTTATTGTTATCACAATGGTATCACAAAATATTGTGATAAAACTTTTAGTCCATATCGTCCAGCCCTTTTTGTAAACCACAGTGAGAGGCATCATCCACAACATGGAAAGCTTGAATTTGGTCTTCAGATGCTTTTTGTAAAGAGAGAAAAAAGCTACAGAGCTAATGTCATTACATTTTCACAACTCATTGTTTAATCTGACTAATATGTTATAAGTCATGGAAACCATCAACAACATTGGTTACCATTTTGTAGAATAGTCCAACAAGCCCTTTGTCCTGTTGTAGAGGTCAGTCAAATTAAACCCAACACAACGATTAGTGCATGACTCTCTCATTTGAATATGAGCATTATAACTTCATCCAAGTTTACATATTTCTTTCCCAATCTTGTTGCCGTCCACCTTGTGGCTTTCCAGCCATTAATATAATTAAATTCTATTGCAAACTTTGTCTTTGAAGCAAATTAATTAAGATGCTATTATTTAGCCATCGAGAGGTTAATGACCACCATTAGCGACGAGAATTGCAACCCCAGTCATTGGCCAAACTTGGTTATTTGGTCCATTCTGGTTATTTACTGAGCCGGAGATTGATGGCTGCTGATACTGCCGGTGACGCTAATTAGCTTTTAAAACATAACACACTCCATCACTGCTCAGGAGTCGTTGCAGCAGCCAGAAAACAATCCCGCCATCATTTGCTTCAGCCTGCGGACACAGAAGAAATCAGACTTTATGTGAGAAATTGTCTTCGAGTCTCATTGTTTTTACAGTGTAATATTTGTAGGTGTGAAACATTACGTAAGCAATGTGAGAAGACTTTAAAAAAATATTATATTTTTTGTTGTTTGGCAAGGTTAAAGCAAATTCTCTCCATCAGTCTGAACAGACTTTCACTTTTTCAACTTCTTGATTATTGAAGATATTTTAATTTTATGTCAAAGTGGCAGCTTTTAAAATATGTATTTAAGTTTTTTTGTTATTAGGAAAGGTTACAATAAGGCTTTTCCCCCTCAGTTTTAACAGACATTCAGTCATTTTCTAACTTCTGGATCATTGAAAATATTTAAATTTAGGTCAAAATCATTGAACCTTGTTTATGAAACCAGATAATTCGTCTTGCAAACTCTTATACGTTTAGCTCATACATTGATTTGCTGAGACTCTAAAATTAGATCTTACAATAAGATCCAACAAGGCAACAAATCCCATTTCCTAACACACCAATGTTTTTTTTTCTTTTAACACTGACATGTTTAAGAGATGATAACATTTAGTTTACCTATATTTCACACCTCACAGATAAATTAATGGCCAAGCATCATGATGTCATGGTGAGGACGCCCAGAACCCGGTGAAAGTCACAGGCAGCCACAATCGGCGTTCTGATTGGACGACCCCCGGAGCTGCGGCCAATGGGAGCCACCGGCTCAAAACGCAGTGGGAGCCTGGGTGAGTAATGGCCTCATCTCTAAAGGGCATTCAAATGACATTGTGAGGATAGCAGAACTCGCTGGATTTACAGCTGCTCCATAAATGTTTATTAGCGTTTCCTCTATTTATAACTTCTGAAAATCGCGATGGGCTCCACTCTGCCCTTCTCTGTCTTCACTTTTACGGCTCGGGTGAACATGCCCCGACAAGCAGCTCCGACAGATATTTGCAAGTTTGCGTGTGAGTTATATGTACAGTTATATGCGCCTGCATTCATGCAGATGTTTTCATAGGAATTAGATGTATAACCTTTTACATCAGAAAGTCCCATTGTCCTTGTTTCATCTGTGCTCTCTCTGTCACAGTAGAAACATGAAGATTAGCTCAGTGTTGGCAACAATGGAATATACAGTATATATAAAAAAGATTTGACGTTAGAATAGTTTAGTCATAATTATCTACAGTTGTAATCTTTGATTTTAATTGTAAAAAATCTTTTATTGCAAATTTAAAGAATACTTGACAAATTCCAACAGAAGTGGATGTTTGAAAATGTCTTAAATTTAATCTAAAAACATGTCTTACATGCCTATATTCAGTACTGAGTCAGTGTTCAGCAGAGGCGTGCAATACTGCAAATTTAGGTATCGATCTGGCCCATATTGACAATACTGATACTTTTTACTTAAGTTTGATATCTCATCAAACTTCTGAACTTTTGGTATTTTTGTGTTGTTTTTTTCCTTTGAATTATTTAGTTCAAACCTAGGATAGAACTTAGCAGCCTCACGTTGATGAGGTGGAACTGTGACCTGAGAGTACCGAGCAAAAACAGCAAAACCTGCACGTAGGATACTGACAAAAAGAGGAACAAAAGTATGTGGCAAAGAGGGAAGGAACTGCAGAGAAGAGGATTGATGAGTGGCGTGGGAACCAGGTGTGGCTAAATCAAAATACAGCTGCGAAGAACCAGGGAACCTGAGGGAAAGAGAGAGATTAACAAAGAGATTACCAGAGTGGGAATAAGACAGGATGGACTGGCCAAAGACAGAAGATAAACGATAAAATAACATCTAGACTCAAAACAAAAAAGTGAACTGAATATGGAGCACCAATAGTGACAATAATAAGCAACCCAAAATAGTAAAATGATTTTCAGTCAGAAGCAAAAACATATATATAGCTATGTAACATATATATGAGCTCTGGATACAAAACTGGTCAACAAAATAACTTGGTTGTGAATTCAACAAATATGGCCTTTATGGTAAAGTGACCCTCCATTGATGAAAACCAGAAGCTCCTTTGCCACCAGTTTTAGGAGACATAGCAAACATACAGAACAAGAAGACATCCTGGTCAAAAGCTGGTACTTTAATTGCATTTTTGGAACAGAAACTCATTTCATAAACCCAAAACATTACAGTTCTAAGCCTGATTTGAAGCAACAAAGGTTTGTTGGATCATTCCTTTCATCCACTGATCCCTCCAACCTGTGTTAGCGGATTGGTTCCTCTCCTGGCTCGCTGCCTTGAAAATGCTAATCACTGGCTCTGGCTTTTCAAATGTGGGCCAACTGTGGGCAACAGAGGTGTAACTTTATAAAATAATTACTTCGCAGGCTTTCAGAGTATGTTGGGGGCTGAAAATAAACATCACTGAGGGGACAGGGTTGGGCGTGAAGAGGAGTAAAAGCCATGCTGACGAAATGCAAATGCTAGCTAGCTCTCTCTCCCTCTCCCTCTTTCTCTCTCTCCATCTGTGGCAGATTTATGCGAGATGTACATGACATGGCAGCAACTCAGAAGAAGCCCCCACTCTCCTTGCCTCTACCTCTTTCCGTCTCCTCCCCCGTCCCTTCACATCGTTGCAGCTGCACCTGCCCAGAAAGGTCCTAGGTGAAGGCTAGCGCCAATAAATCTCACTGATGCTTTCAATTCACTGATTGACTGATAGAGTTAACGTTGAATCAAAGATTTCTGGTTTAGGATTCAGTTCTTCATGCATTCCTCTGGTTCAAGCATGTTTTGCTAAGGTGAAAAACGCTCATCACTCACATCGAGTGTCCTTCCTTTTGCTTTGAACTTCTTTTTTAAGTTTCACCAAAGAAGGACGAGACATTCATTACGATGACAGCATTGTCCTTTAACCTTTAGTCACATGACTTTTTTTTTCCTGAGCCGGTGCTAGTCCTGGCGCTTTCCGGACAGGACTCTTCTAATGCTAGCCCCGCTGTCTGGCGCTGCCGTGATTTATATGGCCGAGAGGCTGATGAAACACATAAATGATTTCTTGCCTGAGACAGGAAATCAAAGGGGGGGGAGACGTTTATCAGCAGAGCAGCCTGACCTGGATCCAGACCGCTCAGAACCTTCTGGAACATGGCAGAAAGCCGCTATCAGCACAAGGGATGGCTGCGTGGAAATTTATTGACCTGGTTACACGACGGCGCTGTGTAATGATGGCAAAGTCATACCTTGTAATTCATTAAGGGTTTGCGTGTCTCTAGCTGGTTTAGATAAAGTCAGATTTTTTTCATCAAATAATATTTTGAAAAATGTATAAATTGCTATGTAGAAATGTACATGTATATCTTTTGAGCTTCTTTTTTAAGAAACTTACTTTACATCCTCAAAAGTCAATGAATCTTCTTGGCTAGTGAGAGACCAAAACAAAGTAGCCCATAAAGCCGTAGTATATAACTTTTACAAATATGTATGTACAGTATATATATATATATATATATATATATATATATATATATATATATATATATATATATATATATATATATGTATGTATATATATACTATCCCCATGTAGTGACAGTTTGCTATGAGACAAAAAATGTTTCAAATCTGGAAAAAAATCAGATTATCTGATTTTTTTCAGATAATCTGAAAAAAATCTAGTTCCTCCATCTTCTCCCAGTGATACTATCACTATCTAGAAATGGAGCTCTCCAAACCAACCAATCAGAGCCAAGAGGAAGGTCTTACAGTATAACACTTTCTTGTATAATCAGTGGTATTGTGTAGTGGGACACCTATGCACATATTTCAAAGGAAAACTTGATAAATGTAACTGCTTATTTTTTCTATAAAGTTATGAAAAGCCACATGCAGCTCTGGAGATACAGAATCCGTATCCCTGTTCTGCCACTTTTTTCACTTCCAATGCCAATGTCTGAGGTTTAGTATCTACCAATAAACATCCAACACAGAAAAGCATTGCTGATTTGATTTAAAACATTTCTTAAAATGCACTGAATTACCAATCTAACTGATAACACTGCACCAGCACAGCACAGTAATACACCGATGGCTTCACAAGCTTAGTCAGACATTAGGATTGCAACAGCCAGTCTAAAACTGACAAAAACAATGGCTTGACTGCCTTGGTCGGTCAAACATGCAAAATACTCAAATGGTTCAGCAATTAGGAATTCTAAATATGAACTTAAAAAAATAATAAAGTGTGTCATCATTCACAGCACAAAGCGTAGAATTAGACTGAATAGATCTGCCTTTATTGCTCTGGCACATTGTCACAATATCCAATTTAGAACATATTTTTTAATGACAGAACCAATACAGATATTAATATCAAATTGGTGCATCTCTACTAAAATGTATTGAAATTTGTGATTGTAACATGATGAAATGCAAAAAAAGGATTATTTTATGTAAATTCACTAACTAATTTCACTACGACGATGTAGTGAAATTTAGCTAGCTACTACCTGGTGAAATTGACCAAGCTACAAGCTAACTACAAGTTTTCTAACTTCAGAGAGCTACAAACTAGCTCATTGTTCTGTAATGTAATGTCTCATTGTAATGTCTAATGACACTGTCAGTTGTCTGTTTTTTAACTTCTGATTAATCAGCAGATTTTACTTAATAGCTAAATGACTGATGTCTCACACTGTGAGCAGTCATAACAACCAGAGAAACAAACAGATTGCTCTGCACATAAACACATTTTGCTCAGAGATTAAACTAATGGTCATGACATGGTGACCTTTTCCACCATGATGGTTTCAGACATTATTAATTATTTGTGACTTTCCTTCTAAATACATTTGCATGCCCGTGAGAGCAAAGACGTGTGAAATGGTCAATATGCCTGTGTTTTATTTTTTTTTCCTCCCTTCATGCAAATTGCAAAGGCATGCTCGTGTATCTTGGTGAAAAATGTACCTCAAAGTCTCGTTAAAGCCCTAATGCAACCACGAGGTGACAGACTGCCACAGTCCATCGCCGTGTGCATTAAACTGACTGAAGGGAGATAAATGCACGGAACCGAGATTAAAGTGACAAATAGACTCTGCATGCAAAGAGGCAGGGGTAAATTGTGTTGCTAAATGCCAGCAGAAGACAGTTTCTATGCAGACTGTCTGTGATGAATGAGGGATAAGTGCTAAAGCAACCCAAACTGGAGTCAGTAAATTTCACGCTGCTCTCTGACCACTTATTTCCTTCCAAAAACATTACCAGCATAGCAGAGCCTCGGCTGTAAATTTAATAGATGGAATGATATGCAAAAATGCATTCACATTCATATGCAGACCTTTTTTTTTCTCCCCCCACATCTTTAGTTGAATGAGAACACATCTGTTGCGTGGAATAAATGTGGATCACTAACATACGAAGATAAAGCACGATGAGCTTCGTTTGCTTCAATCGTCCGAAAGACTGAAAGAAATCACACACCAACAAAAAGAGAAAACACTGAACTGGAAGTTCTTGAATTTTTTTTAGGTTAAATTTACTGCTCCTAACTTGCAGGCCTCTAGTTGGCAGCTGGTGTGTTGAATATCTGTAGCAGTGCAGTGTCTTGATGATGAGAAGTGAGTATTTACGGCACTATAACTGCCTAGATGTGAGGTAAAACAAAAACAAGACATGGCTTTCAATGAATTTTACAAATATGAATCAAAGACATGTGGCATGAATTTTTATTCTGTTGAGTCAATACATGCAGGACCACATTTCACTCCATCTACAGCTGGTTTGCTCCTGTGACCGTCCTTACCCCCGACCTGACAATGTTGCCCATTCTTCATTGTGAAATTTCTGGAGAGTTTCTGTGGATGTTTCAAATCTTGCAGAGATTCCCAGTTTTATTTAGGTCTGACTTTTGACCAAGGACATTCTAACACAAATATTTTGGATATAAATTATTCTACTGTTGCATTGGAGGCATGTTTTGAGTCGCTGTTTTGTTGAAAGATGATCCGTCATGGCGCAGTAGCAGCACCAAAATTAACAATTTTGTATACTAGCGGTGGCTCAGCAAGTTACTCATTTCAAAGGGAGTAACCAGAACTGGTAGCTGGACGGACGGTACTGGCAAATGGCGACCACTCACTATAATTAGCATTTACTGAAAATTCAAGAACAAATTAAATGATTTTGTTGAACAATGAGAATTTAGCTTCAGTTCAACAGCTTTTTTTCAAAATTGTTAAATTGTCACTAAAGTAAAATAATTCAGAGATTATTTTGAGAAGTATTACATTGTCAATGTAAAGTTAGCTCAAGTGATGCACTTTCATATCAAAGCACATTGTAATGTAAAGTTAGGGTCAGGTATTTGTTTCTCTTTTCTCTGCAATGCAAATGTAAAAGTTAGCATTTCTGTATTTCTGCAACTTTAAGATTATGATTACATTGCTTTTATAACTCTAATTATTAGGTACTGTTAAAGTTGGTCTTAATAATACATTAAAAAGGAAAAAAAAATTAAAAACATCTGAGCAAATTACTCTGGAAACGTTGCTGGGAATATTTATGGCCAACATTCATGGCTGTAATCGTTTATGCAAATTTCACGTTGATCCTGTAAAATGTCAAACGATGGAATAAACAAAACATCTGATTATAAATCAAGTTTGTGTCACAAATTCAAATGTCAAGTCTTTTTATTTTCCAAGAACAACTTTAAGTGGCATCAGATAAAGCATGAATGATGTTCCTGTAGTTTAAATAAGTTTTAATATGTAAACACAGGTGAGAAATAAAGACCGCAAGAAATGAGGAATCGTGTTTAGTCGTAAGTCGGTGGTTCTCCCTCAGGGTCACCGCAGCTGTTAGCATGACGACACAAAGATATTAATCGCTTACAAGACATCAGTCATTTATAATGAGTGCTGACTCAGTAAGACAAGATGTAGCAATACCCAGTTTCACTAAAATATCTTATGTAAATAGAATCACAAACATTTAATGTTTTTCTTTTTTCAGTTTTGCCTTAAGCAAATTTCCACTATCAAACACATGGAGGCAGCCGCATTAATCACTCAGCTAGAGATGAAGCAACCATGTCAGAGTGTAAGACAATTGTTTTATTATTAAGGAAAAATACTCAAAAAATAGTTTAGAGTTCAATACTGTATTTTTGACACTTGGTAGCAAGTTTAAATATTTACATTTTGAACTATGCTTACAATTAATATTTTTGGATTTTCCTCGAAGAGAAACAGCTGTATCCTTTCACAAGCTTTTAATTATGTCACCTCTAAAATAAAATAACCTCTTTTTTTTCTTTTTTTTTTTTTTTAAAAAAAAATCACTTTTGGCAAAAAATGTCTTGGGCCATTATTAGCATTGTGATGATATCTCAACATTTTCTACCACCATATGCCCCAGGCCAAAAACTTCATGTCTGCAGTTCTTTTGTGGAAAACCATCATCTCATCTTACCTGTCCTACTTATTTATTAAGCTGCATTTTTTTTCAGTCCCTTTCCTTTTAGCTACTTCATGTTGTGCTTTTAGCTTTTTCTCCTGGCACACATTTGTTTCTCCAGCTTGTGAAGAGTATTGGTTTTGAAAGTTATCACATAAAGTTTATCATTATTTCTTTAAACCCTTCTTGTAAAGTTTTCATAAGCTCAGTTTTCCTTTGTAAGAAATAACAAAAACCAACTCACAATGATGTACAGTTTCTCATCCGTATTTCATGTGGTCAGGAAAACAAACTCCAAATATGCAACCAGGCTGAACTGCATATGTGATGTCATCAGTGCAAGAGTTTGATAAAATGCGCGAAACTAAACCGGCGAAGAAGTGAAACGAGGGACTCTGAGGATACGACCAACAAACATTTTCTTTCGTTTTCTTTTCACCAGCTTGTGATGCGTTCAGCTCTCTTTTTATGCTCTCCTCCATTTTGCTTGTCTTCCTTCTTAAGTGTTTATGTGTTTCGACACATACCGGCCACTTTGGGCCTTCAGGGCTGAAACCTGAACCCAGGCAGCAGAGTTTACATCGGCACACTGCAATCACAGAAGCCAGCCCTCTGATCACAGCCAAACGTAAACACGGCTAATACAGATGTGCAAAATATGGTGGATGAACTTCACTCTACACTTGGCCTTTTGACATTTTGCCTTTTCTTTTTTTAAACAGAGGAACGTTCATTTCATAATGACTCTTAATAAAAATCAACTTTTGAAACGTTTTCCTTTAATCTGAACTTACCGCTCTGAAAATCAGGCGGCTTTATTGTTTTTAAGGGATTTATTAGACCACTTTTATTATTTGTTGCTTCTTGTGATGTTTTGAGGAGATTTTTTTCACACTAACACAAAATATTTGTGTCTGCATTTACCTTTAAAACAAAAGCAAACTAATTCAGAGCAAAACGCAGTAAAAACAAGTCACGCATGTTGCTTAAAGAACTCTAAAATGTTCACCGTCATTTCCATAGAACTAATCTGCAGCTGGAAAATTCACAGCTCTACTGAAATGTCAGGTAAGTAAGAAATAAAGTCCATCACAACAACAGTGAACTTAAAACGTCAGTTTCACCTCACTCACTTAGTCTGCGTGTTATAAACAAAACGAAGAGATTCTGTCCTCAGGGCTGCAAGATGCGAAACCCAAACCAGACTGAGGTTAATGGAGGTTCGCCTCAAGATTTATTTTAATTGTTCCGCTGATGTTTCTCACATTCAAACAGAGTGTCTGCTTTGTTGAGGCTGCTGGCTAAAATATACCACATCTGGGATGGAGAATGTAAAGTGTTAAAAAACCTTTTTGACCCCTCTTTCTTTTCGCTGGAGTGATTAAGTGATGCGGTGATGAGCTCTGTGATTTAAAACTCATTTCGCAAGTCAAAGTGTGAATGTGGGAAATCCCAGATGGAAGCAAACAAAAGTTACAATAATAATAATAAAAAAGAAACTGATCGATTTTTGTAGCTACAGTGAAAAGAAAACTTGAAAATCTCTTATTGTTTCCTTTCTCACAAAATAAGCACAATAACTAACGTACCATTTGTATCTGTTTACTGGGATTCTGTGTTACGGACCAACACAATGTATAGAACAACTGAGTACAGAGTTGGTGCTTCACAACCGACCTTAGATGAACAAATTCCTGAGTTCACCTCTAAAATCGTTTATTACCTATTCCTTATTTCCGGTCTTGGCCAATCAGCGGCAAGGAAAATGCGTGGTGCTCCTGGATTGGCTGATTTGCATGTGTCAGCCAACTGTGTGTAAAGTAGAGGTTCAGGTACTTCAGCTTCCCAAGCTGCAATTTCTTTTGAATGTTTTTGACATGCTCCATGAAAAAAATCCATGAATGGTGACTTTTCCACGAATAATTTGGAGTTTTATATGAATATGGGAACATTAAACCTCCAATAGGAGGAGAGGTGTTACGGCTCTGTTACGTTAGTTCTGCTTAGTCTGAACTTTTGTGCTTAATGTTTTAGGTTGAGGCGCTGCGTGTTTGGACAATCGTTCCCTCCGGTTTAGGTTGCTTTGAACTTTTTTTCTCTCACTTTTGGCCATTTGTTGTGACGCAGTACCATGGCAACGAGGTCTTGTTTTTACCCGTGGGAGCAGGTGTAAGCTCATCTAATATTTGAACTACAACCCCAAAGGCCAGATTAGATGAAACGGAGGGAATGAGGAAGTTGAAACCATCTCTTCCAACAGTCACATTATTGGGCAAAGATTTTATACCCAACTCCAGCATCGCTCTCTGCCCACCTTCCTAACCAAACACAGCTTGAAAGGGGAGCAGCAAAAGCAAAAGTGGTGGGTTAGCAGTGCTTGTCAACAACTGATGGTGTGATTCAGGACATGATATTGTAGAAAACTGTTTCTGCTAACCTGTTAGCATGTCATGACAATCATGAGTACAGTAACAACCTTCAGTCAGAGGCATCTTTTGACTCATTGGAAGACTGACTGCTACCGAAGGTCCTTCCTGGCCACAGCACCATCATTCACGGCGACACTTTGAAGATACTCAGATGAGAAGAGTTCAATATTTTAACTTTCCTTCGGAATAAATAAGGGATATTCTGGGCAGAGTCCAGAGTGGTAGTGCTTCCACCACCATGTTTCACAGTGAGGATGGATTTATGTTTCATTTGACCTGAAGACGTCTTTCCTCTAACTTGTCGCTCCGTAAGAGCTCCCTTCCAGCAGCACGCTCCAGGCGACAAGCTGACTCATTCGTTTCACTGGGGGCAATGAGAATTTATAGCCGCACAAATAACAATGTGGCTGGTCAGCAACTTGCAACAAAAGCAAATGCAGATCAAACGGACACTCGGCCCATAACCGCCTGGCAGCTGCAGCGTTCCTAAGCAGCCCTCCAAAGGCCAGCTCCTGGCCTTGATCTGGAGGCCAACGACTGTCCTTCATCACTGCCAGGGAACTGGAAGCACGGTTCTGCATGATTCAGCCTAACAAGACAGAACACGAAGCGTGACAACCGCAGCGGCCAGCCTCGGCATGAGCGTCTGCAAACAGGAGCTAGCTGGAAAAATCCTCCTCCTTCTCCTGTTCCTATTCCTGCAGCCCCAGCTGTGCCACAGCCTATTTTAGACACCCTAACTGCATGCTGGGATACACTGACACCCCGTGAGCAGCGATCAGCATGTGGTGCTGTGAAGAAGTGTGTGTGTGTCAGGAAAGAGAGCTGATGATATTACTACTAATTACTGGAATAACTTCCTGCCACCTGTCTTGTAGTCGGCTGGTGCCAAAAATGCAGTGAAAATAAAACGACTGAAGGCGACTCCCACTCAACCAGCAATTGATGTGCCAAACTGACACTCTGTGCTCCAATTATTCTGATACTGTTTGTTTTTGTTTTTTTACAATATTCCAATATTGCTACAATTACAATATTGGTTTTGATCGCACACGACAAACGACGTTTGGATCACCTATTTTTCGTTTTTAGGCAAAACAAATGAAGGCATAGAAATGCACTGAAGAGAAGAATTTAAGTTTTTAAGGAAGGAGAACAAAAAGGCTAGTTTAACTGAGAAGCAGGGTTCAGTGCAGAGATGATAGTTACATACTCTATTATATTTTTAGGAATAAAAAAGACTTATGTGTGGTTTTACTTTTTACTTTAACTTGAGTAATGTTATGAATTATTGCATCTCTAACTTGAGTAGAAATTCTGGATACTCTATTCAATACGAGCAGATTAATGAAGAAAAAAAACATATTTATATATATATTTATATATTCATTATATATATTTGCTGAGCCTGTTGTGCCATTAGGATCAATAAGATGCAATAAGCACTACATGTTGTCACTGGACGTACATGACCGGGTTCTAACATTATCTACTGTAAATATTATTTATATGTGAAGTTTAATACTGAAAAAAATGAGTTGAATATAAATCAAGCCAAGTTTATTAGTAAATCACAATTCAGCAACAAGGCAGTTCAAAACACTTTATATCATATTAAACAATCAGAAAACTTCAAATATGTTGATCAATGTTCCACTTACTACTAATCAAAAGCAACTCTAATCAGGTGGGCTGCTAGCCTTAATTTAAAGGAACTCGGTGTTTTGGCAGTTTTGCAGTTTTCTGGACGTTTGTTCAAGATTTGTGGTGAAATCAAATTGATTTCAAACCAGTGATTTGATGAAAAGAAAAAGATTAACAGTAAAATAAAGTAATGTTTATTTCTTTTTCATCAAATGTCTCAGACCTTCTAAATTAAAGAATTATGATATTCAATTAAAATACTATTTAAAATCTTTTTAACAACAACTTTAATTCAGTTAGAACTGGTAGCAGACATTATTGCATTAACATTTCTGTCTTTTGATGAAATTATCAAGAATACACTTTACACATAATGACGTGAGGGAAAAATTAATAAAAAGTCATAAAAATGTCCATGTTTTGAAATTGCGTAGAAACAGATATGTGCATATATAATATATATATATATATTTATATTTATTTGTGTGTGTGTGTATGTATATATATATATATATATATATATATATTATATATATATGTATATGTGTGTATGTGTGTATATACATATATATATATGTGTGTGTATATATAATTTCTTCTGAAGTGTCTCAAGTCTTCGACAAACAGGTCAAGAGAACTTAAACTGTTTGTTGTTCCTAAAATCCACTTTGAGTCATCACCCTGGCCCTGGATCGTTTTGCTCCTGCTTACTTCCAAATCCTCAGCTGCACTAAGTACCAGAGCTCATGTATTTCTCACCAGCACTGATCTGTCGTGCCTCTTTAACACCTCCTCTGGCCGCTCCAAGTGCTGAGTCTGCAGCTCCATGCTGAAATGAAGCCGCTTTTAAAGTTAGTTTTAATCTCTCAAATTGTGAGCACAGCGTGATACATCATGACCACATGGGCTTTTATTAAACATTAGAAATAAGGCATGGGACGCAGAGGTTTCTGCACCATCAGCACCAGGCCCAAATGTTTTACTCATTTGACTAATTTGTTATGATGGATTAATTTAAAAAGTATCGGTACAAACATTTTAAAATATAGAGCAGTTTCATTATGTGCCCATTGTGGGTTTTCAGGGTTAAAAACATATTAATGCACATTATTCTCACAGATGGGTCAGGGGATGAGCTGCATAATCGCCTTCCTAAAATGGCCATAGTTTTTTTTTGTAAAAATAATTTCCTTTTTCTTTTTTTTTCCAACATATTTGGAAAAATATGTTGGAATCGGTATTTGTGTAAGAGGAATGTACTTCCTGTTTGACTCTTCATCTTCTGCTCTGTAGTGGTGCTATGTTTCCTCAGTAGCACCTACAGGTTAGATGAGGAACTGCAGAACAGGAAATATTCACTTTGCCATGTTGGTGCTACAGCTTGTTCCATTATCTGTGCACAACTACACTTTATCATCTTTGCTTTTTTACTGCATAAAGCTTTTATCATAATGATGGATGCTTTGTGAATTTTTTAACCCAAATTGATTCAAATGAAATAATGTTGCAGCTTTTCCTACAACTGAAAAAAACATGGTTCTTTAAACCAACCTAAAAAAATTTGTCTAATTTGTTGTAGCTAATTTTTATAATATGATTACAATCTAACAAATTAGAGTATTTATTTTTTTCAGTGCATTTCTTTTTTTTTTTTTTTTTTTTTTTTAGCACCAGAGGTCCTAAAATCCTCAGGTGGTGTTTGTGTAATTCCTAACTGGGAACTACTAAATCTCTTTGTTTGCCGATTGTTGCAGTGGTTGGTTACTATGGAGACCGAACACAGGTTGCTGAGCAGACATTGCTGAATAAGATGTCCCACTTCTGGGAGAGTTGTGACAGGTGCGCTGCAGAGTGTCGTTTGATCTCTTCCATCTGAAGGAAGACTGGGATATATCGAGAGGGAAACGCGTTTCTGTTTGTCTTGTATTCCTGTGTTACATGAAATGAAGAGACAATATTTGTGATTATTACTTGTAACTTAGCAGTTGTGTCCAGAGCGGCCGTGTTTAGCCCTTGACACAACACCAGACACAACGTCTGTACTTCAGTTATAAAAATGCTATTCTTGCACATCCCCTGCCCTGGTCCAGTTATATGCTCTGCAATGTTTTATTAAAACACTCTGACATCATTGTCAGCCTGTCAGCTTTACAGCTGCACAAACTAAGGAACAAACAGACACGAGCATGCACTGCAGTATCAATACCTCGATGGCATACAGACACAATTTCACCACCTCGGCTCCTACTTTATCACCTGTTAAATACAAGATTTTGTTTAAACCTGCTGCCTCCATCTAAAGGAGACGGGTATTTCGCACTGTCTTAATTTCCTCCTCTCGTCTCGGCTAGGTTGAGAACTTTCTTCCAGCTGTAACTGCAGAAGGAAATAAGTGATGTGGGCTTAAAGTTTCATTACCTTCTGAACAGTTTAGCACTGGATACGATTAGCTGTTAATGGCCCTTCCGACTAAAAAGGGTGATTCAGTCAGACAACGTTCAGACCATAAATCCTCTGAGCAAACCATCCTGCTAAAAAAAGTCACACTTTAAAACTCACAGTTCATTTTTCAGCCTTGTTTACCTGCTGCTATCACCGTTTTGCTGAAAAGCAACACATGATAACTCTGCGATGAGAAGCGAATATTTAAACACATGCAGTGAAATCAGGCTCTTCCATGAGCTCACTGATTTGTATCAAAGAACTAATAAAAGTTTTGGTTTGAACTTATCAAAGACTTTGAATTGTCAGGTCATAGAGAACAATTAAAGGGGTAGTGCTGTATGTAAAACTGACTTCATGTTGTGATGTTATTCCTCATCAAAGACATACCTAGAGTTGTTGCCTTTATTCTTGCATGCATGTTTGAGAAATCCTTTAAATCTCCATGGTAACCAATCAGTTGCTCAAAACGCCCGAGTGGACCTAGCTCCGCTTCTCCTTGGAGCTGCAGCTTCCAAGCCTCTCCAAGCTTCTGCCTCACACAGCACTCGGCTCCTTCAGACTAGCCAGCAGCAATTAGCAGATACCTGGTGGAGCAGCGCATATGCTGAGCTCATTAAACGAGCTGCTCCTCAGTAAAACGAGAAATGGTTAAAGGGTTAATTGAGAAGTGATGTTGAGTTGACTTCCTGAAGGTGGATTTTCAAAAAGAGCAGGAGTTTTTAAAGAGACAATTTCTTTTCTTTTATATTTGACATATAGCATTTTTAATAACATAGTTATTTGAGCATGCTATCAAAGTGCACAATGTAACTGGGAAACGCATAATACTGCCCCTTTAAGACATCAACAGATCATGATACAATATTGGGTGGAAAATGTTTCTTTCATAGTTATCAAGAATCATAAAGTCAGTGAGGCTTCATTTATTGGAACCTAAATGTATTTAATGAACCACCAAAATCAACAGAAAGAAGCTTTGTGGTCTAAAGTTTTACAGAAAATCTACGACAGGCACTTCATGCTATTGAGCTAATTACTATCTAACCTTATTAACAATTGAATAAAAAAAGAATCTCAATTCTTTTTGTTTTTGCTGCAATTCAGATGCTAACATGAATATTGCACACCCATAAATATATGTATTTTTTATAAACAGATAAGTTGGTGGCAGAATCATCAGACATTATTGTGACATTATGCAACTTCAGTTTCATTAGATACCTGATAGAAGTTATACCCTCTCTCACTCTAATTACATTTCTTCCATTCATTACTATATTGCAGCAAGTCATCTATTTTACTACACTAAACCCATTAAAAAACAGAACAAAATAGATTTTCTATCTATATCTAATTACTTCCATCGTTATGTATGCAGAAGTGGTTTTACTTTGTTCACAAAATCATATTTTGATAGAAGTGACTGCTTCACGTGGCAGACATTTATTGTAGGTGAGTCAAGAAGCTACTTCATAGATGCACTAGTTTGATTGTAGGTATTTGATTTCCAAAAATGTAAGTTGTATCATGAAAAATCAAAAGACCATTTGGACTCAGGGAGCAGATTTCTCGGCACATAACAGACATATTGACTGTCTGATGGGTAGTAACGGCGAACAAATTAAAAGTTCTGTGCAGCTTCCAACACTGGTGACATTTACTCATTGCCCATTCCTCTTATGACTGGAACATTTGCCAAGCTACAATCTGTGTTATTGACCTTTATTTTACTCTGCGGCTGTGCTGAGATTGAACCCATGAGAAGTTTGGTCCAAAAGAGGAGGTCAGAGTAGAGGTGAGTCCTGTTCAGTACGCTTTAATCAAACTCGTTTGGTTTGTTTGTCTAGAAAGTCTGGTTTCGTTGGGGAGCTGTGATTGCGCAATAAAACTCTGTTGCAGACCAAAAAATGTAACTCTGGTCTGCCTGAAAACCTAGGTCTCGATTGGGTCGGAGTGAACTCTGGTGCGGTTCGAAAACGTGAACGCCAACCAGACCAGAAACTGGTCCAAAAGCAAGAAGTGGACCATTTTGACTCAAACACGAGTGAGATCTCTTACCAAAGACCAAAGAGAAATCCTACAACCACTAAAAACCGACACCATTTTTGTTTCCGTTGAAGAAGGATGTTGCGCTCAGAGTCTTCTTCAGAGGTTTTCATGCCACTTCCTTCAGAGGTTTTTGGTGCAGCTACGAACCAAACCAACCCTCACCCCAGAGGTGAGGGTTGGTTTGGTTCGTGTGAAATCAAACCGCAAGTTGAAAATGTAACAAATGTTACATTTACGTCCTAAATTGAACTGAGTCTAAAGTTACCCAAATTAATAAATTTTGTCTGTACACTACAGACAAGTCATACGGACATGGAAAACATTTATGTGCTTAACATAGACAGTTTTTCTTTCTAATTTCTACAAATGTGTATATTCAGTATAAAATGATATCACTCTCTGTGGATCTTTGTTGTAAATGCATTAAAGTTCAAGGAGTTTCAATATTTCTGCAAAACGTCTACAGGAAGCTAAGTGACATCACCTGGTGTTGCTTTGTTATAATGATTAATGACAGTACGGGAACATGACATTAAAAAAAAATGCATATCATGTTGTCGGCAGGGGATACAGACGCGAACACTGTTTGTGAAGGTTCACAATGTTCTGCGGCCTTATCATTCCTGAACTAATTCCTTCTTGTTCATTGCCGGACTCCTAAGCGACAGAGTCGGGTTTCTAACGGCCTTCGGTCCGATCTGGGACTGTGATGACAGGGGACAATCCCATAATAGAGTTCAGCTCTTATTATCAACATACTGTAAAACTGTATGAAGGAGATGGTCACGGACTAGCCTGGAACGCTGACCTATACATTAAATCTGAGCCACTATTCTATATAAATGAATGAAGAAATTGGAGGTGAAAATGGATAAAAATGAAATCCTGACAGTTATAAAACAATTCTGATATTCTGGACATTTCATAGTAATATGTTATTAAATAATTATTAAATCATTACAAGGTAAGAATAGATTTAAGAGACACTGTGTGATGTTATCAGTAGTAGTTCCCAATGTATTGTGGACAAAAATCCTGGCACATGAGTGTAAAATAGGAAAGAAATCCTCAAAATTGCTGGAAGACTAGCAACTGGAGACCCAGAATTTGACTAAATTTAGCCATTTGAAACAACTCAAGCTGAAAATATTTATAGCTGTGGGATACAACACAATGTTAGAATTTAGTAAACATCTACAAGTCTGCTAATTCTGTCTGACGCTACGTTCCAGAGGCCGCCAACCAGGTTCCTTCATCTGAATTTTGCAATAATTCTCAAATGGCTATGGGGACTGGGAAAGCAGATGGACGTAAGCTTTTGCGATGTCACTGCACAAATACAGCTGGTGAGTGGATCTTGAGCGGACTCCATCATAGGTGATGAGGCGGACTGATGCAGCCGGCAGCTTCTGCTAATGCAGTGTTTGTCAAGAAATGGTTTGTGAACGCAGGGAAGCGCACCAGGCTTGAGCAGGTGAGGTAAAAGCAAGAATTCAGCTGGTAATCACTAGGGCCTAACAGAGCACCAACTAAAATACAGGCAGGAGACAATCAACAAACAGAAAACAGCAAAATGAGGGGTAAATATGCCAAAACTGGCTGTAGAGGAGCAGAACACCACAGTGTTGGCATAGCAACAAATTCAACACCAACCAATCCGACAGTCTCTTGTAAAAGCAGAGATGTTTATTATGTGCTAGTATAATGTTATACCCTATAAATGCAGCCATTTTTAGAGTGAATTGCTTTAAGTTGATACATCTAGCTAAAACTGAGCTTTATTTGGCTAGCTGTTAGCGTTCCAATATCTTGAGATGTTCCTCACTTTTCTAAAAACTGAAATATGTTTTTCTAGATATCAGACCTTCCAAAAATCGGCAATCATGCAGCAAAAGTCCTTGTCTCTCACACAGGCAACACTTGATTGACATATCTGTTCTTAAACACATACATAGCTAATAAGATGCTCCATCACAGGTTTTTTATTTTTAATTTTATTCAACCAACACCACATGAAATCCTTAATGTGAAGGATATTCTTTAATTGCGGGGTTCTTGCTGCACACGTACTCAAATTCTGAAGTTAACAAACGCTCAACATGACTGGAAAACCATCAAAACATATTTACCTCCGTGTGTCCTGGTTTTATCTACAACTGCATGAAATGGTAAGATGGAACAAAAAAGAAATGAAAAAAAAAGACTAAATGTCATTCACACCAAAGGTTGCCTCTGTAGCGAAACACTCAAATGCTCCTTGAACGAACTCAGTGCCAAATGTTGATATGAGCGGTCATTATTGAACATGGTCTCTTGCTGCCCTCTAGAGTACCACTTTATCTCCCACACGCACACACACATTTATTACAACACACAGAATAATGTGCATTCCACACCACATTTTAAATATCCAAAATTCTAAAGGAACAAGTTTAAACTGAGTAATATCAGATTAAACTCAAATAGTGTTTTAGGTTAAATACAGTTACAGCACCTGTGCATCCTGAGGGCCGTTAGTAAGTGTGTGTACTGGCAGGACCGTCCTGGTTGGTAAAAATAGTAAGAGTTGTAGCAGGGCAGATGTACAAATCATATTGATAGTGTTGAGGGGCATTTTGATCATTTTCTGTCTTTAGATTATGAAAGTTTTGCCTGTTGCACTAAATGAAGGAATTGTTTCCATGCATCAAATGTTTCTTCATACATATGAAAACATTAATAGGCTGTTTGTGCTGCCAAAAAGGATCTTAAGATGAGTTAATTTAGTTCAGCAGTTTGCAAACCTTTTGTAACCAGGCTGTAAAATGCTAATGTTTTCAAAGTACAAATCAACAAATCGTACTCTTTTTGTAGGTAAATATGTACATACATGCATAAAAAAATAATAATCTAAAAAATTATTTTGCATGGCTGATTGAAGGATGTCATGTAATTATTGTGGTTTGTTTTTATTCAGACATTTCTTAAATGTTGTAATTCTAAGTTGGAAAGTCAAAGAATCTGAAATTTTCAAAATCCAAAATGGCTACCTTGACTATAAAATGTAGTGACAGATTTAAAAAATGTATTACTTACAATTCTGACAGTTTATTTCTTGTATAATCGTTCACACTCACTTAGCAAACGTTTTTGGTTTTGAAGATGAGAAATAAAGAGAAATACAGCATTAGCTTGTTTTGCTAACTGCAGTTAGCCTTCGCAGTGGATCCTGACACAATGTGAGTTGATTTATTGTTTTCCGTTTTATAATTCTGTAGTTTTTTTAGTCCGACTTATTCTGCTTACAATGTTTTTATTTTGGAGTAAAATGAAAACATAAACTAAAACCGAAACTAGTTTGTTTCACTTTTGTCTCTCCGTATTGTACAGCATTTTGGTTAAACATATATATTTTTAAAATGCTTTATATCCCCACTGAGATTGCAGACTTGGGACTAGAACACCAATAAAGTGGGTGTGATTTCACTCTGGTGTCCAAGTTCTGACTTCACAGATAAAGCAGCAGCAGCGTATAAGACGTTAAAACAGCTTGATCTTTGTTTCATGAAAAAAACTACTCCACAGACAATATTTTGAGATCTCCCAGTATGAAGCAAAGCAGCAAACCAGGAACAAGTGCTTGTTGCAGTTATTAGTTCTATACCAGAATTATTTGTTCAACTTTACGCTAGAAATGATCAGTACTTACGTTTCTGTTGAGTACCACTGAAGATAATAACACAGTTACCACTAGTGGTACCACTGTGGAACCACGTATTTAGTTGAATGTCCTGGACTTACTGCTCTGAAACACGGATCGACGACTGGTTAGGGTGAAAATTTTAACTTTTAAAAAGAACTCTGCATGTATTTCGTACAGTAGACCCTATCCTCTGTTACCTGATGAAGACTTGCTTGATCTAATTGTATTTTCACCAAAGTACTCAGAGGGGTTAATGAAAGTCTAGGAGTAGCTCCATATTCCTCCATTGTTCTGGCTGAAAGTCCTTGAAACATGACGGTGCCTGCGGTCTCTTGCTCTGCATAGCTATGCGGTGATGTCTCCAACAGGAAGGCGTGTAGCGAGCTGCTCCTGTGATCCGTTTAGTGTCAGCAGAACTCCTCCACATTCCCTCAGGTAAGCCTCTGTCAGACTTCAGACAGGTAAGGCAATATTAAGAATAACAAAGCAGAAGCGGTATCACAGGGTTCCTCCTTGAGGCCATCAGGGAGGCACTGTGTTTTCACTCCAGACCTGTCAGATTCTGGAGAAGGACTTATGGAGATGGATAAACCCCAGAAGCCAAATGACAAACATCAGAAGTTCATCCTTGCTCCTTTTTTAGTGGAAATTTCTGCCCATCTTCCATTATATGAACTGTATGGAAAAAGTATGCTCTTTGAGCATTTAGTAAAATGTGTTTAATTGGGATTTATGTGGTGAACCAACAGTAACTAGTGTATATTTGTTAAATGGGGCCTTTTATGAGAAATTCACATTTTGCAAGTTTTTGTGCTTCTATTTAGGTCTAAAAACAAAACAAGTTCTTAAAAAAACACCCAACTATTTTTTAAGTTAATTTGTGTTGGTGTCTGGAAAATGAACTGTTTTAAAAACCAAGCAGCAGGCAGTGCCCCTCACCTAGCAACCCCAGCGGAACCTGGCCCATTACATAGCAACCCAAGCAGAGCTCAGGCACATTTGGCCAGTAGGTTTCATGTACAATGGCTGCTGGAAAAGACAAGTGTTTTATCGTTGATTTACCATTTAGAAACCACTTGCTGCATTCTTGTTGGTTGTGCGGGAGACTCCACTTCTGCTTTTCAAAGGTGTACGGCATTTGTTTGCAGCCATTTCCACGCGTAAATGTAAAGAATTTCTATTGATTTTATTTAATTTTTTTAAATAACTCAAGTTAAGGGAGATTGTATGGAGAGCCTCTGTTAGCAATCATTTTCTAATCTTAAATTCTCAATTGGATTTATGTCTGGAATTTGACTGGGCCATTCTGGAACATAGATATTCTCATATGTAGCTCATTCTGTTGTTGCTCTGGCTGCATATTTAGAGTAACTTTCCTGTTGGAGGGAGAACCTCAGAGTTCCTTGCTTGTCCCCACTGAAGAGAACTATCCACATAGTATGATGCATCCACAACCATGCTACACCAAAGGGATGATGTTGGTTCTCCAACACAATTTGGACTTGTCATGTGGACCATGTTTGCTGTACTTCACCACAAATGCCTTTCAGACTCTATTTTTTACATAATTTCAAGAAAATCACGTACATTTTCCCCCCCATCATTCACCACTTTTTGTCCGTCTATCGCATACATTTAAATCTAATGAAGGGTATCGTTGAGGCATTCAGAGCAAATGTACCAAAACAATAACCCGGTTAATAACTTTGTTTCAGAGAATTGTTGACAGAAACACCATGAGCGAGTCTGTTTTTCCTTTTCCGACTGGCAGCTGAGTGGTCATCCAGCGAGGTGTCAGACATCCTCTCGGGTCCTCGGGCCATCTGTTTGCGGCCCTGCTTTAGGAGAGGATATCTGCGGCCGTTTTCTGCCTAATTAGGTCCGGTAAACAGGCACTCATCAAAAAGCAGCTGCTGCGCTCCCTATTAAGGCACAAACACACACTTAGATGCACGAGGACACCAAAACAGACGGGTCGCAGAGATAAAGCCGCACAGACTGAACAGTAATGAGCGCCGATGATCAGTTCTGGGGGTGAACTCACCTTCATAACCCGCTGTTTGCCAAATTCCCGAAGGCCTTCCTATGAGAAAACAACTTTTTTGTTTTGCAGTTGAATACAATTGCAATGTCATATACCCATGTTTTTGAGCATGTTCTCGTGTTGACATTGACAGAATATTTACCACATTATCACCTCGGTAAAAAAAACAACCCAACAAACAAACCCAGGGAACACGATGGTGTGAACAATCATATGCCTAATAGGACAATTATGGCCCTGCTCCACAGAAGATCTAAACAAGCCAACAGGAAAGGGGGGGGGGGGAGTTGCATTTCCACATCAGCCTCCTTGTTTGCGATTTCACACAACAAAGTAAACTGTAAACTGGAGGGAAATATACTTAACCACACTGGATGCTTGCCAAATTTCCATAGGGCATTAGCAGCCAACTGGTGCAGGCTCATTAAAGAGCACAGAAACCTATAACCATTAAAAGGCCATTAGGCAGCATGTAATTTTGTGGAACTAAATGGCGGAGAGTAATCAAAAGCACATGAAGCCCAGCTGGGCGACTGGGCAAACTGTTTCGATTAGGGAGGAATCCATCATCTACAATGGCAGCTATTTGGGGGGTCAATTTTCCCGTGCGCTCCTTTCTTTCCCTCTGTCACTTTCACTCTTCCTCGGATTCTTTGCATGAAGTTTTCATGTTCTCCATCATTAGGATCACTGCAGATACAACGGTGCTGGAAGTGTGCAACAGGCGAAATTTCTGTCTTTATTAAGTGATCGAAAGAAAATACAGTTCCAGTGTATGCAGTTGCCTAATCCTTATGGCAGCTGTAGAAAGTTCTTCCTAGACCATAGTACAGAAAAAAAAAGTATCATAACCTCTACTTACCATTTTCATATTTTCGCTCCCTCCTCGGGGGGATTGTTTGATTGCATCAACCGTATAAACTAAAGTGACATCATGCAGCAAATATAATATAATTTTCAACCCAAGAGAAACAGTTGAAGAAAACGGCAACAGCCTGGGGCCTTGTAAAAGTTGTGTGAAATTTTCAGCACGGCTCCCTGTAGTGGAAGACGGCGTTCCAAGAATAAGTTTAGAGCATGTACGATGTCATTAGGCCAGTCAAGTCTCGTTGTGCTCCGGCTGCCGAGGCCGTTGTGACAGGCCAGACTCTGATTAGTCAAACCTGGAAAGAATTTGGACAGAGATGCCTGTCATGGGTTAAATTGAGTGCATACGCCTTTGACATTGGGTATGATCATGTCTTTGTCAAAACTTGAATATCTTGAAGTATAATTTTGTTCTGCCAAGACAGAATACGGCAACTTTTTGTTGTTTTTGCCTTATTTGACTGTCATTGACTTTACAAGTATGATTTTGTTAAGTTTTAGTTTACATAGCTTAAAGCAGCAATGTTTGTACTCGATACGAAGGTATCAATCCATTGTGGATTTTCTCTTTTCACATTTGAATACACATAATTAATGTTTATGGACAGAGGCTTGTCGTTTGCCACAGCTGCATGCCATTTGTAGCCATCAACATGTTTCTGATGTATTTGTAGTGGCATATTTAGGCACTTTTCTTGGCAGAATTGGTAGGTTTCCTGTTACAGACTCAGTTACCAAGTCTTAGTCCACTGAGATCGAGGTTGGGATTCTGAGGCAGCCGTTCCAGAAGCTTAATCTTAGCCAGCTTTTGTCCAGGTTTTACATCATTTTGGGATCAATGTCCCGTATTGAGCAATTAGTTGAGTCCAGGTTTATCAGACCCTAAACAGACATTCATGGATAACCCAAGAACCCAACCACCAAGGCCCAGGCTCACCACAAGAGGAAACCTTCACTCAGTAGATGAGTTTCCACTACAAAAGTGTGCACATCTTTATCCATATTCAGCTGGTGTTGGAAAAAAAATGCAATTTCTTACAATTGCTGTGTTTCCATTAAATAGGAAATTAAATGAAAGTCCAGTCATTCACTGATTGCACAAAACGGGAACTGAAAGCAACTGAAGCTCAGGGGTGAAGAATGCATTTATGAGACTTGAGAAGCTCAAAGAATATGTCTTTGCGCCCAGTAATAATGTGTTATGCGATTTATTTAGCTTTTGCTTTTTTTGAGTTGATCTTTCGTAGGAAACACCACAGACTACAGCGGACAGAAACAGATTTCAGACCTAAGAAATCATCAGGCACCGGGAGCAGATTCCAGGCTAAGCAATGCAGGATTTTTCTTTCAACAGCTCATTTGCTGCTGCAGCACATCCATCTGTTTCAGCAGGATCAAATCTGCTAAACATGTTATCTAATTCTCCACAAAAAAACAGAAGTTACAGAACACCATCCACTCCACTGAGGAGCTGAAGTTTGACACACACACATTCAAAGCATGAGTGTCTTGGTTTTTAATTTGCTTTTATTGTTCGAAGGATAAATTTGATTCAGAAAACAATAGCAGCAAATCCAGGTTTCTCCCGCCGAGCGATCCGGTTAAACTCGACGTGCCGCAGGTTAGAGTGATGAATGTTTCCTGCCATCAAACATGCAAATATATTCAAGGTATTGAAGCACATTTCCAAGATCCAGACTCTTAATCTAAAAGAGTGCCCTGAAAAATTTGTTGGAATGCAAAATTTACCCGAGTTTTTATTAGCTCATTATATGGAGGACAGATGTTGCAAATCTGACTCAATTAAGCTGATTTCATTTGTTTTAAAGAGTCACTGACTTCAAGCCAAGACTTCAATATGTAGGGCCAGTTAATCTGGGAAATGAAGGAGAGAAAGGGAGTCTTTCCCTCATAAAGGTGCTCAGCACCTTTGCAAAGGAAAGCAGAGTCGGCGAACACATTTCATTATTGTGCATTTTATTGCACTCGTTTAGGTTTCAATGTGATGATCATTTCAAATGTTGCTTAGAAAGTTTTATACTGTAGCTCCAACAAAAGTTTCTTCCTCCAGGCTTCTGTCCTTGTTAAGCACTCCTTGTATGGCTATGAATAAATATCTATCCATCTGTCTGTCCATTACTTTTATCAAATATATATATGGTCATTTTTACACAGTCTGTGCAAATTCATGTTTTTATTTTTCTGGAAAATCCGCCATATTTCTGTAAATAACAAACAACCAGCATCACAACTGCTGCTTGTTGCATATAAATTACTTGAAATAAACACTACATGCCCAAACTTGGTGGTAACTTAGACAATTCTTTTTGTATACAAAATGAATACGTTTTTCCTGCAGAATAGCCGCTGGGGGTCACCGGTGGTAAAATCCATTTTGATGTTTTCACTAAAGGATTTGTCTGACCAGATATGTTGCCTAAACGTGATTTAAGTTGGGCCTGTTAGTTTTAAAAACTCCAAACACAAAAGCCTGGGATTTTGTACCCGTCTGTTTTTGGCTAAAGTGGAGACGACTACAACTTGGAGCAAAAACCTTTTCTGCTGGAATTGGTGAAGATTTTGGTGGAAATGTTTTCAATGCGAAGCAGATAGTACTACTCACCAAAACATAAAAATAAAACCAAGAGCACAGCTTTGCAAATATGACATGTTTGCTGCTTATAAATGGTTGAAACTATGCAATCTTTACAAATATCTTTTCACCTTTTTTGCTACTTTTGGCCCTTGACTTGTTTGCGAAATACTTGAATAAGTCACACCACCACAACCGGAGAACATCTAAAAACACTGAAGTCTAAAATAATAACACCGGCTTTGTTTTTCTAATGATTCCATGGCGGTGTGTGCTTCTCACGCTCCACACACCACTACATGCTACAATCAGGTGGTGCAACTTTGCACAGCTCCATGATTAAAAAAAAAACTGATAGCTGGACTGCACAAGTCAGCTAATTTCAAATGTTCCACAGGTAATAAATAGTGGAGGATGGGAGGCGAACATGGCAACTCTGAACTCATTAGTGGCTCGCTGTTGAAGAAAGTTTGGCACTTCAGATCTGGCACTTCAGATACCTCTGCAGCAAAACTAAAATTTGCATGTTAACTCTACTGTGAGGTTACTGATTCAGAGCTCAGAAAGAAAAACTAATACAAGTCACAAACTCTCACTGGTGAGAGAACATTTTGTTCTCTCATCATCCAGAGAAAGAAATTAAATTAAAATTAATTATTTTTAATCTGACTGAGAGAAACTTGCCTCTCGAGTTTTTAAATTATGACTCTGTGACTTAACGCCGACAATCAGGGAAGAAACTCCCCTGTTGTTTATTGGCTGTCAGAATATTGCATGTAGCAGTGAGAAACCTTTTATCAGCAGCTGAAGTGGGGTGAGTTATTATTTTAGTTAGTGTGTTGTTCCCTGGCTAGAAAAAAAATCATACAAGATTTATCAGGTGTTATTTTACTGATAGACAGACTAAAAGATTTCAGTGTTTGGGGGATTATCATAATAAAATAATGTTAGAAGTGATTATCTTTTCTGCAGACACCAACATAAGACTTGAGGCTCCCAGGAAACGATAACAAATAAATGTTTTAATTTCAAAGGCTTTTGCTCACATTTAAATATATAACACTGAAAATCTATCAAGCTAATGTAGCATGGGTGCAGGGGTTAAGCACAACCCACATATGGAGGGCTTAGTCATCGACGCAGCTGTTGCAGGTTCGACTCCCGGCCTTGGTAACCTTTGCTGCATGTTTTCCCCCTTCTCATTACCCACTGTCCTGTTAATTCACTATCAAATAAAGGCCACTAGAGCCAATAAAAGCTTTAAAAAGGAAACAACTGCAACATGTTTCCAATGTTTTTAATCACAGTAAAAAAAGGCGTGATTTGTCATTGCGAACGAAGTCGCAAAATTATGTCCTGTTTGTGAACTTTGAAAAATGCTTAATGTGTATAAGAGACTGATTTATTACTACTGTATTGGTGTGTCACAGTAATTAAGGCAACCGCAGTACAAAACTGCATTAATAAGTGGCAAAGTCATGAAAATAAATCAGATGAAAAACAGCATGATGGAATACAACAAGATCCCCCGACATCCTTGTCGCTGCTTGATTGAGTCTCGGCATCCATGTTGGCGTCCATCAAAGCTCGTTGATCGACTGAAACTCTTCAGTCAGAAGTCTGTTTGTCTGATTGAGAATGTTTCAGAATCCATGTTGGAATTTAAAGTAGTTTTAGTAAAATGTTTTCTAAAGCCACCAAATCATCCTGAAACTCACATCTCTGTCAGTAAAAAAAATGATTTTATCAATTGATGTAGTGAAGGAGAGGAGGCTAGGCAAATTACAGAGAGCAGAAATGCATTACAAGTTAGAGTGAAATGTAAGCATCAGATATGAACAAAGTATCAAAGTTTACATTTAAAATTAATAAGACGTGATAAAAATGAACTGATCACTGACATGTATGTGTAAGCTGTAGTGAGTAATAAAGTTCTCAGTGCTGATGACCCGATGGATCCACATGGTTCTTACCTGACAAGTAACTCTGAAATGTATTTAAGCCCAAGACCATTTAGTGTCCTATAGTTTTAAAATCTCCCCATTTCTTATGGACAGCAACGTAAAACTAGAGCCAGTGCAGAGATTTAGCTAGTAGTGTGATATGATCCATTTTCCTCCCACTGGTTGGGACTTTGGCAGTAAAATTTAGGATAAGCTAGGAGTTAAATGTTTTTTTTTCAGACATCAGTTGAAAGGAAAAAGATACCCCAATTTTTCCATGTCCTGCTTTGACAGGGAACCCTTTATATAGCAAAGTGTTTATGATGCAGTCCACATTATAAGGATGTCAAATTGTCTATGTTCATAGTGACAGTTAAGTCTCTTGCACCTTTCATCTTTTTGGCCTTATTTAGTTTAGTTGTGGCACATTTTTGATAGTAAAACCAGTGACTTGTGTTTTTTGAACTCAGTGACGGTGACGTGTGGACAAGAATAACTGGGATATCAGCATGCATATACCAAGAGTTGTACTATTCAATAACTGGAGCTACATGGGTCAATTTATATGCTAAATAAAAGTGGACAGAGAATACAGCCTTGAGGAACCCCACATCATTTTGTTCATTAAGTTTTATAACTTCCAATTGGCGTAAAGTAAATTTCATCTCTCTTTAATAACTATAAAAATGAATGTTTTGTCAATAACTGGGTCAGTGTAGCACTAAGAAGTCTTTGATGCATCGCTGTAAATTAACCCCAGCAAAGGAATTACTCATCAAAAATAGGCATAAAAGAAGAGAATGGGCCATGACAAAAATATGTCCTGCCTTTATATTAAAAATGTGAGTTTTCCACAGTTCGTTTCCAATATTAAGATAAATGGCAGCCCGCTCTCACTTTTATATATTAAATCAGCTGTGTTGCAGGCTTATTCTCAGATGTTATGGACTCCAGCCACGTTGTTGATGATGTTCAAGCAAAACAGTGCCGTTCCATCTGTAAATTAAAAAGAGTTCATATTTCACAGTACCTCAGAGTCGTTAGCTTAGTGCTGGTATTATGTGCAGTGGAACAACTCTGTCTTCTCGGCTCCTCCTGCCCCACCGCCACCCTTCACCTCTCTGCCTCTTCAACAATGTCTAAATGGTGTGTCCCTTGGCTGTGTCAGGCACTTAAGCCCCTGACTAGTCTGATTTACAGGGATGAAAAAGGGGGAGTTAAGATGTTAGTCGATGAGCTACAACTATGCTATGCTTTCAGCCCTGTCCTCACTCCACTGTAATAGCATTTTACAGCCGCCCGACAAATCTACCCCTCCATCTTGTTCCGAGTTTGACATGAACAGGAGCTGAAGCCAAAGGTGGAGCGAAGCCAACAAGATCCTTCTGTCCCAGACAAGTACAGACACTCAGCATGGCAATCAGTCACAAGACAGGGAAAAGTGAAAACATTATCTGACCTTACATGGAACTCTAATGTTTACTCGATGTCAGCAAAGTCCACTCGAATGGTTTTATTTTGGGGTCACTGCCGCCCCCTTTTCTTGAGGGGACAGCAGTTAAGTTGAAATGGTCAACCCTCAAAAGAAAAAAAAAAAGCATTTCATAACAGATTAAGGCCCTGAACTGTTATGCACTTTCAGATGTATACTGTACGTAAACTAAACTGAAGCAAGATGACACCAATAATATTTCTTCATATTTCGCTTCCAAGAAACCAGGTTTTCCTATAATCTTCAAGACGTGTCCTGGAAAAATATTTCTCTCGTCTTTCTGGTCGTTTTTCTATGTTCTTCTTTCAACGTTAGCTTCTTTTCGGCTCTGCCTCAGGGTGTTCTTCAGACATAGGAAAATAAGCAAGAGGACATTTTAAACAACTTTTTGAACTAGAAAACTGTCTACATACTCATTTTGTGATTTGCAGCATACCTTGAAACATCTGTGGACCGAGTCTTCAAAGTGTCTTGAAAGTAAAAGGATTTTATGCTCGAATCATGGAAACAGTTGACGCTACAAATAGTTAAGATCTTTTTTTTACGTATTCTTAAGTTAAATTTAGCCAAAATCAGGACAGATTTGAGCCCATAGCCCATAAACCTCCTTGAGTAAGAACATATTGATGACTTCTGGAACCCCATTACATCCTCTCAAGTTTTCTTTAATGGCTTTTTCAACAGAGCCGTTCCATATTTGTACATCAACCCTGCTCTACAATAAATGTGCAGGACAATAAAAGGCCTCAGTGTGCACCCATGCGCTATATTACATCTGGAGCTAAAAACGCAGAAACACAATATGCAGAGTTTCCTCTTAGTTTGATGACGTTCCCACCATGTCCTGGAGTTCAACCTTGGCTCCATCATTTTCAGTCAGGACAGAACGGGTGAGTGGATGAGCGGAGACGTATATTCCATTACTGGAGGTGGGCGGCAAGTAAGTAAGGGAGGACCAGGAGGGAAAAGAAGGTATGGGGGTGGAAAAGGAGTTTAGGGAGAGCTAGAGGTGGTGGGTGATAAATGGGTGTTTGGTAAGGAGAGGGGAGGAAGTGGAATTGCTGGTTTCTAACACTTCAGTTAAGACTTACAGAGGCAAAAACAAAATATCTATCACTCTAAGTGGCTTTATCTCTAAACCAGCACACTCACTATTCAACCTATTGAAACCAGTAAATGAATGTCAGGGTTTCCCCCAGTGTATTATAAGCATGGCAGCCCACCATGCTTTACTAGCCCCCCGCCAGGCTAAGCGTTGTGCCGTTTCAGCTGTTTGGGATTCCCCTCGGTAATTTCCCCTCAGAAAGCAGGTGGAGAATCCGCGCTTTCTGATTGGCTGGCGTTAAGCTCCCCCCCCCAACCCCAAGCGCCAGGCTTAGCAGGTTTTCTGGGGGAAACCCTGAATGTAAATGCTTTTCATCTGACAGTGATCTTCAATAAAACAGAATATGCTTTTCAACAAATCTTGTTTGTAAAACTAAAAGTGCCCTTTGAAAACAATACTTTTAAATCCACATGCCTGTTTTAAAAATGTTTATGATAAAAAATGTTGGCTGATTGTTGATCGGGTTTGTTCTGCTTGTCTCTTTACTGGGTGAGATTGACCATTGGGAGGGTGGACAGACGAGGACCAGTCCTCAGTGAGAGAAGATCTCTTTAAGGATGCTGTGAAGCCTGAAGGCATGCAAATAAAGGGTTCTGGATGTTTCTGAGGTTTATTGAGGGCAATGAGATGGCAAACCTTAGAAAACATGTCAATGAAGGTAAGAACAAGAGTCTTGTTATTAAAAACAAGTAGACCAGTGACAAAGTCTAGTGAGATGTGGGACTGAGTCTGATTGGTAATGGAAAGATGTTGAAGTAACTCCACAGGAGGGTGGGAAAAGATCTTTCCTTGAGCAAAGGCAGTGCAGGAAGAGACAAAGCTGGTGGCATCCTTATTAAGAGATGGCCTCCAGAAATGACAACGGAGGAAGCCACTAGTGTGACTAACTCCAGGGAGACAGGATAACTAAGAGTACGTCCACTGAAAAACCTGGTATTGGACTTTTGACGGGACAAAGAGGCAGATGGGGAGACCTCCTGCAGGGTTTGATTCCTCCTCTGGTGCTTTGAATACGTTTTTCCAAGTCCCCAAGTGAGATTTCTCACAGTACAGGATGCTAGAGAGAACAGATACTATCCAGAGAATCAGTTCTCCTCGGATTCATCTGGAGAGAACTGTCGGGAGAGTGCATGTAGTTTTATGCTTCTGGAATTTAAGTGATGTTGAGATTGAACCTGGAGAAGAACAAGGGATTGAGTCTTTCAGCGTTCTGAGAAAAGGTTGTTGTGGTCCATCCACACTATTACAGAAATAGATGTTCCTTCTAGACAGTGTCTCTATTCTTCTAGGGAATGTTTTATGGCTAGATCCCAATCACGAACACGGTGGTGTTTGTCATCTTCAGGGAACCTTTGGAAGAGAACAGTTACTAAAGCCTGGCAAACAGTATGGGTGTTGGAGTCCAATTGGCATCATAAGAGGCCAAATGACCCATGTGTGTTTTAAAAACTGTTTTCCATTAATTACTTTCTTGGACTAGGTGGTGGACATCGCGCAGGTCCACTGGAGAGAAGAATGATGCTTTCTGGAAGGGTTGAAAAGCTTCAAAAATCAAGGGAAGAGAATATTTGATTTTGATCTTTATCTGTAATCAATACAGGGTCAAAAGTTTTATCCTGCACCCACCGGTGATGAAGAGAATATGCCAGCATTTAGGACCTTGTCAATATATTTCTCCATAGTTTCCCTCTCTGGGTGAGAAAGATTGTACAGAGTGACCCACAAAAAAGTAGCCTGCGTTACTATAACGTTACTGGCGGCCTTCCGTAAAGAAAGAAAGAACTCGAAATGCCAAAATATTTACTCACTCTTTACAGAAAGTGCTGGAAATGATCCTCTTGTGCGTCAATGCAGTTTTGGGCGCGCCTTAGCATATTGTCATATATGCGACAAAACTCTGGGGCACCAATGCTCTGAATTGATTTACGAATATTGTCTTTCAACTGAGTTCTCGGGTTATTAGCGTACACTTTTCCCTTCAGATTGCCCCACAGATAAAAGTCACAAGATGTTAAGTCCGGTGATCTTGGTGGCAACAATCCTTTGGTGATAATCCTGTTTTCTGTAAATGCCTCCTGAATTCATGCCAGTGACACGTGTGACGTATGACAAGTCGCACTGTCCTGTTGGAAGAAGGCGTACTTGGGTTCTTCCAGCGTCAACCTTCTGTAAAAGTCCTCAAAAATTCTCATGTACACTTCCGTGTTCACTGTTGTCTCAAAAAATATGGGACCCACAATCCGAGTTCCAGACACAGCACACCAGACAGCGACTTTCTGATCGTGAAGAGGTTCCTGATGAGGTTCCTCCTTTGTCGCCGTTTCCCCAGACTAACAGAACCAGGGGAGCCGGGAAGTGTGACGCAAGCGTCGTCCCCCAATAAATTCGGTTGAAGGGTTGGGTTGACGAGGTGCTACGGGGAAGGATTCACCCGGCACGCCACTCTGGCAGGAAGGCGGGCTACATTTTCATGGGCCACCCTGTAACTAACCTTAACCCAGGAGGAAGAGGGGTACCAGGGAGTAAATCAATGACTGATTTTGCACCAAAGGTTGCAGGTTGTTAATGGCTGCAAGTGCACAGTGAACTGGTTCTTGGCAGAGAGAGGTGTCTGGGATGTTCTTACTGGTAGTGAAGAAGATGATTCAGGAGACAGGTAAGCTCATCCATTTTGAATGACCTGTAAAACAGTCAAAATAGTGAGTGTCTTCAAATCAAGACTAAAACCCCACCTGTTAGTTTACTTAAGATAGCATTAAACTTTTACCCTTGAAGCATCTTGCGCAAGTAAGTGTTTAGTTCAACCAAAGTCAGACGTCATCAGAACTCATTGCAAACATGCTTAGAAGCCATATTTATTTTTTCTTCTTCTCTTCTTGCATTTATGTTTAAAGATGCACGTTTTTCTTTGTTTATTTCACTCATTCATTTAATCATATTTATGATTTTGGATAGAAGTACGACTTGTGATCTGACTCCATTTAGAAAATAAAAAATAACTTAACCTTTAAGGGCGATTGGGGCGCCTGCTAATAAAATGGTAGAGAAAACACTTCTGTTCAAATCGGGGTGCAATATAAACGACACACATAATTCATAGACGTGACAGCCCTTGATGATTCATTTCATCACATTAACACCGACGTTTTTGGACACAGAGAAGAAACAGAGCAGCAGCAGCTTCACCAGCACCGAAGCTCGGCCGTTCCACCAACATTTATTGCTGAAGGCATAACAGTTTTACATGACATTTATGCGTTTATTAACCCTGCATCTGTTTAAGCACAAGGAATTGGTTACAACTGATGATGTAATGAGGGAGGGTGTCCAATTTTACGCCGGGATATTTTTAAACGGTACTCTGTGAGACCTTGAGTCAGCGTTGATGGGTAGGGAGCGTACCAGAGAATGGGTTTCAGCTTCTGCAGCAACATCTTTTGTTGGGAGCACACCCAGAGAAAGGAACAGACTACCAGAATATATCGGTGAAAACTACACATTTAAAAAATAATAAACTCAAGCATTGGTTGAAAGCAAGCCAGTTATGTACTCATTCATAATGTCTTGTATCCTGTTTTTATCCTCCTTCTGTTTGATGATTAGCTATTTCTTGTGTAAATGTTTTCTTTTCTTGATATTTAATGTGTGTACTGTGTTCTGGACTGTGAATTGTATAGTGAAGTGTTTTGTTTTGTCTGCTTGCTTGTTTTAGGACAAAGTATGAAATTTAGCTATTGTGCTCATTTCTGCCTAGTTACACGTCCATGGATTGTGGTAGTGTTAAGTAATGTGCACTGTCCTAATCAAATAAATCAAATTAATTTAAATCAAAAGTCAGTTTCATGTTATATGAACCTGCAAAATGTGTCCCAGTTTCCCAAAATACCACAATACTGCACTGACAAATCACAGAAAAGGGATATTAACAAACCTACACTGTAATCAAATCCCCATTTCAGTACAGGCGTAATGAAGCATAATTGAATTGAATTGCATTGAGACACATGAACAGTGTAAAACAGATTTTGTTTTTGTATGTCAAAGTAGAAACTCCCCCACAAAACGATGGCCTCTTTTTCAACAGAGGTCCTCTCTGCTGCTGTGTTTTTATTTATATATCCTCAGAAAGGAGAGAAAGCTGAGACCATGAGACAGAATGATACCTCTCACCCAACCACCCACCCAGCACATACCAGGACACTGCACACCAGAGATGTCCAGCACCTGCTGCAGGCCCTGACACGCCAGGCTCATATCCACAAACACCTCATATATTCTAAACACACACACATACAGCCAGCCGCACACAGCGGCTCTTTATGCCGTATCTAAATTAGCATCTTGACTTAAGTTGACTCCATCAGGGCTGGATTTTTTTTCCGTTTTCCTGTTTTAAGCCTGATAAAAATGTAGATATCTGGACGTTGCTTGCTCTTAAATGAGCAACTCTTATTGAAATCTGCTTTGTTTTGGCTGGAAACGAACATAATTTGTTGAGAAATACCATAAATGCAGAGACAACTATGCAATGGTGTCAAGTGAACAATATTGATGATTGTATTTGTCAGAGTAGCATAATAATTCAGACAAGGTAGTCCTTACATTGCATCACATTGCAACTCTTTCCACAACAAGACTGATTCGTGCCAACAAAACATTTTAACATGAGACATTGCAGTCACATGTGAAAAGATGCATCTTAAAAACGGAGAAGGATCCAGTGTTTAATCTATGCACATTTACTGAGTTAAGAAAATTTCATCTTATAAGTAATGGACCTTACCACAGGGGCCACGTTTCATTGGCTAATGCCCATTTCACGTCACAGCGCAGCTACCACGTGCATGACCGTCTCACAAACACAAGCTACAGTAATAAACACATGTACAATGTGGACTAGCAGGCCGGCAGAAAGTTTTTGCGTCAGGACTCGAAAAAAAAATGGTTCTCCACCGTCAGTGGTATCTGTACATGCGATGTCAGATATCCTGATCGTATTTGTGGAACTAAAATTCACAGATTTCCAAAATCTGAAACAGAATGCCTTGCTTGGATCAAAGCTTGTGCACGACCCCATTTGCAGCTCAACAGTTGTAGGATCAATAAGAACAGAGGAGTGTCTGCTGGTGTAAGTATTATTGCTTTGCTTTCTTTATGCTTAGTGAATGAGGATATTTTGAGTGATTGTTTATCCATTTGAGATTCTGCTTTACAGCTTCAGTAATAAACACATCCATTATGAAAACCTTTTAGCCAAGTACAGCATAATGGCAGTACCGATATAACTTCTACACCTTGAAGCCTGTCTGTTACAGTCTTACATTAGCTGAACAGATCAATATGCAATGTGTACCATATCTGACATACATTAAAGATTTTATTTTACCTGAAAAGGCTTTTTACTAAACTGTAATCGTGTTAGCCATGCTAGCACTGAGTACAGTGCATAAGGCCCAGCACACTCAAACATTTGCCAAAAACAGAAATCACTGATTTCAAACGTAAGCCTCAAAACCATGAATGTCCGACTTACCCAGCCTTGCAAGAACAACAGGCGTCAGTGATCTTGTCCACAGCTATATTTATGCTGAGGGTGTGAAGATCTGCTGTGTTCCTCATTGACCGGTAGCATTTAGCTGCGACGAGCACAATGTTGGAGGCATCGTGGCTCAAACACCTTGATGTCGAACACCTTGATGTCGTCCAAAAAAGATTACATGAACTTGTTGGTTCCCCTGTCCATTGTGGTGGCTGATATTTTGTGAAAATCTGGCAGAAATGCTACATTAATCGACTCAGAAATACTCTGCAGAGGGCGTTTCTGGGCGGAGCTTGATAAGGTTCATTGTTTTTGGCAAAATCACCAATGACAAAAAAAATTGTAAGTTTATTTAATCAAGGACAGCACATAAGACAATACATGATAAAACAATTAGAGTGTTTTGTACAAATGGCAAGGCCTTTTGGCATATTCTCCTGTTTGAAATGTTAGTTTGCCTTTTCTGCTTTGAAGGCATGGGAGCGAAGAGCTTTTGCATCATAGCATGTTTGCTAAACTCTCCGCACTCTTTAACTAGAACAATATGTTCATGTCAGTCGGGTGTGATATTAATGAAAAGCTCTTGGGTATGTTGGAGGATCTGCGATCCTGTGAGCCAATTTCTCCCTCAAAATCCGTGGGAACCTTGTTGCTGTCCATGACATAACAAACAATCCCTTTGAATTACCATAAGACTCTCAAGATTCAGTATGCATGAGAGCTAAAAGTATATCACTATTGGCCGTTGAGTGGCATAGAGATCCAGAGCACAGTGAGTATGAATGCGTTTGGCAAATAATTAATGTTGATGCTGTTGGCAGATGATGATTTGGTGCTGATTCCTTGTTATGGTGGAGTTTTTGTGCTCTTATCTAAACTCTTCTCAATAAACGGAGTGAGAGATGTACACCCTGTCCATGTCAAGAGTCCATCATCACAGCGAAGTACAATAAAAAAAGAGGACAATCAACCATGGACGAACACCCTAAACCAGTCAGTCATGGAGGTCCGGCATCCTGCATGTTTTAGTTCTCTCTCTGGTGGTAGTAATCAACCTCCTCAGCATGTCAACGTTCTTTTTAGACCTTCTAGTAATCCAGGTGTGTTAAACCAGGAAGAGAACTAAAACATGTAGGACTGATCAGTCTTTTCTTAGAAAGGGAAAAACAATGCTAATCCCCCTTTTTGCTCACTTCCCCTCTGTGTCGTCATCCAACTACTTTGCGGTACGTTGTAAAATTGACTGTTTGGGCAGAAGTTAATTACCTGTCGGAAAACTTCCTGTGCTCCGCGGGACTGAGCCAGTTCGCTGAGATGGAGGATGAAGGCTGTTTATTTGCGAAGTGAGGTTATTAACTCTGTCAGGCTTCCTTTTGAGAAAATCGTGCTCTTAAAACAAAGAGCGAGACTTCTTTTGTTCGGTTTCAGCCCTGCAAAACTCAAACAACAAACGGCCAGCTCTGCGAGGGCAAACGTTTTCTGACTCGGGGTATTTATTCAAAGGGCAGAGCCAGACATTTGTGCGATCAAACAGGGATTTTCGCAGTCTGCTTCGCAAAGCCTTTCAAGTCGGGCCACATTCAAATAAACACGGAAAGCAGCCTGAAGTATTAAAATTACACTCAGATGGCGAGGGCCAATGTGGGCAGTTGCTCTCTGGGAGCCCATGCGTTCTCTGCACAAGTATAAATGGAGTTTTTAATTGTTCCTGACTCAAACCAGTGGGCTGGGTTTGGCTAAAGCCAGTTAGCAGACTGGAGGAAACAGTGAAGGATTGTCTATGGAAAAGTGCTATGACTTTTTTGGCAGGCAGTCAGACAGCAAATTTGGTTGTGTGTGTTACTGTACATACATGCAGCATGTCTGGATGCACACACACACACACGCAGTCACAAGCTGCATTCATGAGTCTCTGAGTGCTTTGTTGTCTGAGAGAGCACGAGCACTTTAAGTTTGGGAGAGCAAAATGTCATATGGCATATCAAATTACATCTTCCAGATTTTTTTTTTTTTGCATGCATTGTGTTTAGTCCTTCTCCCCTCCCCGCTCCGTCCCCATGACAATGAAAGCTCTGGCTGGTGCAAAAGTATCTGGAGATTGAAATCAGACCCACTTGCTCTGGTCAGACTTGGAACCAAAACAGAGGCAACAGCAACTCGTGGAAACCGGCTTTTTGGGTTTTATGACTTATGTGGTGCTTGAATTTCACTCATTGTTTTGCATAGTCATAACAGTGCATGAGGATGAAAAGAAAAGCGGTCAATACAATTTATGGTGCAGTTTACCAATGTGAAATTTCATACCGCGTGTGAGGTTTGGCTTTCCTCGTACCATATGTGTCGCAGAGCGCCTAGGCGCTCTGACAGGTTCAGGAGGTTTTATTATATTTGGCATTTGAAGTAATTCTAAAGTTGATGTGCAACACAAAAGAGACAAACAAAAAGTAAGACCAGAAATTTTTCTTTTTACTCCTGGGGAACTGTTTAGTGACTGTGAAGTTAGGATGAGCAATATTTGGAAAATGATGTAATTTTGGTTACACTAAGACTTGTCAAATGTTCTAATCTGATGACTAAAGCATAAGTGGACATTAGATTAGACATGGGCTATTTCTTAGACGCATAGCGCATACACTACATTCAGATAGTTTTAATGCCTCACCTCATTGAATCAGATATGTTGCTCAAACCCACCCGAGTAGCTGTAAAGTTAACAAGGCAATTATTGTGCATAATCATGAAGGTTTCCACATACTTGGATGTACTTCACTCTGCGGTGGTCCATGAGTACTCAAAGTGGACGTCCACCAGACGCGTCCCTGTAAAGGTACATTTTTACCACTGCATAGATGCACTTGGTGTCACACAGTAAGATGATCAGTGAGTTCCCATCAAACTGTTTTGTACGCAACTCCCAGATGATGTCGTTGAGTCAGTGCAACCAGTCCAAAGAGTTTGTAGAGTGACCACTGCTCTCTTTGTGACACTGATAGGTGTGTGGCGACTGCCATAGTGAAAAAGAAACAAGGCTAAGCTTCCAACTAGCACTCCATCTATTCAGATTGTGGAAAATGAAAGAATTTATCAAGAGACGTTTAGGTGATCAATATGCTTGACTATGAAATCTGAACAGTCTGCGGTCGGCGTGCTTGGCTTGAAGAATACGCACTGAAAGCCTGAGTATGTTGAATCCTATGCCAAGTAGCAGCAAAGCCTAAACCTCATGAGGAGTTTGATGGATAAATGTAACTGTGGTCTCAATACTTAGCCAGTACTCAAACCCAAACAGCTGTAATGTTTAAACTTTAACTAAACTTCCCTAAACTCAAGCAGGGATGTGGTAACATAAGCATTCATTCCTTCTAATATTGTCACATTGTAACTGGTTATGTTCAAAAAACTCAATTCTGTTCCTGTTCCTGGAAATTTTGCTTAGCAACCGTTGAAGGTCTGAGATGACAAATGATGTTCGAGTAATATTAGAGGAATGCACTCTAATTCTAGAGAGAGAATGACTTTCTTCTTTCTGATGTTTTGCCAGGTCTCTGATGCAGCTGTCTTCAATTGTTTCAATTCTCGAGCCCCTCGGATGATATACAAGGCTTTCACCAAAGCCCTCTGCTTTCTCAAATATGCACAAGATCCCGTATCACATCAAAGCATTAGTTTAATAGCCGCAAAACGTATCCCCAATAGACACCAAATGCTGTTATAAAATGCTGATTAATTTACAAGTAATAAGACACGTGTAAAGATAACAAGGCTAAAAGATTTGAGGCCTCCCTGAACAACTGAGTTTCTATATAGGCTTCAGTAAATTCCTCTCAAGTTTATGTACTGTTGAGGAAATATAATCATGGTTTGGTGTTTTGTTGAACTCAATTATAGAACCATTTCTAGTGCTTTAGTTTAGTGAATCTTTTACTAATATAATCATTTTTTAGTGTTTGAGTTAGCTCTAAAGTCAGGAGTTTTTGTGTCTCTGAGGTCGTAAAACTACAGGAGGCAAGCAATCTTATCTGTGTGAAAATCATTTAAAAGCAGGGTCACATTTGGTCTCAGGAAATACGGAATCTCCAGTGGACATCTGGCGGGGTAAACTATTGACCTGCAGTTCACCTGAAGACAATTTGGTCTAAAACAATACATGCGGTTTGTTAAGTTGTAAAAGTCAGCAGGATTTTTAGAGTTCTGGTTAACTTCAAATAACATCAAGGAAGTAAAATTCTCTTTGATGGCTCACCAGATTGTAGGGAGGTGCCGTTTTTAGGGGTGCTCGGAGGCGGCTTCTAATTGGTCGAGAGGTGTTGCCCCCTATTTGAATAGAACACACCTACTAGAATAAAACCTCTTGCGCAGGGAGAATGAGGCAGAAATGGCCAATTTTAGCACCATGGGCTGACTATTTCTCCGAAGACGTCTTCGGCGTCTTCGTATTTTCCTCTATCTGTCTTATTTTCTCAGGTGACTAATGTGTGACTGTGTTCCTTTAATTTCTCTGTCTTGTGTGATACTTTCTTCTGATTGGATTAAATTCTGAACTTCTGTGACGCCAACACGCTGCATACGCCTCCTTGTGTTTCTCGCGAGAGTTCTCAGACTGCAGCCAGGATCCGGGACACAGAACAAAGGAAAAAACCGAAATTGCATAGTTTAAAAGTTTTACAATAAGAATTCCTTTTGATCTCGACAGTACTTTTTATTTTTTCTGACAAACTACCACCTAGTTTGAAGATTAACTGGTAAAGATTAGGCATTGAAGCTACTAGGTCAGGCTGAACAGTCACAACTATTTGCCTACATTTATGCACCGCAGCTTTGAGAGTTGGTCATGTTAATGTTTTTAGCTTTAGGAGCTAACTGGTTCGGTTTATTCAACACAATTTCCTCACTAAGTTTAGCTATATTCAGAGAAACAAGATGGACAGCACAATTCTTTCACCTCAACTTGAAACACGTCACACATCAAACCATATGTGTGTGCTCGCTGTATGGTCATTCACATGCCTCAGGGTGTGAACAGGTGTGTTTATCTGTCAACACTGTTAGACTGTGTGCAACAATTTCCCAGTTCAGGACAACTTAAAGCAACACACCACCACATTTAGGACAACACCTTGTAAAGACGTGGTTAATGTTTGGGCAGCTGGTCAGATAAAGTCCATTATCCAGCGTCGTCTGCAGTTGAAGGAAACACGACTGTGTTTAGTGCGTGTGTTAAGGATGATGACCCGGCTGCTACTGCGTTACCAGCTGGCAGCGACTCGTGTTTCCTCTGGCACGAAAGGACTTCTGCTCAGGTCATCATGTGGGTTTGTGTGAAGGGTAATTTCTCCAGTTTCTGTTTTAGGAATCTTGCTGACACCTTTACTCAAAGTAGGAACAAGCTGAGTTTTATTTCCAGGATCAACTTCAATTAATGCGCCATCAATACATTTTTTTTCTTTTTTGTTTTTGACATGTAGACAACTGTGTCCAGCAAACACATAGTCACACTAGCTGCAAGTTGAATAAATTACATGTTTTGGTGTCTTGGTTCTGTTACTTTTTTTGAGTGAGTTGATCTTTGCGTGAAAAAGAATAATTAACGAGGAATTTTAAATAGGAGACAAGAAACATTGGGTTTGGAAAGAGGAGAATCATTATGACTTTGTAATTTAAGGCCTTAAAATTGGGCTTCTGTCTCTTTAAAAACTTCTGCTACTTCTCTTAGCCCTTTAGCAACGTTTTTACCAGCGTTGCACTGAGAAGCAGCTCGCATAATGAACTCAGCAGATGCACAGTTCCACCAGGTGTGTTGCTAATTGTTCTTTGCTAGTCTGAAGGAGCCGAGGGGCGTCATGGAGGAGGGTTGCTCTGTGGCACAGTTCAACTGTTGCCATGGAGACTAAATGATTTTTCAAACATGCATGAGAGAATCAAAACACTCCAAGCATGTTTATGATGAGGGTATAACATTATAACATAATATAATATAACGTAAAGCTCAGAAACGTTGATTTCACATGGCACTGTCCCTTTAAGAGTTTTGCTCGGTGGGCAGAAACAAACCAGTACAACGTACCATCATGGACTGGTTTGGACAGCTGTGTGCATAAATAAATATGGAGCATAAATATATTTGTTACGAAGTCACTCCATGAACTGTTTGCATTTCATATAAATATATACATTTTGATTACTGTAACATACAGCAGGATGATGTTGTTTTTGTCAACCAATATTTCTGCGACTCGGAAAGAAACACCAGGTTCATCATGCCTGTTAAAAGACGCCAGGAAACAAAACAAAAACAAGAAATCAAGAACAGTGGGGACGTCGAGAAGGGAAAATAAACAGTGGCGGGATTACAGTGGAACGAAACAGACGACAGAAAAAGGATGAAGCACCAGCCTTCACCCTTAGACCGCAATGCTGTTGACTTTTACGGCAAAACATAAAGGCCACTTTTGTGATTTATCGTCTGCACTGCTTCCTTCTCTCTCTCTTTTCTGCCCTCTTTCCCAGTTTTAATCTAATTTGTAGTGGTCAAGTTGCCGCCCATAAACAAAAGCATGCAAGCAAGATTGATGACGCAACGACTAACCCGTTCCGCTCTGTGTGTATATTTTTGGAAAACCCATTGTCACTGCGTCATGCGTTGCGTGGCATGTCTTTTTCCAAGCAGAGAGAAAGCTGGATAAGTTTCTTCACACTGGCCCTTTTATTTAGGAACTGATGGGCAGGTTTCTGGACGCTCCGGTGAAGGTCAATCCATTCGCTGGACTCGCACTACAACACGTAAAGAGACACACAACACTGGAATGTGAAATTCGGCACTTGTATGGAACAAAATGAGAAGCAAACTAATGATCCAAAAAACTGGCAGAGCCACATGAATATGCATTTCTCATTAAAATATGCAAAAATGTAATAATGTCTAGATATTCATATAAAAAATATCAAAATATTTTTAATAATCACATAATGTAAATGTGAAAATTAAAGCAGCTTTTTTTCTCTAAAGGCTAAATGTTATGTTACTGATGAATTAGTATACATTCACGTATGTAACATACATTTGTTGTGTTTTCAACATAAATCAGTCATTTCGTCTTTCATGCACACAGTGTGACATCACCTCTGCTGCCACCGCAGAAAGACCTCATAGAAATCCTCAGGTAAATTCAGGTAAAATTTAGACTTTAATAAAATTAGAAATCAGACTCAAAACTCTAATGTCCAGCGAAGCAGAATATTAAAGTGAAGTTAATCATCACAATAGATTTCGGACAATAAATTTACAGTACTCTTATTATGGATTTAAAAAAATAATAAAATATATATCTATATATTTGTTATTACCAAGAGATTATTTCTCCATATTTTCCTAATCTGGAACTAGTCCCTGTAAAACAAATCTAAATGCTACTTTTTATTTATTCTAATATCGCCATATTTTTTTATAAATCTGATTCATATTTTTCTTCTTGGGGAAGTCAGGTGGTTAAAAAAAAAAAACACGAAAGCATTACCTGACCTTTCAAGCAACTCAGTTGTGTACACACACACACACACACACACACACACACACACACACACACACACACACACACACACTCAGTCACTAGTGGCTGTGAATGGATTCTTCCTCCCCAAGGTGCCGTTTGGATGGTCATACCTCTCTCTCTGTGCCACTGCAGCATCGCCAGTGTCTGTTTCACATTTAACATGGACTCCACCGCCCCCTCGCCTCCCCCCGTCCTCCCCGCCTAACACACACACACAGCACAGCACGGCACACACGTACACATGTTAACGTTTCCTCCGACATTGCCTGTTTCACATTACAAACACACACATGTGCGCACATACAACATGTACATTTGTCTGACGCTAACTGACAAGCGTGCAGAAAGACATGCAGACACAATGGCTCTGTCTGTTTGACATTAAAGCCGAGTCCCTCGGCTCCGGGAGGCAGTTGTTTGTGTGGACATAAACTATTGCTCTAATTACCCCATATGTAGCCCTCAAAAAACAATGACGCTCTCTGATGAATATTTAACGACTGAACTCATAGACACACATATGCATGATAATGATATGTGTGCACAACATCAAACACTGGCTGATTAGAGTTTATCTCATGTAAACAGCAGGGCTCTGCCTCCTTTACCCCCCACCCCACCCTAGACAATAAAATCAAAAATCCTCCCATTTCTCATATTTTAAATGGAGGTTTATATATACAAATAATAAAACTCCAAAATGGAGATGTATGATTACCTCAGAATGACAGATGATCACACGAGCATGCCAAACGTCGATATTCTTTTTAGACAACAGCGTGCGTTGAGAATTATTGTCTTGTTGTTTGCTTGAATCTGACGGCTCCATGTCTGAGTCATCTTGCAAGTAATTGCGACAACATTTAATTTTTCTCCTCTGGAACAATTGTAATGAAACCTGCTGAAGTCAAAAATAACAAAGTCCTGCTTACATGAAAAAAAAATCGTTCTAATAAATCTATGATGCAAAGAAAACATTTGTATATCTATATAAATCTATCCAGCATGGAGTTAACTTTTGGCTTTAGCAGAGCCGCCCCCAAGGGGGGGAAAAGGGGACCACAGCCACTGGGGTGATTTGTTCAACTTTCTCCAGGTCTCGTGGTTGCCCACAAATCAGCTGACATCAGGTGGCATACTATCATTTAGCAATGACATTGCTTTAAGAACACGACAATACACCTAACATGCTAACGTTGTGAACAGTTCATTTCTGTTCATTTGGAGGCACAAATATGAAAATTATCACTTCTAGTTGTTTTAAATTGACAAAGTCAGCGAAAATCCAGGCAAGTGCCTTACTACTTTATAGCCTTTGTATTTTTTACAAACTCATTGTGTGTGGCATCTTTTTGTTGCAGGTGATTAAGCTAAAATACTGATAATAACTCTACAGAGAATCATTGCACAGATTTTTAAGTTATGATTTTAACAATTTGCTGGTAATGCCACAGGTCTTCACAACACATTTTGTATTCCTTTTACTGAACAATAAACAATCATAGTTGCAGTTTTTAAGTTGGATTCAAATGAATGAAATACATCCGCAAGTAGATCTTTTAATTTTCACTATATCTCTGAGGAACGGTTCTGTCCGAGCGACCGAATGTCTTACAAACAGAGGCAGAAAGCGTGAGGAAGTCATGTGCTTACCCAGCAGAGACAAGTGCAGCGCGGTGAATGAGAGCAACTTAACAAGGGTGAAACCCAAGTCACCTGGAGTGACACTGAGTAGGGCTCTGGGGAGCAGCTCCCTCCATCATCAGTCAGCATCAAAGAAGTGGATGACAGCATCCCGTGAAGAGGCAGCAGAGATAGATTTCACTCAGACATGCTGCGCATAATGACTCCCAACATTTACATCTGTGCATGCTCACATAGTCAGGTGCATTCTTACATATAAGTGCCACATATATTGTTACGCTATTTATACACAGAACAAGTTTTCTATAACTGTTAATTCAGGGTTGACACTTGCTGCTTTTTTTTCACAATTTTGGTTAGTAGATTTAACACTAGAAAATTCCGCAGAAATTTTAAAGGGCCTGCCAAAGTGTGCCCGTCGGATTTTTAATAAAACGTTCATTACTTATTCCATTCAGTATATGAAACATTGGTATTAAGCAAGAAAATCGTTCTGATGCTTAACATTAGCATCAATGCTAACCTGAGCTAAATTGTAGTCAAAAACCTGTGGAGAGTCAAAAACATGTTGATGAAGCTGTACTTGCACCATTAATTTTGTTAAAATTAACACATAAGGTGAAATTAGCCAAAATGCTAATGTTAGCATGACTGCTATCAGTTCCATGTTTGGAATCAGTAGCGTGTTGTCTGTCATTACTTACTCCATTCATTATATGAAATGTTGCTAATAAGTAAGAAAAGTGTTCTGATGCTCAACATTAGCATCAACGCTAACCTGAGCTAAATAGTAGTCAAAAACCTGTGGAGAGTCAGAAAAATGTTGATTAAGCTCCTACTTGCACCTCTCAACATTGACAAAAAATTCAAGTATAAAACATAACATTCAAAGGCAAAAACAGGATCAATCAACATTTCAGAGTTACTGAATGAAAACTTCCTGTTAGCATAGCGGCTAGCTGGTTACTGCTAGTTCTGATTGACTGTTTCCGGCAGAACAGGGAGGAGATCGATTATTTTTTAGAGATTATCTGTCTCATGTTAGGACAGCGAAAGTTTTAGTACGCATGTAAAATGTATTTTTTTAGTTAGATGCTGCAGCTTTAAAGAGGTTCGGTCAGAGTCACTAACAGGTGGAGCAGAAGCGGCTCCGTGCCAAATATTAAATGTTACTGCCTGTAGCTAGCAGCGGTTCAAGAGCAGAACCAGCGTCTTACATCACAGATCTAAGATTTAAATAATTTTACAGGTTATTTGATTAGCTTTCTGACCGTCATGCTAATCCGGGTGAGTGTTTGTAGCTGCGCGCTGCTTTACGGCTGTCTGATCCTCCATGTCTTTTTTTACTGCAGTGAGCCTCGATGTAGCCAATCTGCGTCAAGTATTAGCTTCATTGTGTTGATATATTTTGACGAGCTCCGCCGCTGTGAGTCCAGCTGCACATGCAGGTTATTGGCAACAAGAGACAACGATCGCAGCGCACCGCTAATTGACACTGTTAATGATTAACGAGCTTCAGACCGAGACTGAAGCTGCGCACATGTTCTCACTCACGGTACAAAATATTAAAAAAATAAAGACAGTCCATAATAGTTTATTTGTCTAAATCTTTCAGCCTTCATACTAAGGATGTCATTTCACACTGAAAAATTCAGAGAAATAATAATTTTATCTAAACAAAATATCAATAGTCACAGGAAATACTCTCTGCTGTCTCTCAGAGTAATGGCTGCCGCTGGCTGGAACCCGTTACTATGGTAATTAATGCCCCGCAGCTGTGAGGAGACAAAGAGCGGGAAAATCCTCTTCTCCCTCGTTTCTATACTTGGGAGACACCCAGCGCCAGTCTGAAGGACCCTGACAAAAATCCATAAGCCCTAGAAAATTTTTGAAAACATTTTACGGGAGCAGGGATGTGTATCTATGTTCTGACCAAGTTTTAGACCAATAGGGCAATATTTATGCCTGTGAGGGCGAGTTAAACACAGTTTTTCAGTAAGCCATCAGGAGTCCTGTGTGTGTGTTTCAGACAGAAAGGTTACTGATGCTGTGAGTTCCTCAATCTCCAATTTTTTCGTTTTTATTTCGTTTTTATTAATTTTTGTCGTCATTTTAAGTCAGAATCCCAACAAAAGTAATAGCTCCCTTCCCGGGCACGAGCCGCTCGATTTGATACCACTTTTGTGGGTGGGCACGCAGCGGTACGAGCCGCATTAACGGTGACGGAAGAAAAATATGGAATAACTAGAAAATTCCGCAGAAATTTTGAAGGGCCTGCCAAAGTGTGCCCGTCGGATTGGATGCAGCAATATGATGCTAAAAAAATTTGCATTAATGCTAAAGAAAAATGCAATGTAGTCAATAACCTGCAGGGAGTCAGAAGCATGTTCACTAAGCTGCACTCTACCATTTAGTATGTTGCATAAGCCAAAATTAGCCAAAATGCTAATAATAGCATGATTGCTATTAGTAGCATGTGGAGCATCACTATCATGTTGTCTGTCATTACTTACTACATTCAGTATATGAAACATTGGTAATAAATAAGAAAAGCATTCTGATGCTCAGCATTAGCATCAACGCTAACCTGAGCTAAATTGTAGTCTAAAAATGCTAATGCTCTGGCTTCCACAAGCCAGTTGTAAAATGTGATTTAGACTGTTAATACTATAGCCGTACCTATGGCAGTGCATAGATTAACACTGTAGAAATGGCTTATTGCAAATCAGTATTACATAAACTGATGGGTTTTAAATGGTAAATAGACTGAACTTATAGCAATTTATTTGACTATTTCTGACAAATTGCTTCAGGCTAGTCCCACATTCACACACTGATATGCAGCTTAGTAGGCTATTTGAGATTGGGTGCCTTGCCCAGGGGCACAGTAACATGTGCTGGAGAAAGCAGGAGTCTAACCTGTAACCTTCCAATTGAAAGCCACAGTTGCCCGTGTTGCTAATGACTGAAGCTTTTGCCAGATCCATCACCACATTTCTGTGGCTGATCTGATTCACAGCAACAATCAACAGCTGAACTCATTGTTCAATGAAATTCAGTACCAGACTGACATCTATATAAACTTTGGACATGTCCTCCTGACTCACGGTCTGAAATAAAAAAAATAAATAAAGAGGTCATTGTTTTTTTCTTGAAAATTTTCAAGCGTCATACTAAGTATTTTAATTCACATTCAAAAATTCAGAGAAATAATAATTTTATGCAAGCAAAATATGAATAATCACAGGAAATATGTATTCTTCCCACAATGCATTGTGACCTCTGAGCCCGTTTGTGAGAGTACAGCGCTGCTTTCCCGGCTGTCTGATCCTCCATGTCTTTTTTTACTGCAGTGAGCCTCGATGTAGCCAATCTGCGTCAAGTATTAGCTTCATTGTGTTGATATATTTTGACGAGCTCCGCCGCTGTGAGTCCAGCTGCACATGCAGGTTATTGGCAACAAGAGACAACGATCGCAGCGCACCGCTAATTGACACTGTTAATGATTAACGAGCTTCAGACCGAGACTGAAGCTGCGCACATGTTCTCACTCACGGTACAAAATATTAAAAAAATAAAGACAGTCTATAATAGTTTATTTGTCTAAATCTTTCAGCCTTCATACTAAGGATGTCATTTCACACTGAAAAATTCAGAGAAATAATAATTTTATCTAAAGAAAATATCAATAGTCACAGGAAATACTCTCTGCTGTCTCTCAGAGTAATGGCTGCCGCTGGCTGGAACCCGTTACTATGGTAATTAATGCCCCGCAGCTGTGAGGAGACAAAGAGCGGGAAAATCCTCTTCTCCCTCGTTTCTATACTTGGGAGACACCCAGCGCCAGTCTGAAGGACCCTGACAAAAATCCATAAGCCCTAGGAAATTTTTGAAAACATTTTACGGGAGCAGGGATGTGTATCTATGTTATGACCAAGTTTTAGACCAATAGGGCAATATTTATGCCTGTGAGGGCGAGTTAAACACAGTTTTTCAGTAAGCCATCAGGAGTCCTGTGTGTGTGTTTCAGACAGAAAGGTTACTGATGCTGCGAGTTCCTCAATCTCCAATTTTTTCGTTTTTATTAATTTTTGTCGTCATTTTAAGTCAGAATCCCAACAAAAGTAATAGCTCCCTTCTCGGCACCGAGCCGCACGATTTGATACCACTTTTGTGGGTGGGCACGCAGCGGTACGAGCCGCATTAACGGTGACGGAAGAATAATAAATAATAACTAGAAAATTCCGCAGAAATTTTGAAGGGCCTGCCAAAGTGTGCCCGTCGGATTGGATGCAGCAATATGATGCTAAAAAAATTTGCATTAATGCTAAAGAAAAATGCAATGTAGTCAATAACCTGCAGGGAGTCAGAAGCATGTTCACTAAGCTGCACTCGTACCATTTAGTATGTTGCATAAGCCAAAATTAGCCAAAATGCTAATAATAGCATGATTGCTATTAGTAGCATGTGGAGCATCACTATCATGTTGTCTGTCATTACTTACTACATTCAGTATATGAAACATTGGTAATAAATAAGAAAAGCATTCTGATGCTCAGCATTAGCATCAACGCTAACCTGAGCTAAATTGTAGTCTAAAAATGCTAATGCTCTGGCTTCCACAAGCCAGTTGTAAAATGTGATTTAGACTGTTAATACTATAGCCGTACCTATGGCAGTGAATAGATTAACACTGTAGAAATGGCTTATTGCAAATCAGTATTACATAAACTGATGGGTTTTAAATGGTAAATAGACTGAACTTATAGCAATTTATTTGACTATTTCTGACAAATCAAATTGCTTCAGGCTAGTCTCACATTGATATGCAGCTTAGTAGGCTATTTGACATTGGATGCCTTGCCCAGGGGCAGAGTAACATGTGCTGGAGAAAGCAGGAGTCTAACCTGTAACCTTCCAATTGAAAGCCACAGTTGCCCGTGTTGCTAATGACTGAAGCTTTTGCCAGATCCATCACAACATTACAGTGGCTGATCTGATTCACAGCAACAATCAACAGCTGAACTCATTGTTCAATGAAATTCAGTACCAGACTGACATCTATATAAACTTTGGACATGTCCTCCTGACTCACGGTCTGAAATAAAAAAAATAAATAAAGAGGTCATTGTTTTTTTCTTGAAAATTTTCAAGCGTCATACTAAGTATTTTAATTCACATTCAAAAATTCAGAGAAATAATAATTTTATGCAAGCAAAATATGAATAATCACAGGAAATATGTATTCTTCCCACAATGCATTGTGACCTCTGAGCCCGTTTGTGAGAGTACAGCGCTGCTTTCCCGGCTGTCTGATCCTCCATGTCTTTTTTTACTGCAGTGAGCCTCGACGTAGCCAATCTGCGTCAAGTATTAGCTTCATTGTGTTGATATATTTTGACGAGCTCCGCCGCTGTGAGTCCAGCTGCACATGCAGGTTATTGGCAACAAGAGACAACGATCGCAGCGCACCGCTAATTGACACTGTTAATGATTAACGAGCTTCAGACCGAGACTGAAGCTTCGCACATGTTCTCACTCACGGTACAAAATATTAAAAAAATTACAACAGTCCATAATCTCTAAATCTTTCAGCCTTCATAGTAAGGATGTCATTTCACACTGAAAAATTCAGAGAAATAATAATTTTATCTAAACAAAATATCAATAGTCACAGGAAATACTCTCTGCTGTCTCTCAGAGTAATGGCTGCCGCTGGCTGGAACCCGTTACTATGGTAATTAATGCCCCGCAGCTGTGAGGAGACAAAGAGCGGGAAAATCCTCTTCTCCCTCGTTTCTATACTTGGGAGACACCCAGCGCCAGTCTGAAGGACCCTGACAAAAATCCATAAGCCCTAGAAAATTTTTGAAAACATTTTACGGGAGCAGGGATGTGTATCTATGTTCTGACCAAGTTTTAGACCAATAGGGCAATATTTATGCCTGTGAGGGCGAGTTAAACACAGTTTTTCAGTAAGCCATCAGGGGTCCTGTGTGTGTGTTTCAGACAGAAAGGTTACTGATGCTGCGAGTTCCTCAATCTCCAATTTTTTCGTTTTTATTAATTTTTGTCGTCATTTTAAGTCAGAATCCCAACAAAAGTAATAGCTCACTTCTCGGCACCGAGCCGCTCGATTTGATACCACTTTTGTGGGTGGGCACGCAGCGGTACGAGCCGCATTAACGGTAATGGAAGAATAATAAATAATAATAATAAAGAGACATTCTATTAGGTGTAGAACAATAAGTGCCTGCCATGCAATTGCATGGAGGCAGTGACTGACCTGCTTCGCAGGTCAGTCACTGCTCTCCTTATGCATTGCAATGGCAGGCCCTAACTAGAAAATTCCTGCAGAAATTTTGAAGGGCCTGCCAAAGTGTGCCCGTCGGATTGGACGCAGCAATATGATGCTAAAAAAATTTGCATTAATGCTAAAGAAAAATGCAATGTAGTCAATAACCTGCAGGGAGTCAGAAGCATGTACACTAAGCTGCACTCGTACCATTTAGTATGTTGCATAAGCTAAAATTAGCCAAAATGCTAATAATAGCATGATTGCTATTAGTAGCATGTGGAGCATCACTATCATGTTGTCTGTCATTACTTACTACATTCAGTATATGAAACATTGGTAATAAATAAGAAAAGCATTCTGATGCTCAGCATTAGCATCAACGCTAACCTGAGCTAAATTGTAGTCTAAAAATGCTAATGCTCTGGCTTCCACAAGCCAGTTGTAAAATGTGATTTAGACTGTTAATACTATAGCCGTACCTATGGCAGTGCATAGATTAACACTGTAGAAATGGCTTATTGCAAATCAGTATTACATAAACTGATGGGTTTTAAATGGTAAATAGACTGAACTTATAGCAATTTATTTGACTATTTCTGACAAATCAAATTGCTTCAGGCTAGTCCCACATTCACACACTGATATGCAGCTTAGTAGGCTATTTGAGCTTGGGTGCCTTGCCCAGGGGCACAGTAACATGTGCTGGAGAAAGCAGGAGTCTAACTTGTAACCTTCCAATTGAAAGACACAGTTGCCCGTGTTGCTAATGACTGAAGCTTTTGCCAGATCCATCACCACATTTCTGTGGCTGATCTGATTCACAGCAACAATCAACAGCTGAACTCATTGTTCAATGAAATTCAGTACCAGACTGACATCTATATAAACTTTGGACATGTCCTCCTGACTCACGGTCTGAAATAAAAAAAAAAAATAAAGAGGTCATTGTTTTTTTCTTGAAAATTTTCAAGCGTCATACTAAGTATTTTAATTCACATTCAAAAATTCAGAGAAATAATAATTTTATGCAAGCAAAATATGAATAATCACAGGAAATATGTATTCTTCCCACAATGCATTGTGACCTCTCTGAGCCGTTTGTGATAGTACAGCTGCCTATACTGAGCTAAATAGTAGTCAGAAACCTGTGGAGAGTCAGAAAAATGTTGATTAAGCTCCTATTTGCACCTCTCAACATTGTCAAAAAATTCAAGTATAAAATATAACATTCAAAGGCAAAAACAGGATCAATAAACACTCCAGAGTAACTCAATGAAAACTTCCTGTTAGCATAGCGGCTAGCTGGTTACTGCTAGTTCTGATTGACTGTTTCCGGCTGAGCGGAGTAATTAATTTTACAGGTTATTTGATTAGCTTTCTGACCGTCATGCTAATCCGGGTGAGTGTTTGTAGCTGCGCGCTGCTTTACCGGCTGTCTGATCCTCCATGTCTTTTTTTACTGCAGTGAGCCTCGATGTAGCCAATCTGCGTCAAGTATTAGCTTCATTGTGTTGATATATTTTGACGAGCTCCGCCGCTGTGAGTCCAGCTGCACATGCAGGTTATTGGCAACAAGAGACAACGATCGCAGCGCACCGCTAATTGACACTGTTAATGATTAACGAGCTTCAGACCGACACTGAAGCTGCGCACATGTTGTCACTCACGGTACAAAATATTAAAAAAATAAAGACAGTCTATAATAGTTTATTTGTCTAAATCTTTCAGCCTTCATACTAAGGATGTCATTTCACACTGAAAAATTCAGAGAAATAATAATTTTATCTAAACAAAATATCAATAGTCACAGGAAATACTCTCTGCTGTCTCTCAGAGTAATGGCTGCCGCTGGCTGGAACCCGTTACTATGGTAATTAATGCCCCGCAGCTGTGAGGAGACAAAGAGCGGGAAAATCCTCTTCTCCCTCGTTTCTATACTTGGGAGACACCCAGCGCCAGTCTGAAGGACCCTGACAAAAATCCATAAGCCCTAGGAAATTTTTGAAAACATTTTACGGGAGCAGGGATGTGTATCTATGTTCTGACCAAGTTTTAGACCAATAGGGCAATATTTATGCCTGTGAGGGCGAGTTAAACACAGTTTTTCAGAAAGCCATCAGGAGTCCTGTGTGTGTGTTTCAGACAGAAAGGTTACTGATGCTGCGAGTTCCTCAATCTCCAATTTTTTCGTTTTTATTAATTTTTGTCGTCATTTTAAGTCAGAATCCCAACAAAAGTAATAGCTCCCTTCTCGGCACCGAGCCGCACGATTTGATACCACTTTTGTGGGTGGGCACGCAGCGGTACGAGCCGCATTAACGGTGACGGAAGAATAATATATAATAAAAATAAAGGTTTAAGTGTTCTATTGGGTGTAGAATAAGAAGTGCCTGCCATGCAAATGCATGGAGGCAGTGACTGACCTGCTTCGCAGGTCAGTCACTGCTCTCCTTATGCATTGCAATGGCAGGCCCTAATAAAGAGACATTCTATTAGGTGTAGAACAATAAGTGCCTGCCATGCAAATGCATGGAGGCAGTGACTGACCTGCTTCGCAGGTCAGTCACTGCTCTCCTTATGCATTGCAATGGCAGGCCCTAAAAATGTTTTGGGACAACAGACACTTTATGAGACTGTCAAATAACTTATTGTAGATATACAAATAAGTTTAATTCAGCTAATATCTTACATTTTTGTCCAAACAGACAAGCAAACAGTGACGAAATTTTAAGAGAACATATTTTATTTATTTTTCTTAATAGTGAAAATCATCAACTTAAGTTTATTGCATTACTGATGTTCAAAATAAGAAAAATAACACACTTTAAAATGTAATAATCATAATATGCCATCCAATAAAAGTTGTGATTCAAAGCACATCTGTAATTCCAGTGTTATAAGCATTTTGCAGCATTTGTTAGCTACATTTTTTCATGCTAGCATCACCAGTTTTCTGTCTTGATTCTAGGAGACACAGTGCAGCTGCTCCTCTGGTTGTGGTTAAAGTTTCATAATTAATGTGCTCACAACAAAGCGGGAGTGTCTTGTTAACAGTGTGTAGCACTAATCGGAGCACAGAGAAGAGAAAATAAACTCGCTCTTATTACGCGTATGAGTGAGACGTAGAAGACAAGATAAGTGACGCTTTAAACCTCCCAACAGCATTTTGATGGATCTTTTGTAGTACCTGGTCATCACTAAGACACAAATGCGTAAACTTACAGGCTGGGTTAATCTCAAATTAGAAACGCATACAATGAAACCTGTGCTATGAAGCTAAATGCTAACTGCTAACCAGTCGCAAAATTCTAAGTTTTTACAAACTCTAATAACTCCTTTCACAGGTCATTAGTGGCTGGTTTGGTAGCATCCAACCTGCCCAGAGCACAATTGAGAAATGAAAATAAATCAATAAATTAAAATAAGAATGAAGATTTGGTGTGTAAATTTTGTCTTTTTTTTTAAGCTTTGCTCAAGTTTGCTGACGTTAAAGTTGTGAATAATAACTTGTGCAGGTTAGTCCTAAACAAAGTAAACAGCTGTATGCTCACTGCGACATGTTTACTAAATTAACTTATTTTGTCTTCGGTGACGAAACAAAATTCCTGCATTGTTTTGATAAAAAAAAAAGCCAACAATTGGCTGAGAACAAAAATAGTATACGACATGAAAATTAACAACACAAACAATGAGATTTAACAGTGAACCCCAAAGAAATACCAAACTGGCTTTGAGATCCTGCTTCACTTTTAAAGAGATAAATGGGAAACCCAGAAATATCCAGAAGTTCTTTAACAATTATTTTGTTCAGAAGAAAAAAAATGACAATGTGTTTAAAGTTAAAGTATCCCTTTAACTTATTCACATTTTATTTATGAATTAAATGATGTCTGAAGGCATGGATTTCAATGGATTTCATTTGGCAATGTCAAAGAACATGGAGGCATAAAATATTTCAAACAAATGCCAAACTTTGAGTTACTAATTTATAAAAATGTGAACAGTTAGTTCGCATAATTTTGCTTCTGTTTCACAACTGCACACACTACTTTATGTTGGCCTGTCTCACAAAACATCGAGGTCCGTGTGAAAATATAGGCAGCTGAAACGGTCTGTATATTACTGCAAGACTCTGTAAATGTAAAAGCAGGTACAATAAAAAAACAACTTTACTACAAATAGATATTATGGAGGTAGAGACGTCCACACTCACCACACCAAACATCTATCCCTCCCACACACACACACATGCCCACACACACCTGCACAGGCAAAGAAAAGCACTCAAATTACTGGTGTTTTCTTAACTACTTTTCTTCGGTGTGGCCCAAAAGATGTCAGTGGGATAAGAGGACGAGACGAGGAGCCTGGAGCTAATATGAGTTGGTTTCAAAAAAAAAAAAAAAAAAGAAAAAAAGAGAGAGCCATCTAAGCCGGCCGTCCCTGTCTTTTCTTTTCTGGAAAAGTTAATCCCTGTTTCTCTCTCAGCAGATATGATCCCTCATCTGCAGGAAACCACCGGCATGAAAAGAAGCAGGTGTACTGTCTGGGGATTGTATCACTGCAGGAGCGATTGGATTCCACGATGCAGAGATGAGCTGCCTTTTTTTCTTTTTTCTTTTTCATGCTCTCGCTGAGCTATCTTATCCAAAAAGCAGGTCCGGTGATCAGAAACCCTCCTCTTGTTGTACCTCTCTAATGTGCAAGCCAGGGTGAAATGTGAGCGCATGCATATCTGTTGCTTATGCTCCCTTGTTAGAGGTTTTTTTTTTTTTTTTTTAGATTACAATCCCGTTCAGTCATGCTTTTCCAATCTGTGCAAATCCTGTCAGGCTGTAATGAATGATATTATTCAGTCAGCTTTTCTGATTATTACAAGTTGTGCCTGGAAAAAACATTTGACTTGAAGCAAAATCGCTTCTGAAGACTAAAATGTCCTGAAAAGCCGTCCCAGAAGTCTGTTCTCTATTAAAGTAACAGAGATCGTCTCTGCTGTAAATTGTAGCGTTTATAACAGGCTGTCTATTCTGGATTTTCTATTGTTGAAGACAATGTTTGGCAGATTTGTGGACTCCTTGTAGGTTTATCTTTCTTAAAGTCCAAAGCTTTTCACTTCAGACCCACAATACATCAGTAGCCGGAATTATCAGGAGTAATCAGGAGCAGCGTTCCTTTGAAAACTTAAGGAAAACACTATTTAAACATTCTCACATCTGGGTTCTGATGTGGCATTTCAGATCGGTCGCTGCGTTTCCATTGACCGTAGATTGCACAAACTGGAATTACAAAAATAAAATGAAAACAAGTCGATTTTTTTTTTTTAAAAAAAACATGTTTTTCCATAACTTTTTCTTTTGGCTGTATCGAAATTAATGTATTCCATAAAAATACTTTGACATTTTTCACATCACACAAGTCATGTGATCAACAACCGGATGTTACCACTGGCAGAAAAGACGAAGAAGTCAACAGGAAGTGGCAGGAAGACGACGGCTCTGCGTGTTTTTTTAATTATGGACAAGTCGTAATTGTACGACAGAAACACATTCCTGAAAACCTTTCTCTATTTTCCTGAGAAGGGAGGTCCATGCTAGTTTTCAACCTTCTGCTTTCTGTTTATTACAGCTATGCTTAACGCCAACATCGGAGAAAATTACACTTTGCATAGCCCGAATGATTCACTCCAAGCCAGTGGAAGGAAAAACGCTTATTTTGCATTTTTTCCTTTCTTTCTGGCATCATGTCCAAAGTTCACTCAAAATTTGATGGATGGAAGCTGCAGAGGCAGACGTTTGACAGTCTGACTCTGCTTTGCTTCTTTGCTACCAGGACCACCTTTCATAGTTGACGGACAATGAATTTAGGCTAGTCAAAGTCTCATTTACCTACAAACATGACCTGAACATTTCTCCATAGTGACGTAAAAGATCGATTAGTAGTCATTACAAACACTTCCAGGAAGTTAAAGTCAGATGTAGAGACAGATCCCTGTTTCACATCGGGTCAGTTTGGTTTAGAAATATTTTCATCGCCTTTAATAAATCTGCCTTTCATGTTTTCTTATGTAATCTTTGTCAAGTTAAATCTGGTTGATTGACATACTTTTCCCACAGCATTGCATAGTATCATGAAGCTGCTTCACTGCTGCTATATCTGAATCCATCCAAAAGTGCTTGCCCACGATTAGTAGGCTTGCTTTAAAGTACACATTTTTATCTGTGCAGGTGAGTGTGTGAGTGTTTGCGTGCATGTGTGTGTGTGTGTGTGTGTGTGCATGTGTGCGTGTGCTTGAGTATGTTCTCCCAAACGATCGTGTTGAGCAGCTGTGAGAGGCCCCCAGTCGCTGGGTGGTCCCTCACCCTCATCCATAAATCATTAACCCACTCGGCTGGCCTTGAAGTGTGTCAGGGTTTTTGCTTGACACACTTTGCTGAAGCCAGTAAGTGTCGTGTCAAACCTCAACACAACGGACATAGAAATACGCACCGGCTGATAGATCCAAATCGGATGTTGTCCTAATATTTGTTTCTTTGTGAAAAGCTAATTTCTATCCTTCGTGGCTGTCATCAAATGTTGTATTTGTTCATCTCTGAAATGAGAATGGTCTTTCACAAACATGCAACTTCAGGAAAGTCAGTGACGCTTTTCGTAAGGAAATTGTTCGTATGTCCAGTCAGCCGAGACGGATGGACACCATGAGGAAAAAGCTGCAGATGAAAGCAAACAAACATAACGATACATTAAAGAAGACTAGATCGGCTCTCCATCTGATTCTAGTTTTTAATGTCAAATTTGGAATTCAGTGCTGTGAAAGTGTAAAGAAAACCCAAAAAACAACACAATAACTAAACAACTTTGTATTTCTGATCAAAACTACCAATTGATGTGAATCATTTTTTTTCCTGGAGTACCTTGACACCATGATCGGTGATCCAGCACTTCTGGTTTTCCTGCCTTACATCCATCAGAACCCGTCTGCGTATTTCTGAGGAAAGTGGCTAAAACAATGCTTATCTTTTACGAGATAAAGTTGTACGTTTACCGGCTATTTTAGGCTTACACACAGCCGGCTGTGATTGCGTTTTGGCTCACTTTATCAGCTTTTCCGTCCATTACATTCATCTGAAAATTTTTTTGCATAATCGGAGCTGCTTGGTTGAACTGAAATCAAGCTAAACGAGGAGATGGCGTGTTGTATTTTTTTAATCACTGCGTCTTTTTGCAACTTGATTTGCACACGATTCTCAGGAATTGCTCTATCTGTCTAAAAAGCTGGAAGCAGTCGCCAGGTTGTGTTTGTAACCGATACTAGATATGATAAGAAAAAATAATCAAACACACTGATTAAAACACGATTCATTTTGTATGAGGGATCTCAGGTGTAGTATCAGGTTATTATTTCTAATTGTTGCCATGCATTTTCTTTCTACATCCCTAAACCAGAGTGTGTGCGTGTGTGTGTGTGTGTGCATCCATAGTGTGTCTCCATGTGACCTGAAGCAGCTGAGCATGCTCCAGAATGTCGCAGGTCTGGAGATTGCAGGGCTTTGACAGCACAAAGCAACCGTGTGCTCTTAGCATAGCTGTTAATCAGCACAAGTGTCGCTTTCCGATATGCACTCAGTACACACACAAAAAAACTACTTAGGAGGGTGTATTTATGTCAAACACAGAAAGGAAAACGTTTGTACGCAAGAGGATTAGAGCCATTGCAAAAAACAAGAATTCTCTTGAGTTCAGAGACTAAAGTCAGAATTTGAAGAGTCAGAATTAGAAGAATAAAATCAGAATTCTTCAGAATCAGAATCCCAAATATGTCCAGTTGAGACTGAACACACAAATAAACTCCCCGATACTCCAATATCTGATATTTGCTTAAAAATTTCAAATCATCATCAATTACTGTCAAGTCATGTATTTTTTTTACATCCAATTATTACTTTAGCCAAAACTCTAATAATAAAAAAAAGACAGTAGAAGTCAACCCACAAACTTCACCAGAACTAATCCCGCCACCACCAGCCCCCCCGCCGCACATTAACTCAACTCATACTGGGGTCACGTAGTGAAAACAACGACTCTCTGACTCGCCCATCAGCGCCGTTTCTCAGGAGCTGACATCAGTTGTTTTGACTCCATCCGAAATCGAACGGAACCGCACCGTCCCGCTAAGGCTAAGGTTAAACGCTCCAGCTCCAGAACCAATTGAAAACATGGCTCTCCACCAAGGCGTCCGCGTCGGGGGCCGCCGGGTATCGTCCAATTCCCAGAGAACCTTTTTTTCCTCGCCGCTCCAAATGCAAAGCGAGATTGGAAGCAAATCGCTCAGCTGTGTTGGACGGAGATCATTTTTTGATACTGTGTAGAGATTGGGAAAGCGCAGGGGACGCACAAAAAGCCTCTTGGATTGTATAACTTAATCATGTATGACAGAAGGCAATACAGAAACGTTCAGGCCCCATTCAGAACCGTGTTTCACCTCCTGCTCACCCCACCCAGCTCCCGAGCTCCACTGGCTGCACTAGTGCTGTTAACACAGCCAAGCCTTTATGAGCTTTAGTTGTTAATTTCGATGATGAAAAAGGAAAAGAAAAAAAAACTCTCTTACAAGTTACTTCTGCGTTAGCAAAACCCCAAAATAACAATCCCGAGGCGAAAATAGCGTTTCGCTTTTTTTTTTTAAATATTATTATTTGAAAGCAGCAGGATATGAAAAACTGTCTTGACTAATGTCCATCAGTGGACTGAGAGGAGAGAGTGAATCTTTTTTCAAGCTTGTTTTCAGAGCCCGTCTCGGGGAACAGCTGTTGTTCATTCTGCTTGGCTGTGCCAGGGAAAAGATCACCAAATCGTGCTGTTTTCAGCCCAAATAGCTTACGCACAATTACTCTGCCGGGGATCTGTGTGAGTTGGCTCGCTGTAGTCCTCCCTTTGTTTTCTTAATAATTAGCTTGTGTTTTCACGGGGATGGGGGTGGCAAGCCTCTTCAAGGCTACTTCATCTACTGCTAGTCTGTCTGAGCCTCCTGACAACATCAAGCTGTCCAACTTCATCCCCCTCCTTTTCTCCTTTGTAATTCTGAAGGCCTGCATGAAAAACTCGGGTGTTTTTTTTGACTTGATACTATTTCTACATAATTTGACTTTCTCTTCTAAACGTTTGCTGATTTTTTAATCTGAGTGTTTGGGGACCTAATGATAGTTGAACGTCCATGACTCGTTGGATTAATGCGGTACTAGCTGGTTTATATTCTTCATGATCATAAACAAATACACTGCCTCACAAAAGTGTTCATACTCTAGATACTTTCTAAATTCATCATATTATATCTAGCTCCCAGTCACAATAGCACATTTTGCAGGTACGATAAATTGTCCCAGAAGTTATCGCGATAAACGATAATATAGTTATTTTGGATAATGGCGCAATAATGCGTATTTGCCCTCTCAAAGACCAATAAACTTTAATTTTGTGAAGAACTTAAGAGCCAGAAGATATTTTAGATATCCACGTTAAAACATAACTTAAAAACGAATAAGACGAGTAGGAAACACAGATAACTGGAATCATAACTTAAATGGATCACATGACTCTGTAAACATTCAAAACAATATTAGTCAAGACAATAAAAATGATCTAATTCTTTAGTTGCTTATTGCAACAAACTTCAATATATTATTGAAAATTCCTGTGATAGGCTAATACAGAGTGGTTCCTATTTAAGGAAAATAGACTAAAACTGAACTTTGGCATGCTGCATGTTAGTGAAGAAGCATTGTAGTGACGGTGTCATGCTGTGGGGAAGCTTTTCACCTTGCTGGGACATGTGAAAATATTTTAGAGTAAAAACTGAAAATAAATGAGTAATCTGTGTCTTAAGACTTGAAAATTACTGTTCATGTATGCTTTCCATCCATTCTGACTGAAGTAGGTGAAAATTTAAGTCTGTAAATATTAATCAGATATATATCCCACAAGACTGACCACCATAGCCACACCGCATTGGCTTCTCATGCCACATCTCTCCGATTTTTATTTGTGAACATTTTCAAAAATCCTTTCCCATCCACCGAACAATTATCTACTACTTTGTCTTGGTCTATTACATACAACTCTAGTAAAAGGCATTACATTTTCGTTTTGTGCATTTATACTGTATAAATACACAATGGGCTGTAATATCCTTGCAGTGCATTTTGGGGTTTTATGATTCAGACGTAATTTTACATAAACCTAACCCAAAATTGCTCAAAGCTCAGCCAGTTCAAAAACAAAACGAAAACGAAACAGGAGGAATAAATCTGTTTTGGAAAATGTGGGGAGATTCAAACAGAGAAGTTTAATGTGAATCCTGTTCATGAGCTCCACTGCTAACTACACTTCCACTGTAAACATGTGGATCGATAGTCTCTGTGTTTGACCAGCGGTCGATGCACTCTGTGGGAGCCAATCTGATTGATTCTCCACCTGCTCAGCCGCCTCAATCACCTTGACCTCGATGGGTCCTGTTGACACGGACCCCACCTTAATTAAACCAAGCCGAAGCTACGCATCTGATAAAGCTTTCACACACAGGCAACGACAATGTGACATATTTGGGAGCTCGCAGCTGTTGCCCGTAGATTTGTACACACATTTTAGATGATAGATGAAGCTCCGTGACTATAGGCTACATTCTTTAAGTATCTGAGTAAATGTTGCATCTCAAAGTAAATGGGTAAAGCTACTGAGAAAAGTTGCTAAGATGATGAACTTTAATTTTTAATTCATTGTCCTGGTCAGAGTTTGGAAAGAACTGTACGTTTTTAGTCTGTTACTTGGAACTTGGTGATAAAAATTCAGCAAAAATGCACAATTTGTCAAAACAAACTAAAAATATTGTCAGCAGATGGATGACATCTATCTACTGGCAGAACTTTCTGATAAAAAAAACCTAAACAAATGTAACTTTTGTTAGCAACTACCATCAATCTGTAATTTCTCATAGGCAAATGTGCTAATTTAAACAATATCTTTGACCTGTAGTGATTAAGTACTGTTGATTGTAGAGCTCAAATCAAGGATGGATCAAATAGCCAAGAGTGCCTGTGCACTCTGGAGTTCAACATTTTCCCTTAATCACCGAAATTATAACTGAGCAAATTATATTCCCAGGGTGTATGGACTGCACTTACTTAGTGCCTTGCAAGTCAAATCAAACAATCAAAGCACTTTTTACTCTACAGTTCACATTTCATGCACAGTATCAGTCGGCAACTTGGGGCTGCAATCAAAACCACAACCCTCCAATTGAGAGACAGCGAGTTTTCCCACTGAGCCAAAGCTGTCAGTTCTCAATATATTGTGCAAGTAGCACTACTCATGCTTAGGTTACCTTCACTGGAACTCAGAAGAAATGTTCAAATACGCGTTCAATACACTTCAAATACGGTGCCGATTTGCACCGTATATTCAAGTATGGATTGTTCAAGTAGCTACAGTGAGAAATTACTTAAAAATTAACTGCAGTAATTTTGAGAGCAGTATAAACTGATTTACGGTGAATCAAACAAATTACGATAATAGAAGCTTCATTATTTTGTAAAGTGTTGGAAACCAAATTTAACTACGTTCCAAAAAGCCAGTGAGAATGTTTGCTGTGCTCCGTGCTAAGCTAACTGCTACTAGCGATGTAAGCTAACAACAGTGGCCTTAACATTCTGTCTATTTAAACACTGAAGGGAACATGTTCACTAATGTATTCATGTTTCTGTCAAACATTTAATGGCATACAGACATTCAAATCTCACCTGGGATTCTCATTTTAGGAGATTTTTTTTGTTTTTCAACTTGAAACATATGTAGCATTAGAATTCCTTCATTTCAACTCCTTAAAAAACTATGGAGGGAGTTAATCATTATAATGATGTGAATTATACCTTCAAAGATCCAGCAAAAATAAATCCTCTAAGCACTACTGGTAACACACAACACTGGTCAACAAATCAGAAGTTTTCCAGTGCCTTTATGTCAGTAAATATTCTTCCATTGAATATTCGAAAGGGTTTCCCAATAAATATTCCATCCATCCATCCATCCATTTTGTAACACCCTTGTCCGTTAGTTGGGTTGGGAATAAATATTACATAAAATGTAACTAACTTTATTTTCTTTTTCACATTTATACTGAACCCCCTGTCCGTTACATGTTCAGTGTTCACAGATTCACATATTCACTTGTTTTTTGTTTATAGTGTCAGATCAAAAATGTTTGAAAGAAAATGCAGTTTGGTAAACTGAAAGACCCTTTTTAATGAAGCCAATCAGGAAGCGTCATTTCTTTTCCTCGGCACTGATTGGCTGTGCCCATAAGAGTGGAAATAAAGAAACACTGTGGATGTTAGCTTCTGCTGTAGAGGTAAAATAGTTTAAACTGTGCATGTAAATACATATTGGGTGATATTTGATGTTGAACTCAAATATTCATGGATTCCAGCTATTTACAGGTTTGTGTTGTTTCATGTTAGAAACAAACTTCTTCCTCAATTATGATAATCATTTTGCTGCCAGTGTTGGTCAGAGCACCTTTGCAAAAGATTTCAGTGGAATTCACCAGCTAAAATTTTGGTTCAATCAGTCAATATTAGCATTTTTGGATATATTTTTATTTTTTTATAAACACACCTCATTTGTTTGTTTTTTTTTTTTTTTGTTGTTGTTGTTGTTTTGTTAGGGTATAAAAATCTCCCCATGGTAGATTTGGAAACTGTATCAACAATTCATGAGGTGATTGCTATTAGACATCCACTGCCATAACTCACAGCGTCGCTTTTCTTTTTTTCTGGAACCACCGAGAACTTCCACCTGCTGTTCAGTCGACAGAATGCAGGTCCGAGTCGCTCCGCTTCCTTACCGTTTTTATCCGTTGCCTATTTAGTGTCTTTAGTCTTTGAAGGAAAACCATTCAGAGTTGCATAAAGCTGTCATTACACCCATATTCTTTACAACCAGTGGGAGTGCAACATGAAGAAAGTTATTCACCCATGGCACTTTGAGACACTAAATTAAATTGACTTCCAAACAGAGGAAAACACAGAATCAGTGGAAACTGAAGTGGCTGGCAAAGAATCAGGATGACTAACGACTTCATACTCCCCTTTTTTTTTCTTTCCACCACTTGGCACAGGTATTCACCAAAGCTCAAGTGCAAACCAGTGTCAAACAATATTGATGTTTAATAGTTGTTAGGCATCCAAAAAAAATGAGTAATAAATTTGGAGGACCATCTGTTGCATAAAGCAGTTTAATTAGTTGAGTGAATGTCTGTGTTAGAGAGAGAGGACGGCAGAGTCTGTAAACATAGTCTGAAAAATAAAGAATGAAAGGAAAAAGGAGTGTGATTGGTGTTGAGTTATCAATCATGGGGGTTGTATTGTGAAAACATGTGCAGCGAGCTTTCAAGATGCACTATTTTCTCCAAATCATTTCACTCCGAATTCACCTTAAGAAAATTATTTTTAACAACAGGCTTACTATCTTGGAAGCTGGTGATTTAAAACTCCATCTTTTTCTTTTTTTACGTTTATGTGTAAAAACAAAAAGTTTCTTGTTGGAAATTGTTTTGAAACGCTTCTAACTCGTACGCCGGAAGTTTTTTTTTTTTTTTGGGCATAGATTTATCTACAACTGACCACACTAGCAGAGCAAAATGCACTTTGGTGATAGTTTCCCACTTGCCCCCGGTGTGGACGGGGCTGTGGGAATGGGGTCACACCTGCACAGCCTGGCAGGGTTTGATAAATGATGTTGCTTTAAACTTTGGAGACCGTCATTTTTGGGAGCAACTGTTTACCATCCATTGAAGTATAATGGCCGTCTTTGAAGGCTCCGGCGCTCGGGACAGAGGCTGCCCTCTCTGTCTGCCGTTACGAGGGGAGGAGGAACCGGCCCCCGATTAGCTAATGGCACGTTCTGCTTCGATTTGCCGTAATAGGACGAAGCAGGCCTCTGACATTATGTCTGGCATTTCCTACTCTGACTGCTCTGGAAGGTCTCTCACAAGTTGCTCTTTTTTTTTTTTTTTTGCACAGATCAGATCAAATAAATCGGTTCGTCGCTGTCTCCCAAAAGTTTTCCTTCGCTATAGCTCCCATGTCCAGGTATTTGAAGACAATTTAGTTTTAGAAAAGGTTTCATGCAAAAACTTTAAACTTCAGTCTTCGGCTGTGTACACTTTGTCAGTGCTAGTCCAAGTTAGCTGTCTTTTCATGCTAACTTGGAGAAGCTATGAGTAGATCCTTTTTCCATCTCTCATCAGATGAGGCTGCATGTCACGAAGCCTCTTCCCCTCATTTGTCTTTTAGGCTTGGAGCAATAACGTGACATGAGAGCGGCAGTCTAGACCGCAGCTATCTTGGTAGAGAGTAGAGACCGTTCCTAACCTAAGCTGAGAAACACCCCTCCCCCATCTACACACACACACACTCATACACACACACACACCAAAACACATATTTAAAAGGATAGTTGTGAGGTTTTGTTGAAAGGTCATTATGTTATGAAGGTAGCAACTAGTCTGAGAAGGCAAAATGTATTTCTATGGCCATTAGAGTCTGTCGCAAAAATGTTTATGGTGGTTATTTTACAGAAATGGCTGATTATTTGCGCAGGAAATGAAAGTAGGAGGCAGTGCACCATCCATGATTCTCCTGTGTGAAACACAAACTAGGAACTGAAGGTGCCAAGTGTCCAGTCAAAGCAACTATATTGTAAGCCAGTGAAAACAATTATTTAAGAAGTCATGCACTAGATGGCGCTGTGCTTGTAGCACGTCATCCAATGCACATGTGCTTTTGACCCTTAGTGTCCACTTAGTTTCAATCTCATAGCAGACAGTAGCCTGTCTCATATTGGATGAACTGCTCTTGTAACACATATAATCCTTATCAGAAATGATGCTTAACTGTACAGGCTAAGCATTATGATTGTTGTTGTTGTTATCTGCTGCTACATGTGTAGAGTAGAATAAGATCTACTAGCCGCGCGTTGTGCGCTTTCGCTACATGCGGAGTACTTCAACACCTTTGCAGTGGGACAGGAGGATGTTACAGAAAAGTTTCCCTCTGTGTCCTGGTTTCAAAAAGTGCCTGTGTGAGAAACTCCGGTTACTGGTGTCGTGTAAACAAGCGGCTGGATCACAACAAAAATGTTACGGTTCAACTGAAGAGCGGTTCCGTTTAAAGGGCCTGCCCAATGACAACCCCAACCCTAGAGCTGTTATTGTAAAGGAAAACCACCCGAATGTGCAGAGTGGAGTTGACCCAAGCCTGGCCACACTGCTAGATGCTAAGGGAGTAAGTTATGCATGCTCCTGTTTGTCAGTGTGCAGTTCATGTTGTGGTACTCTTATCTTCTACTTCCACTTCCAGGGCAAAAAAAAAAATCCTTGACCTCTCTGTGCACATGACTATACCTTCACACCAAACTGATCATATCAACAGTTGAAGGCCACGTTGGTCAGCGTCATCCTGAATTTATACTCAAAAGATGTACTGCATTTATTAACTCCTTATACAGCTTCGACAGGAGTTCACTTCAATAATTCGGAGCTGTCCCTTTAAGTTGCAGCAGGCTTGACGTATAAACACAGTTTGGGTACACAGTCGCAACAACAGAACAAAGCTACCCAATTGATGTCAATCTGAGCATGAAGTGGTTGTGTATTAGCTCATGATTAGCCTGAGCCGCCTGCAGCAAGTGAAACAAGCGTCCAGATTTTTTTTTTCTCTCCATTTGCTTTCAAGGGGATTTCTGCAGATCATAACACACAGACTTATATAAACAGCTTCTACTCAATTTGTGTTGATTATCCTTCATGTACACTTGTGGTTTGAGCGTGGCTAAAAAATACCAGGCATATTTTGAAGCATTATTGTATTTTTATATGTCTTTTTTTTTGTAACTTTACATCATCCGTGAAAAGTTATATGCCTGCAACTATTATACGCTGACATAAAAAATTGTACACCTTTTGCAACCAGCATATCTGCTCTAAGGAAGCACCTTTGCAAAAACTTTTCCAGCCTTTAATTCATGGGAACAAGAGGCTATTTTCGTTTTACTGTAAATATAAAACCTCTCCTCTTTGAAATGCACTCGCTCCCTCGGCTAAACAACTCCAGGGTAAAGTTGCAACTATAACAAATGGGTTTAAATAACAACATGCAGCAGCAATCTCCTCACAGCACGGTGCATTGTGGTTGCCATTCATCACGCCACCGCAACATAACGCAGGACTTCCACAACAATTACTTCAGTCATTAAACTCCCAACGTTGTTGTCGTTTTCCTGTGTGATAAGGGCGATTACTGGCCAGGCGAGGCCTAATCTTCTCTGATCTGCTCTGCGGTGAGGAGAGAAGCAAACCTCAGCTTGCCACTCACTGCTGACAGGGTTTGAACTGCGGTGTTTGACTGCTCCCTAGTGGCGGCTGGGGGGAACTTCACATCCTACTTTTAATTCGACCTGCTTGTGATTTTGCATATTTAGTTAAATAACTTCTCCACTTTGTCAGACATTAAATACGGATTAGTATGTTTGAAAAAAAATATGTGCAACAAATCCTAGAATCTCATTAATTTATTTGCCATTTTGTCTCAATTAGTTTGTTCTGATTTAGTCATTAATATTATCATTTCTGTAATGTGAAATATTTTTTTCCGCCGTAAAAAAAAACACAATTGATTTTCAAAAGCAAAAGGAAACAAAAAAGTTTTTAAAAAAATGTTCTGAGATAAAACAAAAGTTTATAAAAGTTCATGTGGAAAAAACATGACAAAGAAATTAGTCTACTGTAAAAAGAAATGAGTAAAAAGAATCGACTTAAGTAGTATGAAGCAAAATGTATATGTACCTAAATATTTAAAAGTGTGTAAGGTCACACACTGTGGAGAAAAATGGAACAATTGTTTTTCTTCTGGGTTTCTTAGTGAATCTCCATAAGTTGGCTATGAAAGAGTGGAAGGTTCACTTAATTAAGAGGTTTTAAAGCAAGCCAGAAAAAACGATTAAAAAAATTATGGATAAAAAATACAATATTGATCTATGCTAAAAATGACTAAAATCTTAAACAAACTACTGCAGTTGCTAAACAACCAAACCTCAAACTAAAAGTTGCAATTCCTCTGATTTTTTATTTATTTTTTTTTTGTAAAATAAATCTATGAATATGAGTCGGACTTCCTATTATTCCATATTACATTAGATACTATAAATCATACTACAGCAGCTAAATATTTCTAACTAACTACATAATCCCAATAGATCTGGATTTCATTTCTATTTTAGATTTCTGTCCATCAAAACCACATTGAAACTTGTAAATGGACTCTGGGTCATCAAATTCTTTTCAACAAAGAGAGGAGGGTTATAATTAGCCTTTTTTACTTTATTTGGAAGGTAATCAATAGTTTAAGTCATTGCTACATGAAACGTTCTAGAAACACAAAGGAGGATGTTAATGCAACGTAAAAAATTGTTTGTAAGTTTAGAGACAAAAAAGAAGTCCAAAAACAGATCCGTGTGGAATCCAACATTTGACAAAATATTTGTGATTATGATTAGCATAACAATCATATATTGTCAGGTTTGAATTTAATTAAATTGTAAAGCAATCTGTAAGTAAGATTGTGCAACAGATTCTTGCAATAAAACGTTTTATCTGACTGCGAAAAGCTTTGTATAAATCTGAAATTCTTCAAGGAGACTCATTATGACTTATGACTGAATTAATTTTAGAAAGAAGCCTTGCGTTTTCTGTGGAACGTTTTTTAAGGTTTTTTTTAGCTTCGCTTGTATCCACATTCTGATCCTGTCATTCACTGAAACCACCTAGTGACTCTACAAAAAAAAGAAAGTCAAATAACCAAGAGTCATCTGCTTGTTTATTCCACATTATTCTCACATACTTAAAATTTTACACTATAATATTTCTGTAACATTCAGTTCATCTCAGTAGCTCTGCTACCTCCAAACAGGACAAATCAATGAAACTGCCACGGGGTAAATGTTTATCAGCTGTGATAAAATCCTACATAACCCCAAAAAAAAATTCTTGTAAATGATGCGAATACTGAATCTTTCCACTTCCCTGACAGTCCGGCGCAGTATTTTACTCTCTTATGCTACATCATTCATATCATCATAAAAAAAAAAAAAGCGGAGGCCCCCCTCATCTTTTTATGGTACCCAACGCTGCCGTTAGCCTCAGGCACTCACATCAAGCCCCTCAGCCCTTCCGGCCCCACGCTGACCGTAAACCTGGGCTCTGAATGCACCAGGCGAAAGAGATGAGAGGGGCTATTGATGTTATTTTATCACATCAGAACAGGAAACGAGGTGTGTGGGGAAAGATGCTTGCAGAGAAACAGCTGATTTCGTCTAAGAGCCCTGCTTTATTTGCTTGTTTGCAACTGCAACAACAAAAAATAAATAAAATAGGAAGAAAAAAAATTATTGTGTTTGAAAAAGTGTGAGGATAATATTCAAAGATGGGAGAAGGATATTTTATTCTGATCAATTCAATCAACTTGTTTTACTCTGATCAACAAGTCAATCGTATCCCCCTAAACCTTTTAAACCCATAAAAGAAAATTTAAATGTATGTTTTATTGTTAATGTTTTATTGTCTTTGTGTGTCAAGAATTCATTAAAATATGGCTGGAATTGATACAAATGTACAAATAATGTATGTTTATTTAAAGATTTAAGTTTTATAACTTGTGTGGCTATAAATTATTCACATGGCTTGAATCCAGGGGCGGATGTAGAAGAATAAAAGCCCCTGGGCTGGAGCTGGTTTGGTGGCCTCCTCTCAACCCCCCTCCCAAACCTCCCCCTCCAAAAAAAACAATTAATTATATTAAAAAATCAATATAGAAAATTGCTTTTAATCATTCAAATTACAGATGTGCTTGAACATGACATGCAAAATGAGGCCATTACTTCATTATAAGGTATAACGTTTGTAAAATGTGCCAACCTTTTCTAAAGTCTGGCTCAGGTCGAGACCCTTAAAATGTACTAATGAAGACATATATGTTTCTTTTTTCTCTTACATTCTGTAAGCTGCATGCAATTAAATCTATCCAAGATATTTCCATAAACCTGCACGCTCATTTGCCAACATGACTTAAGCCACTGTGAGGAGACATCTGACTTTTTATGGGCCTGTTCAGCTGCTGAAGGTCCACAAACAGACATAGAGAAGCCTCCGCTGTCTGCCACTTCTTCCAGGACAAGTGAGCGTACGTGTTGCATGTAGCCATCACTCACAGGTAAAAGAAACCGCCTCTCAATGACCTTGCATGTCTGCACACGAAGCTGTTTTTTTTTCTTTTTCTTCTTCTTCTTACACGCAGACGCGCACACACACAACAGTCCTGAGGGCGATCATTTGTCATGTGGAGAGGAATCTTCAGTCATGCTCCTTTACGCTGAGGGCTCAGACTTGAGGCATTCCTCTGGAAATTTATGTCCAAACAGCTGTGGTCCCATCCGCCTCTGTGTGGAGCGAGAGGAAAATGCCGTCCCAGGAGTTATGAGGGGCATCCAATCCATTCTACACCTCCAATCAACCTCCGAGTGTTCGCATGAGCAGATGCAAGCCATTTTCTGTGTGCATTTTCCCGCTTTTTTTGGGGGTTTTTTTACTTTGCCGTGTGTTTGCAGCTGCTTGACATCTCCTGTGTGTGTGCATGTGTGTGTTTGTGTGTGCTGTGAGCACGAGGGATTCGGTTATTCTGGACGTTTGGCTCTTTGATGGCCGGACGGTCATCCCAGGGCTTTGTGCATCGGAAGGCCACGGTTTTAGAGTGGAGGGGGGGGGGGGGGAGCTTAATTTCACATTGCAGCCATATGGACTGCTGTGTTTTGCTAAAAAAAACAAACAAACAAAAAAAAACAGGAGGTTAGCAGTAGGTCACGCTAAAAGGTGAGGTCTTTACAAGTTGGTGATGTCATCAGAAAGCTGGTCGGCACCTGGGGGGAACAAAAGGAATCTATATAATTATAGTTTTTTATTAATGTGAAGCCATTTTCAGACGTAAACACCCGTTAGGATTTCCAGTCAGCAGCACAAAACCCACACAGGAAAATTTCCACTCTGACAGGCCAACGATTAGATTTTTATTTTCTCTGTAAATGAAACACGGAGGCGACAGAATGGTAGCGTAACGTATGCAAACTCGACAAAGCGTGATGATGATGATGATGATGATGATGATGTGAGGGGTTTTAGTGATGAGGGTTCAAGGCCTCTTTCTGCATGTCTGTGGCGTACCGTCACTGTCTGTCTGTTTATGGCCAAACCCTGCAGGAATGTAAAGTGCTGTACAATCAGAGCTTTGTTTTCTTTTGCGTCCCAACATGTCCGGGCGCTACCGCTTCTGTTAGCTTTACAGATTCTGGAGGAAAAAGGAGAAAACAAAGAAAAAAAATGGAAGAAGATAAGAATAATAGCGGGAGATCTCAGCCGAACTCTTTCGGATGTGGAATAACATGGAACGGGTTTCGGAAAAGACCGCAGGGTCGGGATGTGGCGTCAAAATGAGGAGCAGGACTGTCGAGATATAAATGTGTGAAATTAATTAACTTTGATACATTGCAGAAAGTATTCATCTAACTTGATTTTTTTACACATTTTTCATCTATTCAAGCTTGATTTTCAGTGATTTATCATTAAAGAGAACTGTATTTTAAAGTATAATATAAAGGAAAAGGGTCTTTCAAATAGTTTAAAAACAAAAATTTGAAATGTGGTGTGGAGATTTATTGAGCTACTACATTCTGGACCCTTTTGGATTTTTTCTTCTTTTTATTTTTTAATATACCTCCAGCACATGGGAGTCCAACTCAATTTCATTTTGGGCCAAATTAAGGTCATAATTTCCTCTGTGGGCAAAATGTATTGATGAAGCTCCTTATTAATAAACTGTTGAAATATACAGCTGTCTCTGTGTTCAGTGAATACTTCTTAAAAAAAATAGCATCTTTTCACAAATATAAATAAATATGTATTTGACTTAACTGATTAAGTTATATTAATATTTTCTGGGCCACGTAAATAGCCTCAGCGGGTCGGATTTGGCCCGCAGACCTTGAGTTTGACGCACGTTCTCTAGCAGGTTTGCAAATCTAAAGGACTGACGTTAATTTGAAAGTCTTCCCACATTTTCTATCACATGAATCTAATTGAACTGAGACTGCTCTGCTGTTGCTCTGGTTGTAATCCTGAAAAGTGGTTTCTTAAAGCACTGTCCTATTTTTAGATCTAATCATCCCTCCATCAACTCTGCCCATGTTATTCCCTCAGCATGATTCTGCCACCGCCATGTTTCACCATGGATAGTCCTCTCAGGCTGCCGTAGCCATAGTTTTCCTCCTGGTGTATATAACTTTGCATGCTGGTTTTACTTCAGAACGGTTACATTTACAGATATTCAATTGTGTTGAAGAGACTTGTAGTGAGAACTGACTGTGCTGGGTTTTATTTAGCAGCATCAGAGTAGAGGAGACTCATAGATGATCAACTTATTAGTTTTATCTGTTAATAATTCTTAGAATCATGCATTTCCTTCCTCTTCACAATTTTACTCCGCTTTGTTATAGTTTTTACAATAAAGAAATAGAAAAACGTCCTGCAGATAATTTATATATTTTCTTCTATGCATGAGATGCTGATATTTGTGGAAAGGGATGTAAGAAAAAGCGCAGCCTTTCCAAACTAATGACAAATACATATGTACAAATATATACGTTTACATATTGCTGGTATTTTTTGTCATTCTGTTGAGGAGATTTCAAGCAATTATTCCACAACAAAACAACCAACAGAGAATCTGTTAAAACCTGAATTTGTTATTTCATCTACATTGGACAACATTTCATTTTTTGTGTTGCGGATCTCTGGCCTACCATTCCAGATCTGAATCAAATGTTTTTGGATGGAAAATTACAATATATTAAAAAACTCTTTGTGTTTTCACATTATGTGCTGCAAGAAAAGATTCTTTTTTAAAAACTTGCAAACTCATAAAGGATAAAATAAACAACTTTTTTCTTATTTAAGTATCAAGTTACCTCAAATTACCAAATTCAACCTGATGGGAATTCAAGAAGTTCGGTCGATGTGATTATAATTTATTAGTGGTAGGTCTCAGGATTCACTAATGACAATGTGATTCCAAACAGTTCAGACTGAAGGAAACAGATTTCTTTATTTATTTCCATTTCCAGTAAAGCCTCACACTAATCGTCCTCTTAATTTAAAGCATATTAATGTGATGAAGTTCAGATTTGCCACAGAACACGCTGCAGGTTTTACTGCTGTTTTTCCACTTTAGTCACATGGACATTAAATGAGTCTTTTCAGTGACGTGTTTTGACCTTTACGGTTTTCGTTTTGACGTCTGTGGCCTCCGTCACTCTCTCAACCCCTGACTACATCAACCTCAACTTAAATGACAATCCGCTTCGTGCAAAGACGCAGGATTCTTTTGCCGTGCGCATTTGACGCATTAAATTGTAATGAACTTTGAATCTTTGCATCCAACAAAATCAGCCTGATCAAAACAAAACTCACAGTGTGATTAAAAAGATTTTAACGTAGAAAAAAAAACTCAGACTCCTAGTCGTTTTCTTCAACTTAAACGCTGATTGTTTCTGACTTTTTCCTTCAAAACTGGAATATAAACCTTCTGCTGATTTGTTTGAAAAATTTTTATTTCTTTTTTCTTTTTCTTTTTTTTACACAGATTCATTTGAAAATTTGCTTAAAAATATATGAATGAATTTGCTAGTTAAAAGGAGGTCAGTGCAGGCCAGTTTCCGCATCCATTTTCAATGAGAATGGGGAACATCTTCATTTTGCCTCAACATGTGATGTAATGTAAACGTCCACTGCTCACAAACAGCATAAACAAACAACAAAGGGACAAACCCGCTTTGTCAGCCTTCACCATTTCAACAATTCAACGTTTGTTTGTTCATTTCTTCTCGAAAACGCTGACCCGACTCCTTTGTAGTGAGCACATGTGTGGAAGAGAGCAGGAGAAGGGTAACGTTTCAAGACGGAGCTGAGAAATGGAAAGAAAAAAAAAAAGGTATTTTTCCAGCATGCAGACGTTCATCAGGCTGATGCACGTCTTTGAATGGAGCTAAAAACAACAGCTTTGTGGAAAATGCGATACAGAGCTGAAGAGAGGGGAGTCTGGGCTAAACAAATGTCATTTTTGGATGCCGAGTGGATGAGAATGGGAAATATGATGAAAACGATGCATTCCTGCGAATTTGCCTCACCGGCTTACCGGTTTCCTGGCCTTGATTAGAGGGACGCAATGATTCGTGGAACATTAAGATTAAGATCTCGGCTGTCCAGCTGACAATTACCAAAAGGAAACTATGAGCGCCTTTATCAGAAGTGACATTGGTTTTTATAAGAGGAAGTGCGATTATAGCCTGCACTTATCCACTCAAGCTGCAGTGACAGCAGCGCTTTCTAAAGGTTACCACTGTGCAACTTAAGAGGCTGCAGGTTTAAACCTAATATGGCTAAATTCAAACTGCTCGATTCGCAATGCTTCGCAAAAGTGTTTACGCTTCTTAAACTGAAATTTGGCTTCTTCTTCACTGCATTTTGTCACAACTGAAAACGTTAAAGTATCTTATTGGGGATTTATGTGTTCATAACGGTCAAGCTAAGTAAAAATCAAAAAATCTTAAAAGCGTTCTGTGCATTTGTGCTTGACTCACTTTATTACTAAATTACACAAAGGGTGCATTGTGTTTACTAAGATACAAGACCTCTAAAGATGTGCTTGCTACCTTTATCTAGGGGCTTTATATCATCCCGAAATAAAATGTACCAAATGGATATGTACAAGCTATCTAGACAGTCGGCCTAAGCTGGTAGGTGAGGAGAGCATTAAGCAGGAGACCAATGATAACTCTAGAGGAGCTGCAGAGATTCACAGCTTATGATGGAAAAACGTAACAATTTTGGCCTTCATAAAAGAATGGAAATTAAATGGCGTAGTTTCAATTTTGTACAAGTCCTGCCATGATGCCCTGTCAGCGTTTGCCTCTGGGCGTGGATCCCTTTATCATAGGCAATATGTAAAGAACATAAAGTTCAAGAATGTTTTCTTTTCTCCGCTTTTATTCACTGCTCAATACTTATTACATCCTTTTAGTAAAGTGCTACCTCATACCTTCTGGTTTTAGCTAGCTTTGGCATGCTTAGCAGCAGGACGGTTCCGCCGCTCTTGTTCTTGACAGAAGCTCTTCCATGCAGCACTTGCTAAGCCAGCATGATGAGCAAAGCACCTCCATTAATTTGGCAGTCAGCCAATCAGAAAGATGAGCCTGGCAAATAATATTACATTGCTATTTTAACTTATATTTTATAATGAGATAAAAAAAACAAATTAGTTTATGATTTTAAAAAAAGCTATAACTCTTTTGTTTTAGTTGTCAAACTTTGTGGCTTAAAAATACCCTGAATGCATTATATGATGAGCTAAATCCAACCTTGAAAAGTAAAGTATTAGCTAAATATAGCCATAGTAAAATGGCAAAGGTCTAACATCCCTTGAACTATTACATCTTAAAATACAGGTTCTGGAAAATTACATTAAAACGGAACAGAATCTCTGCACAGTTGCAAGGAATGGAGATAAATTAATATACCAATTTATTATGTAGTGAACTAAGTAAATCAGCATACTAGATATGCTCAGGATATTGAGTCATAGTTGTCTATCAGTGTCCGCAATGTTATAATCAACTTTTTAATGTGCTGCATTTCAAATGTTACGCTCTTCACATAAATAATGCATTTGTTAAATTGGAACATCTGAGACATTTTATAGCACCTGAAATATTAACAACCACCAAGAGGTTTAGAGAGCTTGTGTGTAACAATGAAAGAGGAAACTGTACACTAATAATAATCAATATACTTCAGAAGTTTCCAATATTTCCCTGTTATTACTCATTAGAAAACAATGGAGTATAATTTTGAAAAACTAGTTTTTTTCTTTTTCACAAATTTACAATAACTTCTCAGGTATTTTCCAAAAATCGCTAACAGAAGAGCAAGAATCAAACCACTTGTGGAATCACTTACCAGCTTTTAGCATGTTCTCTTTTTTTTTTTTTCCCCCACAATTTTGTTTGGCACTGAGCTCCAAGTGTTTGAGACCAGAAGGCCTCTGTCATTACTCTAATCTTTAGCTCCCTCTACAGGTTGCCTATCAAATTCAGGCTGAACAACTACAAAGTTATAAAGGCTAAGAGGAACATGCTGGTGACATTAAAGCTATGTTGTAAAATAATGGTAATAAATTAAGTTATTGATGTTGCCACTGACTGGAAACCGCTTGCACTAAATATACAATATGAAAACCTTAAAGTAATTTAAAAAAAAAAACACTTGATCTGATTGAATTACATTATCTTCTTGTATTATTTGGAGACTTCAGAAATGAATAAACATGTGGGGCAAAAAGCACAATACAGGCACTCGAAACACAATAATAAATCTTTTTTTAAGGAGAAAATGTTTTTAATCAATACAGGAAAAAGAATGAATAAAAACAACCAACAATGAACAGAAGAATTAAAAATATATTTGAAGTGCATTCATAGAATTCACTTCAAATTAAAGAGATGCTGTCCGCAGTAAACAAAGAGATCTAAAGTTACGTCTCAACAGCAGCACAACTTAACAAGCCAAGCAGATGGATTAGCATTTTGTTTATGTCTAAAACAGCCGGTGAAGACTGGACAATCGATGTCCAAGAGATGAATTCCAAACGAACTCCACTAAAGTGAGACAAATATTTGCCGTCTCTGCTAAGATGATCAAATTGATGATCAAACTGATCAAACTGCTAAGGTAATCAAACTCATCATCTTAGCAGTTTGATCATTTGCTTCCTTATCCTTCGGGAAAATCACGTAATGAGAGCAGACTGAGCGGCTCTTCCTCAGGCTCAGCTCTGTTTGGGGCGTTTTCTCTGTGGAGCTTCAGAGGGAGCATCTGCTGGCTTCTTGGACGCAGCTTTTTTTAACTCTTTGTTGTCGGGATCAAAAAGGGCGTTCCTCAAGAAACGCGAAGCGGCTCCCTTGTCTAGCCGTGCCGCTTTCTTCTTGTCGGTGATCTCTTTGACTCTGTTCATGTAAGTCCTTATGCGCTCCTAATGAAAACAGAAGGAGGGTGATGAGAAGATCGCCATGGATACAGAGAAAATATAAAAAATGTTAAAGGACCCACATACCAGCTCCTGCTTGATTCCATGTTCTCTTGGATTTATTCCCTTTGTCACCAGATACACTGCAAACAATTATTAAAGTTAACAGTGTTTCTTGTATTTAAATACATTATATATATATATATAATATATATATGTGTGTGTGTGTGTGTGTGTGTGTGTGTGTGTGTGTGTGTGTGTGTGTGTGTGTGTTTTGCCATTTAGCCTCCCCCTCGTATTTCATAGATATATATATATATATATATATATAATGGGCTACTTTTACATGTATATTCAATCAATTCAGGGCATTAGTTTTGCATCATGATGAATACATTTATCAATATAAATAAATGAATAACTTACTCCAGAACAATGAATTAAGAGTATAGACAGACAGCAGGTCCAGCTTGGCTTGCTCCAAAGGATCCAGCTGCAAAGATAACAGTCACTACAGATATTTCACCCAAAAACAAGTTACATGAAACATGCACATACAGAAAGAAGTCAGAATCAGGGGAATTTCAGCTTAAATGCAATTTTCGTACATCGAAATCGCACAAGTTAAAATGTTTATCTCAAAGCTTGAAGTGCTAGATTCAACAGATTTAAAAACTGGTTCAAAGTTTGCGTTGTACTGTGTTTTTGTGTTTTGTCTTAACAAAGAAGCAACAAGCGTCACCTTCTGCACCAGGTCGTTTCTGGACATGGACATCAGCTTCTCCAGCATGGTTTTCACCGCATTCACCGAGGAATCGAACGTGGTCAGCTGTTCGTCTATCTCCTGCGGGTAGTCCTCGGTTGCTGCTCCCTCGGCCATTTTTCTACAAATTAACAAGTTCCAAAACGTTCAGAAATCCCAGCTGTAGCTCTATAAATTAAATGTAACAGACAGGAAGCAATGCTCTGTCCCGGCTAGCTACGTTGCTAGTTAAAAGACGCAGCTAAAGGGGGGATACATGTTTTAATAATAATTTAAAAAGTAGCTTTTACAGCTAAATGTAAAAGGAGGCTATTGGTGGTTCATTAGGCATTACAAAAAGTATTGTATTTACCTTTTCAAGACGCTTCACGTTTTAATCTTCGAACAGGAAGTGAATAATAACGTGTAGCCGGTTTTACTTTCTCTACTGCCCCCTGCCGTTTAGGAGAGTCTCTGCTTGCTTGTTCGCTGCTTTACACTTTTTTTTGCAACTGTACGTTATTTACATTAGCGTAAGTAGGTATTATTAAACTTAACAGCTGATAGCTGTATTCTTGCGTCGCGTTTTCTATCCAATCTGAAGCATTTAGCCATTTGGCTAACTTTACTCTAGTAATTAAATTACATTTATTTATAAGATTTAATTCAAGAATCTTATTCAAGAAGAAAAGACGGCAAGGTGAGCAAAAGAAGACAGTCATTTTCGAAGAAGATATATTATATATATATATATTATATATATATATATGGTAAACCTGACAAGAGGTGCTGCGGTTGCCTTGGCAACCAGGAACGTCATTATATGTAAAAGAGAAGAGCCATAGTTTTTGCCGTCGTTAACAGTCCTCATAGACAGAGAAGGCTTTGAGCCATGGACAACTGTGATTTGGAGAAGCTCACTGTCTCTGTTGGGAAGCTGCAGCCAGGCTTCTCACCACAGGTCACAGACTACAGTGTGACAGTGGAGAGCAGCGTCAACGAAGTGACTCTGGGCCTGAGCACCAGTGATTGTGGAGCATCATACAGCATTGTGAGTGTTTCTTTCTAAACAAACTTAAATTCATTTATTATTATTATTATTATTATTATTATTATTATTATTATTATTATTATTATTATTATCACTACTATTATTCTTAAAGACAATTCTTTCCGTTTTAGTTTTGGGGTTTCTTTTGTTGCAGCTGACTGGTGATCGTTCCAGCACTGTTACACTGAAGGAGGGGATAAACAGAGTGGAAATTGAAGTGGTTGCCGAAGATGGGACAGTGAAGAAATACAGTTTGGACATCACTAAGCTGTCAGCAAAGGTTGCGGAGCTCAGTGAACTGTCTCTGGAAGGGGATATCCCACTTCACCCAGCTTTTGCTACCAAAGTCTATGAATACAGCAGTGAGTAGAAACTTTAATATTCTCATCAGACCTGCTGTATGTTCCTTCATTTCAATGTGTGTCCAGATTCACTTATAAAATAACTAAAAAGTAGCTTACTATTGTTATTGTTATTATTATTTGTTTATTTATTTCTATTTTACGGTAAAACTAACTGTCCTGGGTTTTTTTTCCTGCAGGTTTTGTCCCATTTCATTGTAATTTAGTGACAGTTCAAACCAACGTTCCAGACAGCCTTATTAAAGTTGCAATAAATGGTAATAGCGACTCTCAAACTGTCTTTCTACATTTTGGAGACACCTTGGTGGAGATCTCTGTCTGCTCAGCAGATGGCAGTGTTACGCAGGTACAACAGTGTTTTTGTAGATTGTTCAATATCTAATGTGCAATTAGTATACTGGTTTCAGTGTATATTTATTTTCAAATTTCCGCCATTTACCTTATTAACCCCTAAATCATACTTTTAAAAAAAAATCTATTCAATTTAAAGTCTCCCTCCTCTTGAAGTTGCTCCCCATTAATAAATAAGAAGACATAAACTAAATTTCTGGGTGTACTTTGTTAGGACGATTAAAGTTTCATGAGGCTCTGCTGCGTTTATCATTAAATAATGGCCGTCTCACTTTTGCAGGCGTACACAATGTGTGTGACGCGGGAGCTGATTCCTGTGGCTGTGACCTTCTCTGAGGGGAAGCACCAGGTGGAATATGAATGCCCCGTGTCCCTCAGCGCTCTGTACAGACCTGTGTCTGTCCACCAGAGGTGAGACCTGAGGCAGATACGAGTTTCATTCATTCAGAAAATGTTCACAAACAAGTGCTTCATTTGCTATCAGTGCAAAAGTGAGCTAAGCAACTTAATACTCAACTCAGTCACAAGATAATTTTTGTTACAAATGTAGCACCACTTAAGTGGTTGCCAATTATTGCCAAGAATTATTGTTAGGTCAAAGAAAAAAGTTTTTTGTACTATGTCGATGGTCTAATGTTCTAAAGTCTAAAAGCTTCATCTTGACTCATCCAAACATTTCATTTTGTTACTGAGGCCAAAATATCTCAATAATTGCTTCTGTGCGTGTTGGGACTGGTAGCTTCCAATCAAGCTAGAAAGTACTGGCCATGGAGGTGAATCCTCTTAGTCCAGGCCACCGTAAAAACGGACTCTAGTGAGATGATGTTGTTCCAATTCTTACCAGTTTACAATAAGCCGGACAGGTCGAATGAGACGGCTGAAACGAAGACACTATAGTCTGTTCTAGGAGGACATTGATCTCAAACACACATCAGAACGGGTTTCAGAAGGTTTTTTTTAAGCTTCGGGAATTACTTCCCCAAACCATCCACCCATCCATCCATTTTCTTACACCCTTATCCCATTGGGGTTGGGAGGGGTGCTGGTGCATGTATTCATCAACGGGCGAGAGGCGGGGTACACCCTGGACAGTTCCCCAAACCCATTATTTCCAATTATTGAAAATCTATGGGCCATGCAATGATCTCTACCAATTCTAGCAAGAAGTCCAACTAAAAATCCAGCCAAAATTAAATTAGGAGCTACACAAAGCAGGCCATGCTTTGTGTAATCAATACTTACTGGTGATTGTCACACTACTTTCCAGTGACCCGAAGAGCATCTTCTCAAGACCTTACATCGAGATGCTGGCCCGACGGTCAAAGGTCGACCCGTTTACTGGTTCCGTTCTGGGAGACAGCTGGAAGGTCTCTGAACTGGACCTTGACAAAATGATGTCAGCAGCTATGGTCCACTGCTACTTTTGTTACCGAGGTACAACTTTGAAGCCTCAAATTCCATAAAAAGATTTATTTAAAACTTGTGGCTGAATATGGTTTGAGCAACAGTAAAGAAGAACTTCACACTAGGGACTTTTAGGAACAGTAAATATGCTAAAGAAAGTATTCACCGTCACTTCTTGGATCCTTAAAGATTGATGTTCTTATTCCACTCTGGAGAGAAGCTATACTTGTTACAGGTGCTTGAATAACAGCATTGTTGATGTGCTAGGTGTTCTCTCTAACTTCTCCTCTTCACCCAACCTATGATATCATGTTCCTGGTGGTAGTGTAGGCAAAGATTATGTTGCGCTAATGAAAAGGATATTATTACTTAACTAAACACGGTTACCTTTACTTACAAAGTTAATTCTGTAAAGTTCTTAAGTAAAAGGTTTACACACACCCCTAGAGTTGTGTCTACACCTTCCAGCTTCTGTGGTTTACTTTTGCCTTTTATGTTTTTATGTTGCCTTGATAGGATGTGACAGCGTGATGCAGCTGTCAGAGCTCGGGTCGCACGCCCTGGACTGTCCACACAAACCCACCGGGGAGCTGGACGCAAAGGTCAAGATGAAAGACGAAGCAGAGTTCAGCGGTTGTTGTTGACCTTGACTCTTGCTCATCCTTTATTTACAAGTCAGAGTTCCTCTGACAGCTTCTCAATGCTAACGCAACATTTACTGTGTGTGGTTCTGAACTGAGTTGTTGATGTCGACGTCTTTAAATGTTTGAATCTGCCGTGATGTTTGTGTCAGTCTTCAACATTAGTAAAATCAGTGTCTGCTCTTCCAGGATGTCATAGAGACTAAGTGGTATATGGAGCACTTTGCAACACCTGCAGGTTTGGAGATAGAGACAAAGCATGTTTGTACGGTAATTATCTCTTGCTTTCTTGTTTACACTCCACAGATTTCACTAAAATGTATATTTGTAGTCTGGAGTTTTACTGCTTGAATGATTTAACCATTCACCCATTTGTGAGGTCAGACACTGACGCTGGACAGGAAGGCGAGGTTTGCAGTGTCTAATTCATCCTAAAGACGGCCTGTCCACTGCTTTGACCCTGCTTTGTGCACCGATAGTCGTAATAGAACCGGAAGTGGTCATCCCTAAGCTGTCCCCACAAATAAAGGTCATCTATAAAAATCACAAAGTTTGTTATTTTTATAGATGACCTTTACCACATTCCTTACGTACACATGCTGCATCAAAGTCACCATCATGGGTTCCTTGTGTAACTCTGCTTGGTCTTTAGCGTTGACGGCTTAGCCTGCGTCGTTTGTTTTCTACAGGTGCGTAACTGGGAGAAAAACCTCCAAATGGCACAAGAGGAGAACACTGTGGACCATCTGTGTGCTCTGGCTGAGGAGCATCTGAAACACCACAGGGAACACCTACTCAAATCAGGTACGTTTTGCTTATGGTCCTACTTATGTAGTTTTTTCTTGATTCTACAGGTCTGTCAGTCACCAGGCTTGTCTGAAATTTAGTGAGCTTTCTATGAAATGGGAACTCAGTCACCTGGTGCTTGTGACCAGGTTGGTTTGGGTAGGCTTTGATGGGCTGAAAAGTTTAACTGTGACAAAAAAAATGTAAAATCTGACAAAGGGATAAATATTTTTTCCACACCTTGTATTTTCTTCTTTTCTTACCTGATTTAGACGATGCGCCCTGCCTGAGTAGGATGTTCTCTTATCTTGCTCTGGATTACTGAATAAAAATGTGAAAACTATGATAAACAAAAAGTATAAATGATTGAAAATGCTACGTTTACATGTGTTTTATAGGAATTGTGTTATTTAAGTTGAATCTTAGGTTTTCCCAATAAATTCATGGCGCATTCAGTGATAATGTAAAATTACTGATACCTTATTGATCAGTAATTGATTACGGTTCTTGACCGTGAGAATAAAAAACACACTAACATGTATGCAATTTCATTTATTAAAAGGAATAACAGGGTGTACATTTCAGAACATGGTTACGAAATACACCTGCCCCACCTACCTGAGGTCAGATAACACTCTAGTCACAAAGGTAAAGACAAAGACAGAGGGTTGCAAGCTATATGTTGTAAATACCAATGTTGGGTGTCAATCAATCAGATCTATGTCACTCCGTCGCTGGAACAGATTAATCTAAACACCTGTTAAACTCAATTCTTTCTCCTTCTCACTGCAATAAATGCAAATGCAGCAGAAATGACATAAAATATTCTCCAATATTCCACAGTATGTTTTCACGTTTATATAGCAAGAATAATTTCTGCAGTTTAATCTTGACGGAAAAGCCCATCAGAGACGGAATGGATTTACAGAAGCTGCACTAAAACCTCCCGTTTTACTGGCCGGGTTCACACACTCGAGCCCTCGTTCAGGTCGTCTCAGCCGCAGCTATTAAAAAATACATGCAAATGGGCCCATTTGTGGTCGCCTCCGAGACGTCCTCTTTCGTCTAATGTGCCAGGGACTCTAGTTACCGCTCGGGATCCTTTTCTCTTTTTTTTCTTCTTCAGCTATGTTCGCCTCGTTAATTGTTTGATGACTCACAGAAGCGACATTTTAGGCTGATCCCAGATGACCGAATATGAGTCGCTGAAACTGAGCAGAGAAATAGCAGCAGATTCAAAGAGAGAGAGAGAAAGACACAGAACTCTTAAAGCGTAAGCAGCAGCAGCTTTGTGTTTTTAAGAGGCTGAGTGGCTTAAAGAGATGCTCAGTTTAACCCTGCTGGGGTCGTATTGCTGCAAAACAAAAAGGCTGTGTCATGCTACTTAAACACATTAAATATGCAACGTTAAAATGTGTTTATTCTGTAAGCTTATATACAACAGTATGTTCCCAAATATGGCAAGAAATTACAAAACTGAAGTCACAAGGTTTACTATGATATTATCAGGGGAATACTAGAGAATAAAATCATATACCTTTCTTTTTTTTCCTTTTTCTTTTTTTTTTTTAGAAATACACTCAAATTGAATTGAAAAAGTCTACCGAGGACCCAAATGCAATTGAGAATCAGCGGAAATACTTGAAAATCGGTTCTAATTTAGGCTCCCATCTAGTAACGTCAGCACTAAGTGGCCCAGAAGTACTGACTCAAGAGGCTCATATAGAATTAGAAGAAAATACATCACACTTTTAATTTTGTTAAATGTAGAAGGCACCTTAGCAACTGTTTATTTTTTTTTTTAACCCTTTCTGCAGGCGAGCGGTTGAGGAGTGAGAACGTGGACGCTCTGCTGCACCGCCTGGATGAGGCGGCTGCTTGCTATGCATCAGCCATCGCCCTCAGTCCCAAAAATGCCGAACTCCACTTTTTGCTGGGTCTCGTTTTGGAGGAGCACCACAACACCACCCAGATTTACGGCTCTCCAAAAAAGGTATTTATTTGGATTATTATTTTTTTCTAAACATAAAACAGTGTTATTTAGATTTTAAACTGCTTACCAGTCCATGCCTGATCGATTTTTTTTAAGTTTCAGTTGTGCTATGAAGCTCAATCTCATCATTCAATTCTTTGTGCTGAGCCATATATCAGCAGATAAACATGATTTACTCCTCTTTTTCTTTTCATTTTGTCTTCTCTAGGCAGATAAGGACAAAGATGAAATAAGTGAGGCCAAGTCTTCGGCCCATCAGGACGACATCCTGGCTGTGTGTAAACTGCATGGCTTCCACGGCATGCCCTCCGTGGAAAACCAGCTGCAGGCCTTGGATAAGGAGTATCACCAGCTGAAAGATCAGGGACAGTTCAGCAAGTCAGACTATGTGCAGACCCTTTACCTCTGGCTGTCCAAGCATGCTGCCAAGGTAAACCCTGTCTCACTTTTACAACTCGGTAACAAAAATGATAAAAACTCAATTCACATGCAAATGAGAAAAACACGGACACAAATCACTCGTCTTGTAGCTCAGGATGAAAAACCTGAGATATGAGAATCGAAATGCGTTTTGAGTTTTTTACAGATTCGCCAGAATGTATAGACGTTGATATTTTATTTTTACTGGTCTACACATTCAAATCCTTTTTGTTGCTGCAGCAACTTCTCAAATGTACCTGCACAACTTCCTTTTTGTTGTTATTTTAAAGAGGCAGTATTATGTAAAATCAACTTGTTTGAGCTTCTCATTATGTTTTGATGTTATTCCCTCATCAGAATCTCCTTTAATCTCCTGTGGCAACCGTTCAGCTGTGCAAAACGCCTGGGTGGACCTAGCCCTGCCTTTCTATTTGCAGCTCCTCTTCAGAGCTGCCCTTTCCCATAACTCCCCCATTCAGCTCCTTCAGACTAGCCAGCAGCAATTAGCAAACACATGCCTAGCTCATTATAGGAGCTACTTCTCGGTGCAATGCTGGTTAAAATGTTACGTAAGGATTAATAGAGGAGTGATGTTGTGATGGTTTCCTGAAGGTGGCGCTTCAGAAAGAGCAGGAGTTCTTTTAGTGACGGAGGCCCAATTTCAAGGCTTTAAATTACAAAGTCAAATTTCTTTAAAGTCATAATTCATATAAATAGCATTTTTTTTGCAACTAAAATTAACACAGTTACTTTTTTTGTTCTATGAAATGGCACTAAGTGCCTGAAAAACACAGCACTGCCCCTTTAACTAGTTCAACCACTGTCCAAATATTCCCATTACAACTCCTCCTCTTTACCTTTTTCTGTGATCTTAATGGCAGTCTATGAATGACTTGGGAGATTGTTGTTGCAGGATCGCAACATAGTGATGCAAGACGAGGAGAGCTACATGTATCGATCCCTCATGAAGTACCTGGACGCCTGGACCCTGAACCCGGACAGCTGGGAGTTCAGCCTCCACATAGGGAGACTCCTGCTGCTGCAGGGGAGAAGCAAAGAGGCTCTGCAGCACGTCCAGACCGGGCTGGCACTGCGCCCGCTGAACCCCACACTCAGGTCAGCTCACACGTTCACGTATGGAATCGTGTGTGTGTGTGTGTAAGAGCAGGTTTGAAGCTCACACATAGATACAGAAGGAAAGTGTAGATTTCATGAAAGAAACTTAAGGGTCATAGTATGGATAACGTCTTAGGAGCTGGAAACTGGAAAACACAACATCAATGTCGATCGTTTCAATAACAATGTTGCATTTAAGCCACATTTTACTCACTTTTTCATTCCTTTCCTCCATCGTGATTGTTCTCTTTTCGAGAGCATCGAGAGAACATGAGCAAACACCCTATGAGTCTGCCTCTACACCTGCAGAAAGAGAAAAAAAACAAAGGAAAACAGAGTAACCACAGCAACAAACAGCATTCTCCTGGAGCTCTAACATCTAGATTACTAAGCTCTATTTCTAACATGGGCGTAAAAGACAATGAAAGACCCAACTGGCATAATACATTACTGTCTAGGAGAGTGTATGGCACTTGAAATATAGGCGCCTACCAATTGTCTTCACACATAAATTGTGATAATGACTGTGCTCCATATGTTGTTTTGCTTGTGGAAGTCGAATCACCGTCTCGATTAAACCTTTCATCCCGAATACTTTTGGCAAGTGCTACGTCTAAAATCTCCACTTGTCTCCAGCATTGATTTGTTGTTTTGTTTTTTTCAGATTCTTTACAGGGCTGGCTCTGCTGCAGCAGGAGCAGAAAGCCTGCAAGGGCACGGAGAAGGAGGCTGCACTGTTCTTACATCAGGGACTGGAGCACTTTGTCAGCCAACGCTGCAGCGAGAGGTTCGTTAAGTGTGTGTTTTGTTTGAGTGCGTGGCGGAGGTGGATGCTTTCGAGCGAGAGAGGGAAAAGTGTGAGGTCATGACAGCATGTGTAATGTATCAGGATGTTCTGTTCGGGCCTGCGGGAGGGAGAATAGGAAGTTTTTCTTTCTTTTTTTTGTAAATTCCACATGTAATTCTTGCTTCCTGATTTCCTCTGCAGTCAGGAGAACCAAGATCCATTCGACCCTCTGTCCAGCCTGAATCCACAGTTTCTGCGAGGGCTTCTCACCCTGGGGGAGCTGCAGCAGAAGGCCACGTTGTCTGAGAAGTCCATGACTCCTGAGCAGGTGTACCACATGTAGGTTAACGCACAGAGACACTCTGAGCAGCACTCTGCATGTGAGCTTTTCCACATGTCGCATTGTTTTTATGCTGTAGAGTTGTGAAGTTGTGGATAATTATGGTTATTTAACTTTAAAAAAAAGATTTTTTAGCAAATACAAGACAAAGCAATGTATTGTACTTTTGTATTCGGCCCCCTTTACCCTTTCAGTCTGTAGATTTGCAACTTGTCAATAGACAGGAGAAGCTGAGGCGTGGTTCTGCAAAGTTTGGGCATAATTTGTTTGTAGATGATCTGCCTTTAGTGTCACCGGTTGCCATGGTCACCTGCTATCTTCTTGCTGTTTTAACCAGCATGTTGTCAGCGTACTACAACTGCCTATCACTGAGTATTTTTGGTCTATTTTTGGCAAATAACATTTGGAATAAGAGAGAACTAACTTACAAGTAACTTTTTTTTTTGCAGGATATATGAGCTTGTTTTAAATAAATAATTCTATAATATTGATGGAAAAAGTTCTATCTCCACTGGCAGATCATTTCACATTTAATTTGCACTTCTTCAATATGAAGAATTGTTCACTTAAAACAAGCTCCGCCATCTTCCTGAAAAGTTACTTGTAAGTTAGTTTTGTAGCATTTCAAGATATCAACACTAGAAACTAGACCGGAAACACTTGCTAACCTTTTGTGTTTTTGCGGTATGTCTACACTACTTACAATTAGGTTAATACAATTATTTACAACCTGCAGCTGGAGCAGATCGCCTCTCTTTCCTCGGTGCACACAGTTTTGTGGCATCTGCTGCAGATGTCAGAGGTTTCATTTTTAGAACCTCTGACATCTGCGGGCTGCACTTTTGATTTCTGATGACTCAGTAATTTACCGTTTGCCTTGATGACTGAAGCTACATGTTGACTTTTTATGAAAAAGTACTTGGTAGCATTTTGTGTTGTTCCAATGTAGTTTGAATATATTTTTGCTTTCTTTCACAAAACAGTAGACAACTGATGCAGCCTGACATCAACCGTTAATGACTCTCTTAGGAGGCTCAATTCACATGCACTCCACACTGTTCAGATTTAAATTTGTAAAAAAAAAAAAAAATACAACTCGAAGATGATGAATATTTTCTTCTATCTCTTCATAGTTATAATGTACTTGGTTTTGGTCTATCTCATAGCTTCCCCAACAAAATGCTTTGAAGTTTGTGCTATGAAAAACAAATAAGAAAAAAAAAGTATTTTTCTGCCCTTGCTCTGAAATCCTTCAGCGTAGCGGCGCTGGCTGCCCGGAGCGCGAGTCAGTTTGTGTGTCGCAGCGAGGCGAGCAGGCAGCTGGAGTGGGTGCTGCTGGATGCTCACTTCGCCCTGCTGCAGAGACTGATCCAGCAGGGCGAGCAGCAGGCGAAGGCGGCCGCCGACACGCAGGCCCTGGTGGCGAAGAGGTGCCAGGCCCTCACCGCTCTCATCCGCCTGACCACCATCTCTCCTTGCCAGGAGCTGCTGGACATGCAGGAGAGAGTAAGAGTTCAGGACTCTTTAGGATTTCTCGTGTGTCGATGGTTAATGGTCACCAGAGCTCGGACGTGACGTTTCCTCCCACCCGACGCAGACGTGCCAGCTGGCGGTGATCACCTCTCCGAGGGACAGCCGAGCTCTGTGTCACCTCGGAGTGGCCCAGCTGGCTCAGTACGATAGCAACCCCAACTCAGACAGGTCAAATGAGGTCCTGAGCGACGCCCGTCTCAGCTTCCAGGCCAGCATCGAGCTGGAAGACAAACCTCTGAGTGGAGATCCACCTGAACCGCTGGGCAGTGAGTCCACACCTCCTACTTTTAGGAGAAATAAATCACATACAGGACGGCTAAGATTCCACAGAACAAAGCTACAGTATGTAACTTTTATTAACATATATGTACATAACTGAGACAGTTTATGAGACAGATAACCCGTGAAAAGATCAACCTCTTCCACCTCCATTGTGAGCTACTGTTGTTGTGTGAAGAAATCCACTGCTTCCAATCTAAAACTTTAGTGATTGACAGCGCTAAGACCCGCCTCTTTTCTCTGATTGGTTGTTTGTAGTTAGTACTGGGGAGCACTGGGAGAGGGCAGAGGAGCTCAAATTTTCACAGATTATCTTTCTCATACCATACCGAGAAGACATAGTGACAGTTTCAATAAATATGTAAAATATATATACATATATATTTTATAAATGTTACATACTGTAGCGTTAACACTTGCTGTAAAGGACAACTGAGTTAAGTTACCTGTGTTTATTATAGCTGCCATGGAGGAATGTTTTTGGTCACTTTCTTGTAAACGTAGCTATGGAAGCAGAACACTGTCCTAGATGAGAAGGTTCCCCAACATACAGAGAAGGTTAACAGCAAAACAGAAAAATAAGAACAAAAAGCACCTCAGTTTTAGGTTTATATTGGTTGGTAACTGCAGTTTGAAGTATATTTGAGTAATTTGAAGTGTTTATGGAAAAATCTGAATGAAAAGCACTGACTGTACTTATGTGATAGGCCATGCATAACAACGTATGGTGAAAATGACTTACAAGTTATTTGTTCTTGTCTAACTCTTACAATGGTTGACACAGATGACTTTAACAAATCACTTTTAACCTCCAGTTTTTTTCTTCTCAAATTGACTGGATGCTACACTTGCTGTAGCTCAGAGTAAATGTTCTATCTGCGTAGAACAGAAGTGGTGGCAGCAGCACCTGGAGGTTAAAAACAAGAAGGCAGCCGCGCAGGCCGGCCCTCAACCAGCCCAAGCTCCAGCTTGCAAGACCGTGCCAGTCAGGGACGCCAAGCTCGGCAGAGGAGGTTCGATTCAGGGACGGGCCCCTGTGTCCAGACCTCCGCCGGTGGCCCCTGCAGCCCCCGCCAGAGGAGGGAAGGTGCTTCAGCCTCCAGCTAGAATTCCTCCAGTCAAGTAAGTTATGACTTTATTTTTTCATGTAGCTGTTTGTGGTTTGTGCACGGCGCTTTTAGGTACCTCTCAATATGAATGTATGTATAATTTATTCTGATACAACTGTGACATATAATTTTAAACTGAGAAATTCAATTAAGAACGTTCATTCTTTGGGGAAACTATTCAATTCTGTTCTTTAAAAAAAGAATAAAATAAAAATAACAGGCACTAAAGTTATTGGGTCACCAAGCAATTCCTGAAAAATATATGGAACTGAATCTTTTTATTTGTTGTATTTATGCCTTAGGTTTTTAAGTTGATTTTAAGGCTTCCTGTTTCCCAATGTGACATGGAACATGGGAGACGCTTTCTTTGAGCTGCTTATAAAAATGAAAAAGGACATTGTGTTTATTTTGAGGTAGGGTAACTGCAACAGGTGGCAAAAATAAATACCGAATATGTTTTTATTCCAGCCTTGTGTATGCATGGCGTCCTGGACTTGTAGAAAAAAACAAAAACAAGATCGACATCCATCTCAAGGGATTTCCTGCTTACCCAAAAGTTGAAAATAATTTAATCAAAATCTGGTGGTGTCTGTCCAAATAAATAAATAAAATTATAATAAATCATAACTTGGTCTTTCAATTGGTACCAATAATTATGTCGTGTGATTTTGAAAAATTTCAATATCAGAGGCTCATGGTGAGGTTATATTGCTCCAATAAATGATAAAATCGTTACAAGGACGTTTACTCATCTTTTCCAGGAGTTCCAATAAATATGAAGAGTTCTGTACGTTTAGTCTAATTCATTATTCATAAGCTGTGACCACTCAGCAAAATTAGCCTTTTAAGGTACATTTATGTAGGCAACATAAATGTATCAGAGTTATACCAGTTCAAAGTTTGATTTCACAAAAAATCTGCACCATCATCACAATAAAGAGAACTGTTTCTTGCGTTTCAATGCAGTCTTCATAAAGGATTTTAATTTATGTTTTTGTTTCGTGACTTGCATTACACTTTTCCTCCTGTAGGGGGAGACCTGGTGCAGCTGTTAAACCAGATACAGCAGCTAAACCAGGCAGCGACGACACTAAAGCCAAGCTCCCTGCTGGCAAGCCTGAACAGGATTCTGGTCCCGAGACTGTAGACACTGCAGAGGGTAGGTCAAGTAAAGTTAAGGCCCTTCTTCTTCTCGGCACAATCTTAAAACTAGAGAGGCTTATATATGAATCATATAAGAGGAGTCCATCCAAAAGAGCTGGGAAGTTACAGTGATGATCTCAGAAATGCACGAGACACGTTTTCTTGATTTCCTTTTTTTAAAAAAGAAAAAATATATATATTTATAGCTGAATATTTTTTAAAACACAATTTCACAGTTTTTTATGCAGCAACTCAGATATATAAATAAGTAAAATACTTGACTTTAATGTGTTTGTCCCAGTGAAACCTAACCTGTAACTCAGTGTCATTATGTGTGTAGTCCCTCCAGTAGAAAACACAGCCGGCGCGTCGGGCCCAGGGAACCCCAGGTCTCATGTATCGCGGCTCGGTCTGGCTCGGGCCTTCTCACGCTCTGCAGACACCCAGGATCAGGCGAAGCACTTCTACAAAGAGGTCATCGCCATGGCGCCGGGGGTCAGTTGTTATCTGAAGTGTTTGCTTTGGGCATTCCCTCGAAGCTTTCTCAGTGCAGCTTGTACTGGTTTCAAGATAAGATTACATCCCCGCCCTACGGTGTCATTCTGGTGTCAGGGTTCCTACTCACACATGTTGGATGTAGAAATGTCAGACTCCGCCCCCCCCCCGACTCAACCTCAGAGTTCTGGGTTGTTTAAATACATTAAAGTTTGCTTAGATCATATGATAGATATTTACAGAGTGGGAAAGATTTAACTGTAGAAACTGTAAAATCAAAAACTTTATGGAAGGAAAGAAGGAAGAAAGAAGTCAAGTGAGAAAATAATGAGAAAAGGAAAGGAAATGAAGCAAGGACACATAAGAAGGCAGGAAACAAAAAAATCCCAAAAAAACAAACCTAAGGCAGAATTAAAGACAATTCAGGACAACATAAACCACTCTACAGGGTTCGTCAAAAAGGGAGATTATCAGCCAAGTTTCAAAATGAGACCCTAACCCTAACACAACGTTATTTCTAACCCACAAGTCTAAGCTGATATTTTGGATGACAGATCCACGATGCGTACACTGAGCTCGTGAAGCTGGTGGAGCCCTCGGACCCGGAGGCTGCGCTGGACGTGTACTGCGGGTTCCCTCTGAAGGACGTGGCCGAGCAGAGCTTCGACGACGCCTTCATCACCGGGGAGATCGTCCGCCTGCTGATGTCACAGCAGCTGTTTGACCACCCGCAGCTGGGCCCCAGCCTGGTCGCATATGGCAAAGTCATGGGGCTAAGTAGGTCCAGACCGCTAGGACTGATAGTTAGGCCTGGAAGAAAGCTGAAGAAATTGTAGATGATGTACAGAGACTAGCAGAAATATTCATAATGCTGTAGCTTTTTTTTTTTTCTTTACATTTTGACCTCAGTGTATTTTCTTAGACAGCAATGCTTGTGTTGGTTTCCTCATTAAATCTGAGTAAAACACGGAGGCATTTTAAACTCAAATGTCAAACGGAACGCATCTATGTGCCAACGTCGACTTGTGAAGTAACACCTGCGGCTCTGTTCGCAGGCGTCATAGAGAAGTACATCGACATTCTGGACGAAAAGTCAAAGACGTCGCTGCTGAAGAGCGTCTACGCAAAAATCAACAACAGACAGGAGGACGACCCGGATCTGCAGGACTTCTTCAGATTCAAATGCTGGATCTGACCAGCGTTTGTTTCCTTTTCCCTCTCAGGCTGTCTTGTTCTTTGTGTTTATGAAGACGTTTTTATTTAATTGTCATATTTTTGTCACGTTGCACAGAGGATATAGGTAAATCTCTCTTTTTATTTTAAAAGAACACTTTTAATCTAGACACAGTTTTCATTGTTAAAAAAAAAAAAAAAAAAAAGAGTCATGTTAGAACACAGAACTAACAAAACGTACATGGATCGTTGGATGAAAGACGGGAATTTTAGCGAGAATAAATCTTCACTTTGACATGCAGGTGTACAAGTAATTTCTTCACCCTGTATTTGAATTCCGATGTTTGTCTGCGCATCTAAACGTATCGGATTCCCAAAACCGGCGGATGGATGGAAACGCTCCTTCTTGGTCTTCCCAGCAGCTTCCGTTACGCCACGTTGAGTTTGGTGACGATGAGCACGCGAACGGTCTGGTCGAAACCCGAACACACGCAGAGGCCCTGCTTGTCAGGGCTCCAGTCCAGGCTGGCGATTGGCTGAGAGGACAGAGTGGCGTTCTGCAAGAGGTTGACCGACCCGGCGACGCCCACGTCCGTTCCGTCAGAGTCCTTCTTGCTTCTCTGTGTGGGGTACTCACTGGAGATGGGATTTGGGGAGAAAAAAAACATTTAATACCAAGTAAAAAATAAAACTTTTTTATTTTACTGTTTTTTCACATGAAAACAGAAAAAAGTGTATTACAGTGAAATGTTATGTGTTGGATCATAACCATCTATAGACTTTGTAAGTTACAATGACATTACATAGACAGGCTGGACTCTTTTTACTGAGTTCTGGAGGAAGGTTGCATTGGGTTTCATATTGGAGCATCTAGATTAAAGTGGGTTCAATCATAAAATCTCTTGATTTTTTTTCATACTTGATCCAATTTCAATCAATTTTCTTCTTGTTTTTTTTCCTCTATAGAAGAAACACTAATAGAAAATGTTTTCAAAAAGTGGCTTTTATTACAATCATCCCTTCTCTGAGCTTTACGATGGGAGTGTCAGGGACACCAAGGCTACAAGAATTTCTGTTTCATTACAAGAATACAGCCATAACGTTAACAGAATAAAGACACAATTTTACCAGAAGAACATTAGAAAACTATGGGAATAAAGTTGTTTTAATGAGAGAAAAGCTTCTGGCATTATTGTGATCTCACGTGAGAAGCTCAGTCTATTTTTTCTCGAGATAAACAATAGTTTCAAACTCCTGCTACTGATAATAAAAGATCCTAATTGCAAAACCGATACCGAAGTGGAACTTTAGAAGATGTTCACCATTCCTCGTTTTAAGATTTTTTGTGTTGGGAGTTCTCAGAAATGTATTACTTTATTCTCCTAACATTACCACTTTATTCTCATGATAATAAAAAAAAAAGTAGCCTGACTCTGATAACTCTGCTGTAGAGTTGACCTGAATTCAAAGTTCAGAAGCTGTAAAAAACACTTGGCAAACAAGATGGTGGCTCGGGGCTTGATGACATCATCACTATTGAAACGAAAGGAATGCATTGGTGGGGAAAAAAAAAAAAGAAGAATCCAGATTTTGAAAAATAAAATATTTTCAAAAGGCCCTACCCAAAGTGGTAAAAATATGTATGCCGCACTTTTCAGATTTGGAAAAGAAATTTGAAGTGATGCATCGTTTTCATTACACTTTACAACATTCAGTGTTAATGTAGTTAGAGTTTGTCACTGTGATATGAGAAAGTTAACAGGGTGTGACTACTTTTGCTCAGACGTGTGGAAATGTTCAGAACAGCAGAAGTGAAAAAGTTAAAAACAAACAAAAAAAATACAGGTTCTGCAGCTCAAAGTGATTCATGTCTGGTTACTCACTACTTCCACAGATGTAGGCGTCCTGCTCCCCCTGCAGTCATAAAGATGTCTCTGTTCTGGGGCAAATGCCTCACCTGCCAGATGGTTGCTTTGTGAGCCTTAGGGGGGAAAAAAGAAACATTGATTATTTTATTAAGCAAAGAAATAGCTTTCAAAAATTGTTGAAAATGTCTGGGTCAAACACAGTAATCATGCTGGTGATGGTGATTTATCACATTGGATGAAACAGTTTAAGATGTGTTGAATTTTAAATATCTTTGGACTTTTAAAAAAATATATATAATGATCAAATTTTCCCATTTCTGACTCTAGTTTTTGGTTTGCAGATGTTTTCTTCTACCTACGCCTGTCGCAGTAAGCAATTCATTAATTAATCACATGAAAAATTAAAACGAGCTCAATAATTTCCATTCTGGCTGTTCACATTTTTTGAAGGGCTATTTTGTTGATGGAGATGTAATCCATTTCGCTTATGGTTTCAGTTCTGTGTATTTTTTAAAATGTATTTCCATTGTATTCTTGTGTTTGTTGGCTGTGTTTTATTTTGGATATTTAAAGTATATTCCAGTATATGTTAGAATACTGGAATATGTTGTACAAAATTAAAATGTATTGGTCTTGAGAGGGTGAACTTGCATTATTACTTTATTATCAGTATATTACTTGAAAATAGTCTTTAAAACAATAATATTACTGTTTGTTATAACAATTACTGGGAGATTTTATTGTCCAGCAGGATTTGCAATCGTGACAGGGTCCAGTTGTCCAAAAAGTTGGAACCTCATGCTTCCAGACATTCTGCTACCCCTTTGGGAAATATTCCCAGAGCTCAGGCTGCCGACGCTTCCAGCTTCGCTAAGATGTGTTGTACGCCGAGTTTTTCCCCACCAAAAAGGCCCCTGCTCTTCTCCAGCCCTGTGTCTACTTTGGCCTGCGACAAAAAGCCCCAGAGGAACTTAGACAAACACGACCCCAAAAAAACGCTTCCAGCTATGAAGACGCTCAAATTGACACACAGCCCTAGTTCTCCTTTCCAACTGAAGTGATAATAATAATAATAAAAATAAGAAGAAGAATCTTTTGATTTTCTTTTATTCCCCCCTTCCCAGAACCCTCTGTAATCACCTTTTCGGAAACAGACGCGAAGCCCTTGGTGGGGTGCTGAGTCCTCGTGTCGAAGACGTGGAATTTTCCTTCCAGCGAAGTGGCCACCAGTTTGTTCATGTTGATGTCCTTCCTGTCAAACTCCACACAGCATACCTGCTCAGAGTGGGAGAGGGAATAGACAAATGTAGCAGGCTCCACGCCAAGACCGCAATCATCGGCGTATCTAGATTCAAGAGGGAGTGAATAATGGAATTTTTTTAAGTTAGGACTTTAAAAAATGTATTAAAAAAAATCCATCCACCATAGTTCCTCAAGGGATTTGGACGCGTGTTTTCACCTCACCCCGTTTTTAATGTTGGTTTCCCATCGTAGCGACATGTTCCGCAGGTCGAAGAGTTTAATGTCGCCGTTGTCGTAGCCGGCACACACACAGCGGTCCTGATCGTTGAAGGCGTGACCTGAAAAACGTCACACTAGATTCGGGGAGGGCATTTATCGTATTGTGGGCAATTTCGTTTATCCCAAACAAAATCATAACTTGTCCATTTAATGATGTATAAAAGTCCCCCTAAAACAAATGTCCACATTGTGCTTATTATTAAGTTTAATGTTTTCCCCAATACTTGTTCAGTGAAACCATACATACATTTGAAACAAAATTGGACTTTCCAACTTTTTGCACAAAACACAAACTATTAGGCATATTTAATTGTTTTATAAAAAGTAGCAAATTAAGCAATGAGTTTCAAAAGCACTCATAACATCTGTTTTGTGAAATCACAACAATCATTTGTATGAAATGGAGCAACACAAAGCAGCGTTTTGTTGTAAATCTGAAAAGTGTGGGTGATTTCTGACTGCACTTTGTTGGACCATGTTTTTCTTTAGTGGGTCAGAATAAATATGGATACTTGCCACAGCTAGTATCTAGTAGCTATTTTGATTGTTATTTTTAAAAACAAGCAAGACATCATTCCAACTTTTCCTTCCTCTTCAAAAATATGCACTAGTCTACTTTGGTTCGGAAAAGACAAACGAAAATCTTACAAATGATATCTGTATTTTGACTCTGTGATATTTTAGTTACCAAAGGCAACAGTCCAGCAGTCCCTCTTGGTCTCTCCTTCCAAAGGCTCCATGTTGGCCACAGGTAAGTCCTTCTGCCTGGGATCCCACACCTTTACTGTCCCTGCAAAACCCAGCCAAAAAACCCCCAAACAAATAAAAAGAAAATATTTGTGTCTCGTTTTGTAAGAACAGCATCAAGCATCAAGAACAGCATCAAGCTTTTCTGTTCTTACCATCTCTACTTCCTGTGACGATCTCAGGAGCACCGTCGCCAATTCCAAGGCCACCGACCCCGTCGATGCTGTTCACGATCTCTTTGTGGGCCTTTGTGGTGAACACCGGCACATCGGGCGCCTCCAGATTCCTGTGGATGACAGAGACAAAGTAGTCTGCGTACGCTGACACTTTTACTTCCACTGCTCATCTTTCCCATGAACAACAAAGGTGCACAATTGTAAGTAAACCTACAGTTTGGTGTAAATAGACAGTTGTAGTACCATATGTGGAGATTTCCATCAAAATCTCCGGTTGCTAAGTGTCTTTGTTGAAGAGAGGAGGCCCCAAACGTCCCACACTTTATGGGTTTAGCTTTCTCCACCTGAAACATAGAAGAGATGCTTCAGCTCCAACAAAGGGACAAACAGATTCAAATCAAATGTACAGCGCCTCGGAAAAATATTCATTCATCTCAAGCCTTTTTTTTTACAAAAATTATTATTATTAATATTCAAGGCCATCAGGGGCATAGAAAACATGTGGAAGACAACTGGTGATCTGCCCATGACAAGACCAAACTGTAACTTCTCAACCCAAATTAAAACACTATGCATGGTGACCACCATCCCCATGCTAATGCATGGTGGTGGCAGCATCATGCATTGGGAATATTTTCTTGGGTAGGTACAATTCAGGGAAAATTACTGGAGGCAGGTTCACTTTCTAATCAACAAACATAGTACCAGACACGCAGTTTAGTTCAAGAATTTTAATTTCTAACTGTGAAGCGATCCACCACTAAAAATCCCAATAAAACACAACGAAGTTTGCTAACATGACAAAATATGAGGAAAAGTTCAAGGCATAGGAATAGTTCACTATAAAATCACTTGATCTTGATTATGTGCATGTTAACAACCAAAGATAAGGAGATGAGTTATCTCCTTTTTGCAGTACATAGCAGTCACACTGTCCGCCTGGTTTCTGCAATTAACTGTCTACAACCTGCCTGGCTGACTGTAACCATGGTTACAAGCGAGCAAGAACATTCTAGAACCCTCGCTTGAAAACTCTTGGGACAGCCCGTTCACACGACGGTTTTAAAAACCAAAAAGGCCCAATTTAAGTGATGATACTACCTCTTTTAGGAGCTGGGCCTCTCCGTGTTGAACTTCATAAATTTGGAACACTCCTGTTCCTCTGGCAAAGTTCCCCAAGCACACAAACTTGGCGCTGCACGGAATCCATTTGCTGTCGAACACCGTGTAGTTCAGACTCTTCTGAATGTGCGCGATGATCTGAGGCTTCGATAGGGGCGAGGACATCTTTTAAAATACTTTATAAAAGGGTAGAGAGTCTATTGAAAAACGGATATCTCCACGCCAAAACAAAATAAAGCGAGGATCCTCATACAGAGCTTATTGCTGTCTGGAGATATGCCTGACTGTATATTTATATGTTAAGTAAATATCGTCTGCTTAAGGGCATAAATAATTCGGCTAATAGACATTGATAAATGAGACTGAATTATACTGGCGCATTCTGAGTTTTATTTTAAATCCTAAACGTGTTCAAGAATTTCTTAACTGTATAGGCACTGATGACGCGGCTGTTTGGGTCCTTTCCATCGCACCTCATGCCTCTGTGGCCGCAGTCTGCCTCAGTTTTCTGAGCAAAACCGGATTTTAAAACACCTTCCGTGGAAATGGACACCGAAAAAACTCCTGCTGTAGCCGCTGAAGTGACCGGGGAGAGTAAAGATGGAGCAGAGGCTTTTACGAAGGTGAAGTCTAAAAAGAAGAACCAGAAACGCAAACGTGAGCAAGACGGAGTGGACATGGACACAGAGGAGAGCGTGGCCATTAAACGGCCGCAGTTTCCACCGATCTCCGGAGACAAATTACGGGTAATTACCTCTATTTGCGTCCATCACGTGTATGTAAAGAAAAAGGGTATATTTTTAAGCACTGTTGTGTTTTCAGCACTTTAACAAGTCAGTTTGTGTGCTTCCCCTTTAAAACGTGCGCATGCGCACGTTGTTCTTCAGACCTATTGGGAGAAACTGCGAACGATTTATCTATAACTAATCACTTCCTTCGGGTGATGACGTCTCTAACGGAACCGAGACATTAAATGATGCGGGTGAAAAACAAAACACTAAACCAGGAGCGTCCAAAGACCTGCATGCTTTAGTTCTGTCCCTGGTGGTTGTTAACCTCATCAAGTCAGTTTTCTGCTTAGGCCTTTTAATGAGCGGTCATTTGATGCAGGTGTGTAAAACCAGGGAGAGAATTAAAACATGCCGGACCTCCAGGACTGACCTTTGACACCCCTGCACTAAACTGTGTATAAGTACGTATGGTAACAGTCTTACCATATATAACTACACAGTCCAGTCACATTAATGTGACCATCTGTCAAAAGCCAGAATAACCACCTTTCGCAGAGCGAACTGCTACGAGACGTGCAGGAAGAGAGTCACTTAGGTCCCTGAAGGTCTTCTCTGGGATGTTGAGCCATGCCGACTCTAATGCCGTGGCCAGCTGCGCTAGATTACGCGGTTGAGGATCCATGGCGCGAACAACTCGATCGAGATGGTCCCACAGATGCTCGATTGGGTTTAAGTCAGGTGAGTTTGCTGGCCAGGGGAGGACGGTAAACTCATCCTGGTGCTCTTCGAACCACGCACGTACACTGGCAGCTGTATGGCACCTCGCATTGTCCTGCTGGAAGATGCCATCATCCTGAGGAAAAACAATGCGCATGTAGGGGTGGACATGGTCCGCAAGGACAGATGCGTACTTGTATTGATCCATCGTGCCTTCCACAATAATCAGTGAACCCAGAGAATGCCAGGAAAACATTCCCCAGACCATAATGCTCCCGCCTCCAGCTTGGACCGTTCCTGCAATGGTTGCAGGGTGGTTCCTTTCAGAGGTTTCACGCCTTATACGCCAACGTCCATCTGTCCGATGGAGCATAAAACGCGATTCATCTGAAAACGCTACCTGTCGCCACTCAGTGGACGTCCAGCTGCTGTACTGGCGTGCAAATTCTAGCCTTCGTCGTCGATGAACACCAGTCAGCATAGGTGCACGAACCAGGCGTCCGCTTCGGAGGCCCAGACGCAGCAATGTTCGCTGAATAGTGGTTTGGGAGACACTTGTGGTAGCCCCTTGGTTCATTTTAGTGGTCAGTTGCTCAACGGTAGCCCGTCTATCTGCCCGAACGCATCTCCGCAACCGTCGTTCGCCTCTGTCATCTATGGCCCGTGGTGCACCACATTTGCCACGTCGTTGATTTTGGACAGTCCCATTTTGCCATGCACGGTACACTTTTACCACGGCGGCACGCGAACAGTTCACAAACTCAGCCGTTTCGGAAATGCTTCCACCCTTGGCCCGAAAGCCAATGATCATGCCCTTTTGGACGTCGGATAAATCGCTTCGTTTCTGCATTACGCCAACGATTGAAATGTTTTCCGAAGCCCACACACACCCTTTATATACGCTCAACTGCACTGTGCTGCCACCTGCCTTCTGTGATTGGTTATTTAACTCTGAAGTGGAAAGTACGTGGTGGTCACATTAATGTGACTGGACTGTGTATATAGACATAATATAGTGATGCTAGTTATTGCAGGATTTTATTGACCATTCTTGTAAATATAGCTATTATCATAATATTACTCTGAGTTATTTTATGGTTTCTTCCATTTTGGCCTTGCTGACAGGCTTTTCTGTGATTCATAGTTATCTCTTTCATATTTTTTAATTATTATTATTTATCATTTATCTTACTTTTACTCCAACATTTTACTCTCTTTCCGCCAGGTTTGGCCATTTTGTGTCTCAAGTCAAACTACTTTGACAATGTATGCAAATAAAACAACCTATGACATATGTTTACTTAAATGATAGTGATTAAAAATCCATAAATCTATTGTGTGTCCTGAGATAAGAACGATTATGTTCGAGAGTTAATGAATGTATAGATATACTTATCACATTTTAAGGTGACGTTATTTGGATATAATGCTCCTGTGTGTGATTCAGGGACCAGACGAGATGCGTAAGATCCCCGTTCCGGCTCACAGATACACTCCGCTGAAGGAGAACTGGCTAAAGATTTTCACTCCCATCGTAGAGAACCTGCAGCTTCAAGTGCGATTCAACCTGAAGACCAGGAATGTAGAAATCAAAGTAAGTTCAGACGTATTGGTAGCACTGATTTGAAGTAGTGTTACTATTCTTAAGGCTTTTTTCTCCCCCGTAGTGCTTACAGCCTCGTCTGTTTTATGTGTTTTATTTTTCAGACGTGCAAAGAGACGCAGGAGATCAGCGCCCTCACGAAAGCGGCAGATTTCGTCAAGGCGTTCATCCTAGGCTTCCAGGTTGAGGTGAGTGCACAGGTGCTTTTATTTAAAGTCAGCAGTCAGTGCAAGAAATGCTACCTCATGAACAACCTCAGTATTGATTAGCTGGAGTTTAGCCGATAATCGTCCCTTTAGGGAAGTCGAAACCTTTGAAAGTTGTGATTTCAAGTTGGTAGGACTCCATGGAGTCGTGGACGTTGAACTCGCTGAATTCCTGCCAGTGATGTAACAGTCGCCCTTCCTCTTCCCAGGATGCCATGGCGCTCATCAGATTAGACGAGCTTTTCCTTGAAAGCTTTGATGTCACAGACGGTGAGATTGCGAAACCCGAGGCCTTCTGTCTGCTCTCCTACTCTCCACTTGTTTGCTCTCCTTTTTTCTTTGCAACAGATTGACCTTTTTATTGTTTTCCTTTTCTTTTTCTCCACAGTAAAGCCTTTGAAAGGTGACCACTTATCTAGGGCCATTGGAAGAATAGCAGGGAAGGGAGGAAAAACGAAATTCACCATTGAGAATGTGACCAAGACTCGCATCGTTCTGGCAGAGACGTATGTGATCCAAGTCATGATTCGCCCATCACAGTTAAACCTTTATGATTCCCCCCACCCCAGGATGCGTGTATTTACAGTTTTTTTTTCTAAATGTGTCAACAGGAAAATCCACATTTTAGGTTCTTTTCAGAATATCAAGATGGCCCGAACAGCAATATGTAACCTGATTTTAGGTAAGCAGCCGATCATTTAACATTTAGATCAAAACTCTAAATGCTGGAAATGACCTTTAAACCCTCCCCCCCCCCTCTCAACAGGAAGTCCACCTTCAAAGGTTTACGGTAACATCAGAGCGGTGGCCAGCAGGACTGCGGAGAGATTCTGAAATCCGATTGGCTGCTACATGCCGTCCTCTCCTCCTTTTCTGTAACTGTGATGAGTTACAGAACTGGGGTTTGGGATGGGAAGCCGTATTTGGATGAACAGTGTCGGTCCCTGGAAATATGAGTAATGTAAATAAATGTGAAAAACAATAAAGGTGGTTTATTTCTGTGAATGAATGTTTTTAGCAGAACACAAGGTGTGTATTTATCCTGTATACATCCTGTAAATCAGTTTGTGATTTCGGTCTTTGTCTGAACTGACTGAATAGCGGCGATTGCAGCATCATGTATCAGTGGTGTAGATAAAACGACAGGACACAACTGGCCATCTACATGTGGGATGTCCACTTCCTACAGCAGAATGTCGGCCTAACTTTTTGATATGCCATTTAACCTCAACTTTCCTCATTTGTTTACCATTCTAGTGTGAACATAAATGAGAATGCAATTCATTCTGGGCTTTATTTTTTATTTAAACCCTTCTTGTTTAATAAATGTAATCAAAATCCACACAAGGCTAAAATAATTACATAAAATTTTTTGGATCTTTACCTTTTAATATGTTTAATACTTTCAATAGGGTTGAGGTTTGGGCTATAACAGAATCTTATCGTTAGCCTAGTTCTGTTAAACTAGTTTTGGATTATTGTTCTGTTGGAACACTCAGCTGTATGCCAGGGTTTCACCATAAGACCAAAACTGTCAGATAAAACAATAATGGCTGCTATGTTCAGGAGCCACCAATGGTGAGCCAATTAGAAACTGGAAACTACTTGTCCACCACTGTTACGATCCTCAGTGAAGCAAGTTTACCAACTTGAAGGTTGCCGACCGAGAGAAGTTCCTCCTCCTTACAGGTTTGCTGAAATTTTCAGGCAAGACAATGACAGCCATATGGTCACTATAACAAGACATTTAAATGAGTTGAGGTGAGGCCAACAGGACAATGACAATGTTAGGCTCCTGGAACAGGCAGTTCTGACCTCCAGGCTTCTGAAATCATGTCTATGAACAGTGGAAATGCCAGCAGATTGAAACGAACCCTACCAGCTCTGCTGAGAGCGGTGAGACGTCCTGACAGAATAATGAGAGAAACCTGGGGATAACGTAGTTTCTCAGCAACTTGCTAAACACTTTTTGCTACTATATGTATTGGACAGTTTTTAGATCACAAGTCCACAATAACTTTAGCATACATTTTGTCCACTCAATTGTTTGTTGTATGTTTTATTAAATACAACATTTAAAAAAACAAAACAAAAACTCATTTTGGCTGCTTGCATCTGTAATCTCATTCTTTTTGGTCATGACCCAAAGCCCCTGACCACAGAGGAGCACAGGAACGAACCTCGAGCAGTAAATCAAGAGCTTCACTTTTTGACTCAGCTCTCTCTTCACCATGAGAAAGTAGTACAGCTCTTGCATCACTGTGGATGTCGCACCAAACAGTTGATTTGTTCCCCCTCCACCCCGTGTTCCTGATCTGAAGAAGGCGCTTTACCGGCTCAAGACTGCAGCCTCAGATTTGGAGGTACTGATCCTCAATCTGCCCTGGAGATCATGACCTGATGAAGCCAATAGGACAACATCATCTGCAAAGAGCAGAGATCCTGTCCTGAAACTGGGAAAAATCTGGGGAAAGGGCAGCCTTGGTAGGGTCCAACTCCCCAGAAACAACTTACTGCCAGCAAAGAACAAAAAATGAATATTTCAATTAAATATTTCACATCTTCAGAAGTCAGAATGAGGGGAGGGAAAAATGTTACTTTCAACATTTCAAAGTTTATTTAAATTTTATTTCATTTTCATACAGTATCAAGTTTCCAACAGTCCCACAGCATAATATGCAGCATGCAGAAAAAGAAAAAAAAAGGTTCTCAAACTTAAATCTTTTCAGATATTCCCACGCAAACTAAAAAGAACCCAATTCCCTCAGAGAAAAAAGTAGCACTTACAAACTAAAGCGCGGTCTGAACTATACAGAGAACAGAGAGCCAGAACTGCATTTAACAAATACTTATATACAAAAGAAAGAAAAAAAAAATTAAATCAAATTTCCCCTTTAAGCTGAGTACAGTGTGTGGCAGTTTGAGACAGGATCAGATATGCAACTTTTACTGGAATCGAAGCATCTCGCTGACCCGGGTAAAATACAAAAAAGTTACATGTAGTTCAGTTCATTTGGATTACCGCTCATAATATGTGTACATTTACCAAAGTTTGGCAACATCCATATTGTATACCGTAAAATTCTTAAATATATTAACATCACCATCCATGTGTAAACAAGAGTTTATATTCAAAAAATTGATCTACATGCACAACAAAAAAAATATACTTCCATGTCATGCAAGCACAGGGAGGCCCAAAGCCGTGCAGAGCTCAGGGATGGGGAACAATAGAGCACTCCAGATCTGACTGAGAAGTCCTGTTAAAACTAGCAGTTGGCCTCCAAAGCAAAACGGAAATCTATCCCAATGCTGTTAATAGTAGGAAGCATTTTTCCCCTTGGAGAAAAAAAAAAAATTTGGTTGAATTTAAGGTTTTTTGTTTTCCCTCCCTGCTTGAATCAGCAGGTTTGGAAAAAGAAGGATTGGGAGAGAGAAAAACAACATGACTGTGTGAAGAAAAAATAATAATATGATAAAAAAAAGTGGGAGTGGAAGCCAACTTTTGAAATGTACACGCTCCAGATAAAAACAGAAAATCCTAAAAACTAGTCTAGCGCCATTGCACACCGATCATGCTAACGTGTTAAGATTAAGTGTTTTTGCGTTGAAGGAAACTGACCCGTCCTGTGCTGCACTGAGACATTTCAGAGGCAAAGCCTTCCTCCTCCTGCTGCGGTTCGATAAGATGAGCACACATCGTTTACCTAATATACACATATCGGTATTTTTTCCTTAAAAAAACAAAACAACAACAAACGGCAACTGCTGCCTGCAGGTAAGTCTCTTAAGTTGCTTTATCCTCGCACAAACAGCCTAAAAATCTCATAACTGTTCTCTCTCGGTTCTTTGCCAAAACGTCATCCAGCATGGTCTGCTAGCGTCACAGAAAAAGCACGATTTCCACTATGGTTCAATAGCGAGTGCTTAGCTATTCTTTACATTGGAGATTGTCATTATGGATGGACAATGCTTTCTTCACAAGTAAACCATGTTATCAGGTTGCAGCCATGACTGGTTTGAGTTTTTTTTTTCCTTTTTCTTTATCTGGAAAGACATTTTCTTGGCATTAATTGAACCTAGCTAGAATCTCATAATAGGAAACAGGGATGATGTCCGACAATATGAACACATTCATACGTATAAATAAAACTAGCAATCTTATTTAAAAAAAAAAAAAAAGACGATGAGAAGCGTTGCTAAGATTGGAAGCTTTTACTGGTCGGTTCAAACTGAGCGTGGGAGCCAAAAAAAAAAAAAAAAAAGTCAAAATTTTGTTTTGTATTTACGATGCCTCGCAGTCGTGCAGTTGGAAGCGTCGCCCTCCGGTTTTCCCCTCCGTGTGAATGAATGCAGTGATGATAGTTAATAACGAACTGGTTCTGGATATGTTCTGGTTGGCACTTCATACCCTACTTTCTAGCTGTACTGCTGCAAGTGTAAATACACTACACACGTCCTCTCAAAAGAAAAAAAAAGAAAAATAAATGCAGATATATAGTTGTATTTTTTTTCTTTATAAAAGACAACAAAAATAAATATCAAAAATAACAATTACCAAAAAAAGAGAAAAAAAAGGATGAAATATGAACAAGCCAACCAGCCTCTTCACTGCGCCCCCCCTCTGTCCCCCTTTCCCTCCTTTTTTTCTTCCACAACCAGAGATGCTCTTTGCAAATGACCAAATGGATGTCCTTCAGTCTCTTAAAGTGCTACGACCGGGTTATTGCGGATTTACAGTTCAATAACACTTCAAAGTTGGCTTCACGAGGCCCGTGGTTTTTCGAAAGCAAAAAAGCAACAAAAAAAAAAAAAAAAAAAGAAAGAAAGAGAGAAAAGAAAAAGCGGCTTCACAGAGAGATAGACATAAAGAGAGAGAATACTTCCATTGAGTTACACAGAGAGCGTTTTGCCAGACGTCTTCGAGCAGATCTTCGGAGATGGTGGAGAAAAGCGAGTGTTGAGGGCGAGGAGGGGGATTTAGCAAGTGGAGGGCGCTCACACGTCCACCACCATCTTTTTGTGTATATCGAGGCCGCCGACCACCTGGGGGTGAAGGAAAGGAGGCAGAGACAAAACCGAGGTGAGACGACAAACATCTAAACACAGACATCTCTATCCTGGTAGTTTTTACTCATGAATAAGTTATAAAATCCAAACAGTTTGAAGACGGTACCGACCAAACTGAGAAATGTGCTCATATTTGTAAAACATGCAGGCGTGACTTGGGTACCACTGTATGAAGGTTTTAATATGTTTTGAGGTCAAAGCCACAAAAATGGCATCTACTATTTAAAGTTTCTTTTAATGAGATGCCGGAGAAGAGTGTGAAAGTAAAATTAGGGCTTCTTCAGGTTTCACCAACTCAGATTCCAGACTTTTAAAATCATTACGAATGAAATTTAAAACCTATATCTCCACAGAAACAGTCCAGCCTTCTGACAATAAATTTGCACTTTCAAAGCTATTGAAACTCTGCTACACAAACCTGTTTGTGACAAAAGAGCACACTGATGTGCAAGACTGTTAAGAATTAAATTTTCTAAACAAACTTGAACAAAGAGCTAAAAGTAATTGACACAAGAAGGAGTGAATAAATGAAAGTGCTAACGAAAGACGACACAAATTAAGATTTCATATGGAAGATCTGGATCTATGCAGGACTTCAAGGCCTAAAACGAGAATTATTAAGTTTAAGTCAACATTTTCAAGACAGTAAAGGAAGTGCCATGTCCATCAAGCAGCTGGCTAAATAGATCAACTAAATAAGATATCTGCTTACTGTACTTTCAGGGTTAATCTAAGAAGCAACAAGCAGTAATGGTGTCGGTGCACTAAGAGAATTTACTACTACAAATCTAATTGCTTTGGAGAATTTGAGTGCTTAATTTAAATGTTTGCTCGAGTCTACTTAAAAAAAACAAAAATATGTGTAACATTTTAACAGCTATACTCGCTTGCTCTATTGTTTATTGAATAGATAAGAAGTAGGAAGTGGTTTTAGCAAACAGTAACATTCTTATTTCAAGGTTAACAGCTGATTCTTTACACCAAACAGCTTCAAATGGAAGATGAACGTTTTGGGTGTTAGGATCCTTGTGCTAATAAAATCTCTTCAAAGTACACTGCTATGCACGGAATACACCAGAAAGGCACAAATCTACTCACAAAAATTAGATTAGACCAAAAACTTTGAATTTCTGATTTGGATTAAATTTAAAAATCTGGACTGGATTATTGTAGTCTGAACATCAGCTTTATTAACAAGACATTTATTGTGTTGGTTTGTTAACGAGCTAAGCTGAAAACAGGTTATAAAGCTTATATGCTAGAGCATATAAGCTTTAGCATATAACCAAACGAACCAAATGTTAAAGGATTTACACGGCCACAATGAAGAAAAGAAATTCTACTTTTATGTGTATATATTAGTAACACAAAAGCTGATAAGTGAGGGTAAGAAAAACTGAAATATAAAAGGGCACCTAAATACAAAGCAACACAAGCCCACCACTGCTACATCCGGGTTGTAAATACTCCAAACCTTGTTTTACTACAAACACCCTTCAAACTCAATCTTTATGTATATTTTTAAACAGATTCTCTAACACAACGGCTCAGACCAAAATGGTGATAAACTCTTTGAAGAGTGAAATGTTTGAGCTGCAGTTCTTCTGCACCGTTCTGAAAATACACACCGAAAGGGACGGCAAGCCGTTTTACTTCAAGGCTCTGGGGATCTAGCTGTCAAATACGGACCCCGTGTCTGTCAGAGCCAGATATGCAGCTTTCATTTCAGAACCTGGCTCAGAGCAAAACCGGTTCCCTCTGGGGGCCGTCGAGAGACGAGCCGATGGATGTGGCTTTTCAAAAAAACGAGAACACCCACTGTGTTCAAACAGCTGTCTTTGCCCCTTTGATCTGAAATTGGATAGTAGACTTTTAATTTCCACAAGGCTGGATTATAAATCAGTATGACAGGAGAAGCCGATGGTTTTAAACAGCATCTCTGCAGTCTCACCACAGCAGCATTACACACTCCCACATAAGCAGTGCTGACACTGAAACTCAGAGCTGTTGAGCTCCAGCAAAACAGCAATAATAATAAAAAAAAACCCAGCGGTCTTTCCAGAGATTTCTTTCCCCTTTGACCTTTTGCCGCCTCCACAAGTCGGCAGGATCAGCAGAAACGTCAACGCTTCCCTCTGAAAACCCCTCTGGAGAGCTCCGACTTACTGCACAGAACTCTTCAAAGGATATCCTGCCGTCTCCGTCCTTGTCTGCGTTTATAATGGTCTTGTCCACGATCTGTTGCAGCTGCGTGTCCTTCAAGTTGTTGCCCACCATCATCTTCAGCACCTGGAAGAGCTCGCCGTTGGAGATGTAGCCATCCTTGTCCATGTCATAAATCCTGAAAGCGACTGCGGTTTGGAATGTGTGAGCAAAGAAAAAGGAAAAGCGCAAGTTATTCGTGTGCAACGTTTTACTTATCGTTTAGAAATGTGTCTTTGATGGTGAAGCAAAACATGCCGATTAAAAAGGATAAGCTAAACAGATAAAAACTCTCTTTTTGAGGAACAAAACAAACGCATGGCTTTGTGATAAGATGAACCGGCCAGATTTACTTACATCGGAGTTTCTGTTCTTTGTCTCCCTTGACGCTGAACTGTGAGACTCCTTCAATAAACTCTGAGAAGATTTAAAAAAGAAAAGTATGTAAATTCAGGCTCCACTAGAACATCATAGACATTTTTTGCCATTTCTGTACAAAATTAAAAGCTCACATCTGGGAATAATTTAACACAAATATGGCCCAAACACATGAAGGCAGTTTTACTTCTTTTTTTTTTCTTTTTACAAATTGCTCAAGTTTTTGATTTTCACATTTTAAAGACTAAATTAAAGGACAGTAACCTTTTCACCTAAGTTTCAATTATGGGACCAAATGTCAAAAGTTTAACAGACAAACTTAATGGGAATCATTTGCTAATGGAATAAAATTCCATTCGCGTGTGTTTTGATATGACTTATTGATAATTTAGCCCACATGTTTCCAGTTGAACCAAGATATTCTGCAGCTTCAAAAACTGATTGTCAATTTTAACATCCATTAGATGCTACAGCCATGATTTGTGCTGTACTAAGGGTTTTCCCACACCTGTCAGGATGAAGCAGATATGAAACCCTGTCTTAGTCATACATTGACAGACTGTTTAAATTTGGTAATTTGTGAATTGTGGAGGTCTAGAAGGGCGGGGTGACAATTTTTAAATGATTAATACTGAATTTTTGTATAATGTTAATCAAAAATGTTCTAAATCAATATAAAGACCAGTAAATTTGTCTGATTGAAGAGAATTATCAGATTTTTGTTTGTTTTTGAGGAAAAACCAAAAATATTAATTTGAACCCAAAAGCAGTCATTAAGTTACATTTTGTTTGACTTCTCTTACTTTGAATTTGGGAATTATTGCTTTAAAGTACAAATCAAGCACATCAAAGAAAATACTTTCCATTAAAAAAATCTAATGACTGACTACCCTTTATTTTTCATTCTGTAGCTTATATTTTTACTGAAAGTAATTATTGCTTATATAGACAGAAAGAATACTAATAGTTTTTTCCTGTAGACAAATGATATGCATGACAAATTTGCACCGAATCTTAAAAAAAAAAAAAGAACCAAAAACAAATATAGTTGAGTTTAAAACTTAAAAAAAAAAATACACCCAAGATTTGAAAAAAAAAAAACAAACTATGTTGTCCTTTCAACTTGAGTTTTTCCAGACTGATTCTACTTTCAACCTTCATGTAGCGATCATACGAACACCTGAGACTCTTGAGATGTCTATTTTGTATTTTAGGATCCTTTAACCACAAAAACACGTTAGGCAAACTTTTCTATTTAAAGCACAAACAAATCTTTCAGCCCCATAAAACCATATCTCATAATAGATAAAACTCAAAATCATCTTGTTAGTGTCTTCATTTACGAAGAACAGACCAACAACAATGGAGCCGAGAACTGGGCGTCAAACCCTCCGGCCGGGTCTGTGGCTTACCTTTAAAGTCCACCTCTCCGTTCCCGTCCGTGTCGAATATGTCGATAACCCTCTGCACCAGTGGGTTCTGTTGCAGCTCCGGCAGAGACATGAATTCCTCCACGCTGAGTGAGCCCGAGTTATCTAGGTCGAGTTTCTTAAACCTCTTCCCTAGCCTCTTAATCTCATCAGCATCGACTAACAAGGACAAAAAGAAAAGAGACGGACAAGGATCTGGATGAGACATTGTCCTTGTGGGCATCTGACCAAAGTTCTTGATTATCACAGTGGTTATGAGCCACGATGTGTGAAAGTGTTGGATTGACACCGTGTTGACAGCCTCAACACAAGGAACAAAAAACTGGCCTGTAAGCACCGATCTGAAAGCATGTCAAGCAGAAACAAAACTAGATTTTTATGCAAATAGCATCCTTGACAAAACCTGCATGCCATGAATCTTACAAGTTTTAAAACGGGTCAATGACGACCCGACAGACGGCCTCAAGCCACAGAACTGCACACACCACAGCAGCTTGTTATGTTCCTAGCAACTATTGAAAATCATTGACTTGCTAGACTTCAAACATTAAGGAAACCCAAAATGAGAAGTCCTGCTTTCAACCTAAATCAAGAGAACATAGGGAAAAAAAAAAAAAAACAGAATCAAGAAGAAAGATTATGAGATTGTACCTGAATTCTGCAAACTTACAGCCTTTGTTGTCGACCTGTGGTGCATTTTTATTAGACGCCGTTTGGGTGTTTTTTTCTCCAGCCATGAGGGAAAAGCCTCACCTCTCAGGTCGCTATGCTGAGCAATAAGCTAGGAGTAATCCAGGAGCAATAACGCAGTCTGTTGTTAATTACTATATAAGCTCATTCACACAGTCACATGATCACACTAGCCAACCACAAACTATTACTTTATGTGCTCTACGGTGGGTTCCTAAAGGCATAGATCTTCAAAAAGATATGTGAGGCTAATCTGAATGAAGCCAAAAGTTCTAAGAAGTCATGATGGAGGTTTTTCCAAGCTAATTTCATCCATTTAGTGACGTCTATTTTATGACAATGAGAATTGTTCAAACTGATATTTTGGCCTCAGCCGTTTAGATGCGATTTGAACCAAACGGGAGAGGCTGTAATTGTATGACTCTGCTGTTTTCTGACATGATGCAAGGCAAGGGAAGCAGGACGGCGGGTGTGCGTGGTGTCCTGCATTTCAGCACTCCAGCTACATCAGCTCGATGACTAATCTGCATGTGTTGGAGGAAGGAGAGGAGGAATGAGAGAGGGTGAGAAAGACAGATTGAGAGGGAGAAACTTAGGATGGCCGAAATTGCAATAAACTCAGACTCGGGTGGAAATTTTTTAAAACTGCCAACCGGTTTATGGATTTTTTTGGGTCTGATTTTTTTTGTCCGATGTGAACCGTTTTCCTCAATTTACCTTCAGGTGCACGATGTTAGCAGAGCACTGTTGTATGAATTTTGCCAAAAGAAGAAGAAGACAAAAAGGTTTTGCTTTAGGGGTTGTGACGATTTGCAACAGTCAAGAGTTTTAGTGGGAATCCAACAATACAAATTAGCTTTAGCATATCGTCCATCTAACATGAGGGACTACATTGAAGAAAGAAAAATATAAGCAAGAAAAAAACCCAGAATTATAGTTACTATGAGAAAATACTGGGATCCGTTTAACCTGGCTATAAAGCTTTTTGTTGACAGCCGAGGCCGTTTTCATACTGATGGGTCACTTAATTTAGTTTGAATCAGTTGATGACTTTACTACGTCAACTTTTCAACATCAAAAGTTAGTAAATAAACAATTACAGTAGTTTCACTTTTTCACGTCCTCCATTTACAAGTACATTCCTTTAGGATACCAACTCATTTCCCCATTCCAAGTCCTACTTACCATGATTCACCAAAATCAATCAGTCTAGGGCATTAAGGACAGCGGACGTTTAACTAACTGGTCATATGTATTAGGGTTTCCCCCAGTGTATTACAAGTCTGACGGGCCTCCCCACCAGGCTAAGCTTTGTTTGTTTATGTGTTTATTTTAACACACCAGTAACAGTAGCATAAAAACACGGTGGTCATGGAGCCATCCATTGTAAATCAAACAAAAGTTAAAATGAGACCACCGATGTCTTTATTTTTATTAGGTTGCAATTCAATATTTTTAGTGTTCAATTCTGCAGCAATCTTTATTTGAAAATCTTTATTTTTAATCCTGTACTCGTACAGCAGTCATGTAAGGCAATAGTTCAGAGCATGATCTAAAGAAAACTCCTAAACCTGGAGCACGCAAGTTGTCACCACGCCCAATAAAATGCTTTTAGGACAATATTCTTTTATGTTTACAGCCAAGAGAAGTAAACCTATCACTGTTCAGTGGCCTGGAATTACCTCACATTTCCTTTCTCCCAAAATAATAATAAAGTATTAGATTATTTGGCAATACATTTTATTAAATGGCTCAAGACTATGATAAATATTATTGAGGAGTGTTGCGTTCACTAAACTCTGAGAAGAGATTAGGTCACTGGTCCAACAACATAAATCCTTAAAGGAACAGACCTAAAATAAGAACAACTATTAAAGGGAGAGGGTTATTATTTCAACGAAAACAAGATATACTAAGAACAGGAGCTCAAAAAAAAACATTCTCAACATTTCCAATCAAACTATGGGAAATTTCAGCTGGAAAAAACTGATGAATTCAGTTGGTTATACAACAGCTATTTTAGCTCGTTTCAAATATTTCCTTTGAGCATTTGGTAGCAATTACTATGCGTCGCTCTGTATCCAATTTGCATAAAATTTGCACATATAAAACATAACTATTAATATCCAGAGGTCACCAAATAATTTCATTTCATTAGAAGGAATTAATCCACAAACAAGCACGCTTTTAAAACGGGCTACTTTCCCCCCGGGCCTGACTCTGTCCACTAGGCCCGGTTATCGGAGCTGAGCAAGCGGCTCTTCTTTGACACAAAACACTTTCTTATCTGCAGCCTCCCGTTTCCTGTTCACAGCAGATGACACCAGCTTAGCTCATAACAGCTGAGCCCGTACATGGAGTATCAACGTTACAGATACAGATTTAGTATTGTAAATCAAAGCCATGTTTAGGAGAGCCTGCCACATAGCCAAACGTGTCCTTTTCCGACCTGAGATGTGAGAGTCAATAAGCTTTTCAAGTCATGGACATTTAAGCTGAAAATGCACTTCTTACCAAATGCATACCATGAGTCTGGGGAGTAAAACTTAAATCAAACTCACTTTATATATAATATATGTAGCGTAGATAATGTGCCTAGAGCTGCAGCTATCGATTATCTGAGTAACAGATTTTGCTATTATTCTGACGATTCAGAGAAATGAAATTGGCACACTCTTCAGATTTTTTCATTTAATCATTTAAAAATACATGAACACAAAACAAAATTCAATTCCTTTTTGAAAATAAGAACATACATCGGTTATTGCCTAAAATGTAATTTTGCCCGGCCCTTTCTGCTTGACTTAATACAGTGTAGTAATGACAGCAGTAATGATCTGCTGATTATTTTTTGGGATTAACTGATTAAGAATTGGATAGGTGCTTAAAAGCAGGTTTTATTTACAGAATTTATACCAGGGAAAGCTAAAGTTATGCAACTTGAGTTATGGGTTAGACATTAGTTCATAGATGACAGATTGTTTTTATTCTCTTAAATATGTATTTACTTTTGATGTTATTGCTTAATTACTGCTCAGACTGTTTTTTCTGCAAATTTACTTTGTTAGTCTCTGTGGTCTTGTTAATCATTTGATTACCAAGTTAGCGGATGTCAATCGTGATTAATTCGATTGTTTTCAGCCCTGAACACAGCATGGCTACTTTATAATTTTTGCTATTAATCTTATTAATTATTATTAACTTCAATTAATAAGAATTAAACCCAAGCTTTCCAAAAGTATGGCTGGCTTAACATAAAGCAGCAGTCGGCTGACAAGAGTTCTTCTGAGAATTTGAGTTTTTTCAGAATTTTTCTTTTTATTTGAATGTTAATTGAAATTTTCTTTTCTATGTTGTATACTAGCATTCTGTATCTTTTCTGGTAAGTCTAACCGTAATGTGAGAACAATGCAGGAATAAAAAATGTTTCTGAAAAGATAAAAACTGTTCCTCCTCCCTTAAAATAACTTCAGCGATTTGGCTACATCTTACTAAAGACTACCAGTATTTTGTTTTTAAAATGAATGAATCAACAGTAGATAAATGTTTAAGGTAGTTGGTACAATAAATAAATACGCTAATCAAATATGCTCACAAAGTAGGTCTTTTAAATCTAACCGATTTCTTTTAGTGCAACACCATTGGCTCAGAGATGTACAGAAAAGCACACTATGAGAAAGACAAGAAAAGAAAAAAAAGAGCTGCGACATGTTTAATGCAAATTTTGATACAGCTATTGAGCGGAGAACATCTGAGCACAGCGGCCAGATCCCTTATTGATGTCAGAAGCTGCCAAGAGTGTAGGTACATGTATTATTCATGGCAGCAAAGACGATTGCCTTCTCACAGCCCGAGTCCCCTTCTCGGTCTGAATCCAACAAGTCTCATGTCTGCCAGCATCAGAGAACCACATGGCAGCCAGCTCAGCCAAGAGGAACTCATCATTACGGCACTGGATATGCTGCGTTTACGACACCACAAAGTTTTCAGGAAGGGGTGCTGGCTTCTTATTTTGTTATCAATAGGACTGAAACGATCCCTCGAATGACCACTGCAAAAACGTCGAGGTAAAATCTGACTGTGGCGATTATTTTAGTAATCCATTATTCTAATTAATCAGGGGATTAATCAGTCAAATAAAAAATCATCATGTTCTTCAGATTCTTTGTATTTAACCACTTAACCACTAAATGAGTTGACACTCAGTTCAATAACTGATTAATCACAATTAACCATTTCAGCCTTATGTCTGTCTGTGCTTGATTTATATTCTATAACTACAGATTTCACATGTCATGTTATTGATTTTTGTTTACATGAATGTGATAGAGGAAGTCCAAAGATGAGAGGAAAATCTGGTCACAATCTGGTGGGGTCATGAATGTAGGACAATATTAAGATGCTTTGTGCTAAACTGAGTTAGCTTAGCACAACATTAAAATATCAAAAACTTGGCAAATGCGGCAATTTTTTCAGTTTTTTAAAAGGCTGGCTTTACCAGTGAACTTAAGAAATATTTACTGTGCAACTATCATCATGCAAAAACTGACGTAGAGGCATGAGGCACTAAAGAGTCAAATAGAAGATCTGGAGTCATTCAAACTGCAGGTAGAGCAGCTCAAAGGCTCTGAGCCTCGAGACTGAAAACAGCAACAGCGATTAGAAGGAAATAAAGTAATGATAATAGAGAAATCCAGGGTTTATGATTTGGTGTCAAAGTCGTGAAGAACGCGGGTGATTTATTAGGAATATTGACAGACATGCCATTTTATTCGGGTACTACAAAACTAGGGTTTCAGGTTTTTCTCCCCCCAGGCGGTGCCGTTAGGGCCTTAAACACCTACTGGGAACAAAAACTCTTTACTAAAAACACCCAGAAAACTTGAGCTAAGCTCACTCTTTAGCTTTTTCATAATCAAACGGACCTGAAACCAGATCAATCAAGGTTAGAAACCAAATACCTGCTAATACATGAGACGCCCTTTAAGGACGCTTAAAACTGCTTATTTTAATAAACACCAAAGAGTTTAAAAGGTTTTAATATGCCCAGAGGAAATCATCATAGCACTGCCATAAAAGATAACATCTATTGCCTTCCTTATCTCTGCTCTTTTGGGTACAGCCAATCAGCATCAAGAAAAATAAATAGCAGCACTGGATTCAGCAGCCAATAGCATGTTAAATAGCACTTTCTGGTATTTTGTCTACCCAAGCTGCATTCTTCAAAAGAAAATGCAGCGCTTTATTTCCTTTGCTATGAAACCTCTCTGTCTAAAAAGAAAAGAATAAATGGCAATAAGAACAATTTACAATCTGGTCACCAACATCTTCAACAGGAAACTAATTAGACTACAACACTGCCATGAGCTTAAGTACCTGAATAGAAGTATGCAAAAAGAACTATAGAACTAAAAGTCATTCAGTCAGTGGATGACTGCCATTATACGCTTTTATTTTTACTTTTTTACGTAATTAATTTGTATTGCATCACTGGGCCTCAGTAAACTGTTTTGTAATGCATTTTAAATATTTAGGTCTTACATAAGCAAAATCGCTTTTGGAGAAAAGCAGTGTTAAAATGGCTTACATGTACAGTATCAGTTCATACTTTACAGTTAGCAATTCAACAATATACTATGACAGGACAAAGAAAGTGGCAAATATAGCTGAACTGCTTCATAGCTGATGGCTAAGAGAGAAAAACATGAACATGTCTGATTCGACTACAACCACTTGATGCACTTATGCAAGTTCTTCCTACTGTGTGATCAACGTAAGCTAAAAGTCTTTCTATTGTCGGGGTTAGAAGTGAGGTGGCGCTCCTGCTGAATGCAGAGAAAATCCTACAAAAAAAGTCAAAGCTTCAAATAACTTCTAGTAATAACAACAAAAAAAGTGCAGTTTGAATTTTACAGACAGCTGTGTTCCTGCAGAAAAGTCTGATGAAAAGGTGACAAATAGATGTGAGAGCCAAGAAAGGTAGGAGATGTTCTGTGATTTTTTTTCAACACCTGCTAAAGAAAAAAAGAAAAAAAAAAATCACAAAGGAGGAGGGGGTTAAGAAGAAAGTGACTAATACAGTAGTATGCATTCGTGGTCTGCTGTCGCCTTGTTTCCTTGGTTTTTACCGAGGAAACGAGAGGCTCAATGATTCGAGACGCAAAATGGACCCCGCCGTTGATCGCAAACCTCCTACATAAACCTGAGAAGACGGATATGATTTTCACCTCAGCGTAAGAATTCACACTTCAGCCACACACAATGGATTTATGATGCTTCGACATGTATAAGCTGTCAAATGTAGAAACAGAAAGACACGCATGTTAAGATATCTTGCGTTATAAAGTGTCTTCAAAGCTTAATCTGTTATAAAACATGCCAGAATGACGCGTTTAAAGCTGCGATTTCATTTAGCGCGAGAAGAAATGGGAAAGGCTTGCATCATCAGAGGCTCCTCACACCGCCATGCTAATGAGCAACTCTGAGGGACACCCGATGTAACTGTGAGATGATTATGATAATCTCATATAGTCTAACACTGAGCGCGCACGCACACACACGCTTTCATAAATGCTGTATGCACCCACAATAGTGTTACTAGGCAACGGGAACCCATTAGCCCCCAAGGTAGCCCACATCCACACACATTTACACACAGACACACACTGAAAAGGAACACTTAAACAATTGTTCAGAAGGGGAATACATGAAAACACGTATATAGATGTAGATGGCGCCGGCCTCTGAGAATGAGTCCTTTTTACTGAATTATTATAAAAGCGACGGTAACACAACGAAGACTCCTGCAAGTCGTCTGGCTGATAATTTACCTCCCAAATCAGCAAGATAACACTGAAACAGCCGAGCTATCCGAGGCCCAACCGCTACAAAACAGAACCCAGAAAATCTATCCGTTTCCACTCTGAGTAATTATTTTAAAAAAACTAATTGTTCCCAAAAGTGTCATTAATGATTGCGTCCTCCTAAGCATGCTAAGCCCTTTAACAGTTCACCCTGCACATTGATGGACACAATGTGACTCCATTAGCAGCCAGCCGGCTTGAATCGAGACGGGCATTGGAAAAAGGAAGCAACATGGAAGCTGCAGTGTGACTGAAAATAACAGCCTCGTTCTGTGTGGCTTTCTGGGCAGCCAAGATGAGGCATGACGGTGGGTAAACATGAGAAGGTTACATGGACAGCCCAGTAATTACATGGGTTTGACACATGACACTGAGCCAATTAGCATAATGGGGTTGGGTTGAGTAAAAGAGGGTGTAGCAATCATACTGAAGGACACAGAGGCAGGATGTAATATAACAATATACTTGTCAAATTTGACCATGTTCAGATTCCAGACTAGATTTTTATTTTTTACAGTTTGAAAATCAAATTTTAGATAAAGCTGAATCTATAATAACAAATCTGGACTACCTTGATGTGGTTTGTAGACATTTGCAAAAACATGGCGTTTGGATGCTTTGTTTGGCATCTAAAGTTAAAAATGTCCGATTGCAACTCTGATCTAAAATGAACTAGGGACTGAAAAAGGATATGATAATGCCCTTAGACCTTTTAAACAGAGCATTTATCTCCAGGTTGACAGAATCCAAGGACATAATCTAAACTTCTAATGTTGCACAAACAAAACGACTGTTTCCACCATTCAAGAGCACATCAAGATGTCAATTTTATTAACCTATCTATACAAATTAATATAAAATATCTTATTAAATGGTTTAACTTTACGATCCTATCTAATTCTTAACTATTTTTACAACAATTTCTGTCTTTTTTTTTTTTTACAATAACCGGACAAAGAAAAGCACCACTAGCCATTTTTTCTAGGTCTGTCATTTTCGTAATATAGCCAAGGTAATCTTGCTAATCGTTAACAGACGCTCCAAAAGACATTTCAAAATGTCAAGTAAAAAAATAAATAAAATACTAAAACCCAGCTTTAAAGGCTCTCTCTCTCTCTCTGAATTTGGGTGACAACCTTTATTTCTGGCTTTAACCAAACCAGATTAGAAACTTTTGTGCATATTTTAGTGCAAACTAACACCAAGTAGCTAATTTGGTTGAATTTTAAGTCTTTCAATTTCAACGGTTTAAAAAGATTTTAAACTGACATAGGGCTGGGTAATGAGTCATTTTGATTGATTAATCTAATTTTTGCCTTTTAAAGATTTAATGATTGGAAAATCTGGATTTTATTCACCAATGCACTCCTTAAATTTCCATAGTTCAGAGTGATGTCGGCACACCCAATGCCACCATTGCGTTTTGCAAGTGCATTTTCCGATTTTTTTCCCCGTCCATTACAATAATAAAGTCATTATATTAGAAACATACTGTTGTAGTAATGCGAGAATGAAATAGTACGGCATCAAAGTAGAAATAATACAAGTACTACAACTGAATATCCCCAGAATAAAGTTGCAATATTAGAAGAACGTAGTAAATTTAGGAAAACGCCGACACAAAAGCAAAAAAAAAAAATTATCCAAGCTTTTTTCTTACTCAAATGATGTCTCATAATTGTAAGACGCTGTCAAGAAAAATATGTTTTTGTTTTGTTATCATGACTATATTCTTGTTATTTAAAAATAAATAAAATAAACAATTCTTGTAGCCGAGACCCAATACTCCATCGTACAACTCAATAAGAAGAGTTCAAATTCAAACCAATCGACTGGCTTAAGTTGGCTTGAACTGAGCAGACCCTGGATTTCAGAATCAGGCCATTTCTGAGGCTAAATAAAGCAACACACACACAAACACACACCCTGCCACATTAACTAAGTCTTATCTCACACAGGCCAGCGGTGACACCAGGCTGTATAACCTGGATTGTATACTACCACTCCGGCACTTTGCGCATTAGGCTGATTGTGCTGACCGCTCTGATAACATAGTTTGCTTGCATGGGCCGAACTGAGGACACAGCAGGGCACGACATTGATGGCGTGTATTTATAGCAGTTCCATCACCAGAAAACCCCCAACTCTCCACCCCCCCCTCAGTCGGCGGCTCACCCCCACCCGCCCTCTGGGAAACCCCTAGCAACAAGGAACTCCAACAAGCTGCCCGCCGTTTTATTTTTATTTTGGATGGCCGCATCCTGAGCCGCAGTGATTCTGAAGCGTATTGCTGCGTTTCTGTCAAAGCACCGTGCGCATTTGTGAGTGGGCATGCTTTTAAGCAAAGTGTGTGCTGGAAATGTGTGGAGGTACGTCTTTTATGCCAAAATATGCATGTTATTACTAGTGGGCTATTAAAATCTGTCAGTAAGGGTACAAGTACTGCGCCGCCAAAAGTAGGCCTTCAAAGCTTCCCACCCCCCACTTTTTACATAAATCAGTCAAATCGAGGTGAAGCGCAAAGATATTTACGTTTATCTGGCAGACATCAATACACAGAGCTGAGGAGGGAGTGACTGACGGCGAGAATTTATTGGTGAACGTCATTTTAAGAGCGGTAACCTGCAGAAGGACGAATTTCTCCAACTTGTTGGAGTTCACAGTCAGGGCCCGCCTGTCTGAGCAGTTGAGAAGTTGAACAGCTGCTGATTAGAGAGGCGACTGAGACAGTCAAAATAAAGACAAAGACATAGGGTTTTATACTTATGGTTTATCATTTATCACGATAAATTTTGGTGCCACAAATTCCAATTACTGATGTTTTGAACCCCAAAAACTGTCCATATTATTATGATCGATAATTTTGCTATTTTCTCCACTGTTTGTTCATGAAAAGCATCAGTAAATACCAATACATTTGAAAATACAGCTACCTTGTAAAGCTTAGTGACACGAATCACTTCTTTATGCGTCTAGTGGGTATAGTTTTCAAGATTAGCATTTGTGTTTATAGGACTACAGTTGCCGAGTCTTGTTTTACATTACCATCTAAAAAAGTAGCAAAGTATATTGTCACTCAATGTTCTCAATAGTACCACAAAATATTGTGATAAAACATTAAGTTTATATATCACCCATCTCTACAAGAATTTCCAAGAAACATGAAAGATTAGAGAAAGATCCACAATAATATGTAGAAATGATCTAACGGATACCTTCAGTATTTATCCGTTTATTTTGAAACTTAAAAATATCCATAGTCACCCTCTCAATAGGAAGATGTTAAAATTTGGCGTTTTTATTTTATTTGCTAAACTTGGCCAACTGTATTTCCAGGCTCATGCAGAACATTTAAGAACAAGAAGTCATGGCGCACGGCTAGTTGCTGGAGTTGCAGCAAAGCTCATGGAGAGAAAGAAGAATACACATAATAAAAAATAAAACTTCAAAGCAGAATGGTCAGAGACTTGATTGGTTGAGTGTTCAGTCATGCCTCATTTTGAATTCCCCCCCTCCTCTCTGTGGCGGCCTAATCCGGAGGGATGCCTGGAAGGCCAGGCCGGCCAAGGCTCCTGTCCCCCACTAAGTATGGACAAGCTAGAGTGTTGTCCTCTTCACAGCTCTGCTCACTTTACCAAGACATATCACTCTCAAAAAGTTATGAAAAAGTGTCTATTTTTTCAACATTTGCACATTCTGCAATGTTAGACGTACAAACTTAAAGAGATTTTATTTGTTTGTGATGTGATGCACCAACACAAAGAGCATTGATGTGAAGCAGAAGGAAAACAAAATTAATGGCTTTCAAATATGTCAAGTAAATGTTTGTGTGAATTTGCATTTAGCCCCAGATGCACTCTCTGTAGAACTATGTGCTGATGTTGCTAAGAGAGCATCTGGAGACTTAACGTATTGCTCGTTAAACTTTGAGACAGCAATGTGGGATTTATGACTCGACTTTGACTGGAACCTTCTTACAAACTGATCCGCCTTGATCTCCACTGTAGTTCAGGTTGCGTGTTTTGTATCACTGTCCTGTTTGAAGGTAAACCATTGCCAAAGTTTCAAGTCTTTTATAGCTGCCAACAGGTTTTCTTTCAGGATTGTGGTTTCTGCAGGTTTCACCAACTCAAATTTAAGACTTTTTTAAGACCGTTATGGATGGAATTTAAGACCTATACATCTCAAAATAAATTTACAAAATGTGTCCAACCAATTGAGGATAAATTTGCACTTACCCAAGATAAACACAAGAATGCTGGCTTGGTAGTTAGCTAGCAAGGGTACATAAGCAGTGAGTTATGTCCTGCAATGAAGTTGTTTGCGTGTGACCAAAACATTTGCTGTACAGAAAAGTCCAACTTGAAAGGAGTACATAGAATAAACATAATTAAATAGTTCTGCAATAACAAAACTTAAGACCTGTTATTAATGTATTTAAGACATTTCAAGCCCATAATTTGAGATAAATGATTTGAAGACTTTTTTAAAGATGCATGGACACCCTCATCTGTCTGATGTCTTCCCATAAACTCTGACAGCTTACCCCAATCTGCTGGGAAGGAAATGCTAAGCGCTATTAGCAGGGCAGATGCAGGGAGACGGCGAGTGACAGAAGCATCGAGAAGGCAGACAAAAAATGATTAAAGTGTGGGATCACTTGAAACTAAATAAAAAAATACAGTTTGTAGCATGTAGTGAAACACATAATTTAGGTATCACAATAGCATGTCGTGAAACACCTCAGAAGGAAATATTCACTACATGCTCATTGAGCTCACAGGCGATGTTTTGATTCTCTTTGAAAAAACAAACAAAAAAAAACAACTAATTTCTCTGTGACTGTTAGTGCAGAAATTAGTTTGTTACAAGGAAACATATTTTAATGAAAACTGCATGAAGAATAAGGAAGTGAACAAATAAAAATTTGATTATTGGTTCTTATACATGTAGGCCTGTCGAAATAAATCGATTAATCGTGGGATAAAAAAACTTAAGTGCTAAGCAATAAGTGCTGAAATGCTCCGTTTCAGCTGTTTGGGATTCCCCTCGGTAATTTCCCATCAGAAAGCAGGAGGAGAATCCGAGCTTTCCGATTGGCTGCCTGTCAGATTCAGCATTAAGCTCCCAGTCGGGGAAAATCCCTGATTTAGATCAGAGTGGCTACTAGAATGCCTTTGGAAACTCCCCCATCCGCTGTTGCGCTTTGTGTTGCGAATTTCTGTTCTTGACCCCCCCAAATGTCTTGAGGCGATGTTATCGCTTATCGCCGATAAATATTTTGGCAATTAATTGACCAGCAAAATCTGTTATCGCGACAGGCCTATTACATGTTATATTTTATTTTAAAAAAGTATTCCAGTTTTTTTATTTCTCATTTGTTTTTACATTTAAAAAACGTTTTATCATACTTCAAACTCGAGACTAAAAGTGGCATTGCATTTTAAACGGTAAAATATCTTCTTATCAAAGTAACCAAACAGTGTTTTTACTAGCATTTTCTCTTTCACACATTTATTTTACTAGATTAAGTACTACACAGCAATATTTTATTTGCATATGTAATTGTCAGAATAATCAATAGATTAATTGATTAATAAAATCATCATTTGCATTAAACTTCTCAACAGTTTTACATCAGACTCTGTTACTTGGTTCTTCATAATATTTGTTTAACAAATGTTCTCTAATACTCTAAAACCTTCACAGATAAAATGTAGATAAAAAAAAGTGGTATGAATAATTCTGCACACTATGTGGCATCATATAAGTCTATACTGGACATAGAGTTGGTGTTTTATAAATTCCAATAAAAAAATAAAATAAAAACAACTTTATCCAAAAACTACATAACAAAAAATAAATAAAACTTAGCTCCTTAGCTCTGATCAATATTACAGAATAAGATTACCATTTGAGAAAATATAGGATGTTTTTCCACACCTCTGCCTCCTACATGCCTTTTAAAACTGTCTCTGCAGCTGCGTTCAAAGCCCTGATGTAAAAATTACTGATAGTGTGAATGACTGATGAGGTCAATCTATACCGTGTCGCAGTCCCCAAAGACCACCTACACTGCATAGGCACCAGCCACCATCTGCATGCTCATTAAAACACATGCGGTGGTGGAGCCTTTAAGCTGGTTATTAACAATATCCAACTGTAAAGAGTATATTCTGTAGCACAAAGAGGATGCTTTAACAAAAACAGAGGTATTATAGATGAATCTAAATTATTCAAACCCGTGTGCAAATTCAATATTGGGCAATAAGCAAATTACCCAAGGAAAAAGAAAAAAAAAACAAATACAAGGATTTTATTCGTACTCGACGCTAAATAATATTTTCAACAGCCTCAAAATTATTCAACTCCCTGAACAGATTTCCTCGAAAGAGCACACAATTATGCATGAATTGTTCCAGCACTGCTTGAAGGAAGATCCCTTCAGATGCCTGGACTCTTGACTGCAACATTTCACCGTATGTTAGGAATATGGTCAAAAAGTTATGAAAAAGGTTCAGGGCACCATTGCCAAAACAAGGAAAATGATTCAAAATGTTCCTGAAAATCCCCTAAAAAGTTACCTGGAAGTGGCAGAAAGAGGAAGAGGAGGTGGATAGTTGAAACACTTAATGCCTACAGTGAAGCATGGTGATGGATTCAATTTAGAAAACTCTTCTTGATTGATACAAATAATAAATGAATAATGAATAAATGTCTTTAATTTTCTCAGCTTTACTCAACAATTTTGCGCTTCAATATATTAAAAAACACAAAAGCAGAACAACACTGTTGGCTTTCAACATGGTGGCAAAATGCACATCCTCATCTGGATCCACGATGATCAACAGTAAAACATATTACATTTAGCTTGTGTGCTCTGCTGATACTGAGCAAAGTGTCAGTCTGCTGTGTGAAGTTACATAACAACTGGAGTAGGCAAAGACAGGAAGGGTGCCTTCTATATCTAAACCAAAGAGATTTAACATGATGGAAATTTTAGTACTAATTCATATCTGAAGGTTGATTTGTTTAAAAAACCCTCATATTTTTGAAGAAATTAATTAATCTACTGAATAGACTATTCTAAAGGAAAACTAAGCTAGTAAAATGCTACTTAAATTAAACAGTTACACAGATCATAAGGTCACAAAATGCACACACACAAAGAACTACTGTGATAAACATCAGCTCATTCTTTAAACACCCTGCATTCAGGCTCCCCATACTAATAATACACGAGGTGACAGAGATGCATCGATATGAGCATTTAGGCAGATGTCAGAATCTGATATCATAATAATATTGTTATGTTGACCTTGATACAAATGTTAAGGTCAATCTGTCATGCAGAGGAAATGACGGCCTAAAGAGTAAGCTGGTCAAGTAATGAATGAACTGTAATAAAACTAAATATATATGAATATATTAAGTATTCTTCATAAAAATGTTCCCTTTGTCCCAGAAAAACCAAAAGATTTACAATCTTCTCAATCAGCCCTTCAGATAAAAACAATGGAAGCTGTAAATACTGTTATAAATGATAAATCAAGCTGAGGCAAAGATTAAAAATACTTACAATGTGAGCACATCTCCAGGGGGTAACTGGCTTCATTTCCCTGAGAAATAAATAAAGAAAAAGTTACCCAAAATAATACTGAAAGTTAAACATATAGTTCAAACGAAACGCTTTCCTTTTATACATTTCTTCCCTCTTCACTTGTTCAAGATGTAAAAACCTCAGATTTAATTAAGGTGGTTAGACTGGTAGATGTTGAAGCAATCACATGCCCTGCTGATTTTATAGTTCATTTGGTAAGCCCTGGTACACTGAACCATGCAACAAAAGGGGAACCTTTGCTGCATACCAAAGATTGATGAACAGGCTGGTAATATTTCTTGTTAAAAAATTACCAACCCATTTTACAGATTTGCAACCTATAATAAGGTACAAATTAAAGTCAGACAATGGAGAGCAATGCTTTAGATGGTGTGAATATAGTGTGAAAAGTTATTTTTCAGTTTCAGATAGTTTGCTTCTGCTCTAATTAGGTTCCCTGCAGATACTTTATCCTCTTCATTTCACTATTAGAACCACAGAAACATGAAACTCTAATTTGAGTTAGTCACTTTATTGGTCACTTGGACAAAGAAATATATACTTTACTTTTTAATCAACGAATAATCACTGAAACCGCTTTATTATTGCCTACCATTTGTGTGTAGTATTTCACTTTTTTCTACATGCAAATGTAATTTTTTGGTGCAATTGTGTGTCAGAAAGACATCATCACACACAGTCGAGGCACATGGTTTTCATAAGAGTAGCACCAACAAGTCTGATGAGAATACAAATAATGTGTTTACCACGCTATGTCATCTTTACCCTGCAGTTTAATTAAATAAGCTCAACGAATGTGTCACTATTAACACATCCTATAGATATACTACACCAAGGTTGTTGTGCCAGCTCAGTGCAATGTGAAGTGGCAATGTCCCCTTTCTGTAATAATGCTACACAACTGCCATCTGCTTAGGAATATTTTGCATGCAAGTCGAGCACTCAAACATTTTTTCTAACATCTATCTCATCCTTATGGGATGGCTTAAGGCAAACTTTTCAAGCCTTTTGTTTTCAGAAAATACAGTTTTCAAATAGTCATGAAATTGTGCAAGTACAAAAAAATCTTTGCCGTTTTACAAGTAGCGATAATTTTGTCTGGAAAAAACAAAACGATTTCAAAACCACAGCCACATAAAACTACACACTTGTTATTTTTGAAAACATTAACTGTTAACATTGATCATGTGCGCAATTTCTTACAAAATTTTTTTAAAAATCGCTAACAGTTCTGAATACGTTTGTAAGATGGATGCAGTACATTAAGAGTAATAGCATTTTGTTGGAAAGCACTGCTGATAAGATTCTTTGTATTCAGACAGGTTCTAACATGTTTGATGATGTACTGAAAAGTGATCATTCCAGCCCTTTGGTATTTTGCACTGGAAACCTTAAAGATTTCTGCTACGCAGAGTTTGCTATCAATTAATCTGAAATGCCTTAATGTGTCTTTCAATACATTTCAACAAATTCAACTGCTTAAAGCCTCTGAACTGTCATGAGGCCACCAGTGTCCCTGTGAACCCATTGACTTCCAGGTAGGTGCATTTGGGGTTAAAGTTAAAGGATTATGTATTAATGGTTTTTCAAAGCCACGTACTTATGCTGTACCCAATCTTAAGGAGCTCTTGCACTCGACAGAAATAATGTCTTTGTGAAATTCTGGCTCATGTTCAACATTCACATCAGCAGCATCCCCATTACATTCGACTGCAGTGTCAACTAAGGTGGTCGGATAATTGGCAGAGTGAGACCAAACACTTTTGTGTAGAAGCCAATGAGAAAAGCCTTTACTAAAGTGGTAGAATTGATGGGATGCATTCCCGCAGCCAAGTAAGAGATCCAACAGGCCAGGTAGCAATCGATCGCTCCTCCAAGGAATGCCAAAGCAAATTTCTATTTGCCAAATCTGCAATAAAGTTGAACGTTTCTATCAGTCAAGTCTAAAGAAGGACAACATTTTGCTTCAAGACATCAGTTCCCCACTCCAGCTGAACAGTCTTTTGATCTATTTTACTCAATGGTCCACAATCAAGTAAAGTTTGAACCAATGTAAATGCCAAAGCAGTTCAAATTAACAAGAACAGAGTCAAAAAGTTGTCATATCAGCTTAACTCTCTGCTGTAACAAAGAGGAAGGGCTTGCCACACACAAGTTGAGGTATTTTAAGAGTGACAAGGAGAAAGAAGTTAGATGGGATTAACCAGGAGAGCGCCTTAGCATTTGACACCCTAAAGGGAGAGTGGAGTCAGCGCAGAGATCAATGGTTGACATGTACATGGTTTTCCTCTGAAACTGCTTCACATTGGCTGAGCGTAGCCAGTTCAAGAGAGGGAAGTTTTGGAGTAGCTCGACCGGTGCTGCACAGCACCGCTAGTATCGCGTTTGGGTGTCTTTTTGTCGTCCCCTCTGTCATAGTGGCAATGTGATACTTTATTGATCTGAACAGGGAAAAGTCCTTACGTTTGTTATTTTTCTCCCTGCTGCAAAGCTCAGTAAGCTACATTTCTACAAGGACAACGGATGAACTTTTACAAGGGAAGAGCACCAAGAGTGATACATTATACATCATCATGTAATTTTAATAAAGCTTTAATCATAACCTAAAAAACACAGAGGTTAAATAAGCATTAGGTAGCTTGAATCTTAACTACAACCCAGACGTTCATTCTTGTTTAAATGCAAAATGCAGGGTCTCTGCAGGTAAAGAGACTTAGGGCAAAGGAGATTTGGTTTGAAGGATTACAGGTTTATTGACCAAGGTGTTAGTTCCTTTCTGTGCCCATCAAGGAGTAACTCTTGCTACGTCTTCCTGTGACAAACTACTTCATTGCACTTGGTGCACAGTTGGGATAAAAGGCAAAACAATCATTTTAAAAAAGAAACAAAAGAAAAAGCATTAATTTCTTCCCTGCATACATAGAGAGAAACAGAGGCAGGGAGGGATGGACTAGTTTGCTCATCAATAATGCATGCTTCATTCAGAATCAATTAGACCAATGCGCACAAAACACGTTTTGCATAATGAAGAGTCTGGCAAAGTGGCTGGTTCAGTAGCAACACTGCAGTCGACCCAAAAACCCGGCTAATTATAGACCTGTAGGACTCGTAACATGAAAGGCTATTACAGTGCATGCGGCTGCAGAGCTGAAGTACTTTTCTGAACCTTTGTGTTCTCCTCTTTTTTTAAAAAAAAAAAAGAAAATTGACAAATCAAAATTGCAGGAAATAAGTGACTAACAGCAAGTCGTTTCATCCTTTTAATAGATTGAGCTATAAAGACGCAGAAGCATTAGTCATACTGACTGTCAAAGAAATCAAATTGTTTACCCCGACTGGGGTCACAGTAAAACGAACTAAAATGTATGCAACATGATTGGGGGGATGCTTAATTTTGACCTCTCAGCAATTTTATTTGCTTCCTCCTTAAAGAACTGATATTATGGGTTGCATAAAATTTGTCTCCCTTAAGTTATTTGGCCTAATTAAGACACATTAACTTTGAAAGTACATTTATCTAATATTTTGCTCCATTACTTAATGTCCCTGCAAAAATGTCCAACTATAAATAGCACAGACAAGAATATTGTTGATCAAGAAGGATGGCTGAATGCAATAACCTCAGGTTGAAGCTCCACATCTCATCTTAAGACTTAACACTTACAGGTCCTTGTGTAATAAAAATAAAAATGGTTAATAGCTGTGGAAAGGTTTTTTTTTACTGTAAAAGGTAATGGGGAAAAAACCTTCTGGAAGTTAAAAAATATTACATTTGTCAAAAACATGAATAAAATGCAGTAAATACACAAGGACAACAATTAGAAATCATTGTACAATAAACAAGGAGAAAGTCATCAATTAGCCTCCTAATTGAATCGTGGTGCTCTGTTTATTGGTTTGAATGGAATAAGACACACTGGGCAAGACCATACAATGCATCTTAACTGCATTGGGAAAATGTTCCACTCCTGTCTCAGAAATCCACCTCATTTACCTTTCTAAAGCGCCATTAAAGTACGATTACAATATAGACGTGAGGGTTGCCAGTATACTTGTTTAGTCTGGCTCACAGTTTTCAAAGTTGCACAAATGAGGCATTTATGGTTGAGTACCAGCCTAATACAATTACAGCACAGCCAAGGAAAACAAAGTTAGAGGCAATATGTTTGGGGAAACCCAACTTTTACATTTCTTTGTAATATTCCTGCACAATATTACGACGCAAAACTAAATGTTAAAGTTAGACAAATGTTTTTAAAACCATTACAAGTCACTTTGGTGTGATACGCCTGTAGGGCTGACTAACAAGTGTTACGGGAATAAATTTAATAATTTTGATATTTTTATTGCATAAACAAGTACCATTGTTTGATTACTATAATCTATCACTGGTCCCAGTGATACAAGTTAGAAGTGCAGTTTTGGAGGTCCTGATCATAGAAATAAAAAATAACAGATAAAAAGGCTGTATATCAGAAAAGAAAATCAATCAATTAATATAAATTTGCTAAAACTAGATAACAGAAAACTGGAAAGAAAAACAAGACAAAATTTGAATACATCCAAAACATAAAAGCACAAACACCTTTTATAAAATCTTACTTAACTTCACAACTTTTATTTACAGTTTTGATTTTTGAGTCATTTACTGTTTTCTTTTACAAGTCAAAATTTGAATAGTAGTACAACCATGTTGATGTATTAAGATAGTTACCAAATAATAAAAACATTACCATATTATTAGGGCAGGCAATTTACAAAAATAAAAATCCAGAATCAAATTCAACCTCCTGCGTTTACCAACAAGTTCGTACTGTAGGTCCTAATATGCAAGGCTGATATGTATACCATCTGTTTTGCACTCAAGTGAAGTAAATAAGTTCTGACTTAAAACCACAACATTCATGAGATCTCAAATTGATTTGTTTAGAATTTTCTCCCATTTTTTCCTGGCTCACTTCTCTCGATCAGGGATCACAGAACTACACGCCGCCCCCACACAACCATGTCTGAGAATATCAAGCTTACAGGAGAGCTGATAGACTGAACCAGTGAAAGAGTCAGAGCAGATATGGGTTCACCACTTTAAGCAGAAGTTACTTTTACAGTTTTTCCTCTTTATACGGTTGGGGTGGAGGGGGGACACAGAAAAACAAGCAGCATGGAATTATAGCCGTTAGCCTGTCTGAATAAATGTTTAATCTCACAGGTTAGCAACATAACCAAGAACCTTTTCAGAAAGGTTTTTGGTTATATAAATTCTCCCTTCCGGTTCAGTTTCTGAGCCTGATGTGTGGATGTGTTTTCAGTCTCTCCGTTAGTGGATGTATGTGTGATTTCTCTGTGTTAAGCTGCAGTAGTTTTATGAGAAAATATTAAAAAAAAAAAATTATTAGCTCAATCTGAGCTGCCTGAAGGAACCCCAGCTCTCAGCCATTACTTGGCCTGACTCGAGCCTTTGTACTAAGAGTTTAAAGCCCTCATAATGCTGTCAACCAAACAACCAGCTGTCTCAGTCAAGTTACGCATCAGAGTATCAGAGGAAAACGGTATTTTTTTAATCAAGAACTAGGTTAGAAGACAAACATTCTGATTAAAAGACTTACTAGATACTTGAGCACTTAGGCCGGCATTTAAAGGCTCATTTGTAAGTTGCTGCTGTCAACATAACAGCTATTGATTTTAGAACGGGACTCATTTCTTTTCCCCTTCTAATAGTTTTGTTAGGGAATATTTCAAAACATGAGAAGGTATACCAGTTTAAAAGAAACCATATATACAATAATTTATTTACTTTTGGTTTTAATGTTTATGTTGCACATCTTAATACAACAGGCAACATATTTAGCGGGAAGTGAACGATATAGTGCAACTTTGCTTCAGTAGATTGTTTAGGTAGCTTGTCCTCAGCAGGGGTGGCTAGAGATGCTAATTTGATCCTGTTAAAACCTGTCTTCCTTCCATAAGTTCTGCTTTTTGCCATTAGGCCTGTCGTAGTACACAACAAATAACTTAATCACATGATAAATTAATAACTCTTGTTTTCATTATCTATTGTTTTTATTTCTCTCTTTCTACCAAAATCTGAAAGACAAAAATCTTCAGTTTGATGATTGGGTCTCAACTAGCCCCCTTTTTTAAGAAGGACAGTTCTGTTTAGAGTCTTCATAATTCATTTTCTTTGTCGTTTCTGTTGTTTTCTTTATTTATTCTCAGATATTTAAAATGCCTTTCGGTACCAGTGTTAAATGCTCATTAGAATTGAAAGATTATTGATCTTAGAGAACGTGCTCTTGCATTATTATGCCACTGCCATTATATCACTTGAAAATAGTGTAAAAGCAAGAATATTATTGTTTATTACAATAACGTCTGGGACAATTTACTGTTATTGTGACAATTTATGTCATAATAACACATTTTATAAAATGTGTTATTGTGAAAGGCCTAGCCGTCTATAAAACTTGGGATGCGTCCTGGAGTAAACCAGACATAACGAAGACAGGCTGACCTCGACTAACTAAATAGACATGTACTGGTGACGTAGAGTTTCAGCCCATGCCGGTGACGGCTGGCTCCGGCGCTGAAGGCTGCAGATGCGGGGCGGTCAGCGAGGACAGACAAATCCAGATTGAGTAGGCTGGCTGGGAAGAGCAGCGTGGCTCACGTTGTGTTGATCATCACTTGTGCTGGAGCTTCTCTGTGGCTTTTATCTCTTTTACATTAGCTACAGCTAAATCCGTATGTGGGTGGCGCTTGATTGCTAGGGAGCATATGGTCCCCTTAGCATCAGATCATTCCACTACATGCTTTAGCAACTGCGAGGCTCTAGCTCCAGTCTAGCTTTGCAGCAGAGATAGATCCCTCCAAGACAAACAATAAGATGGCTGAGCGATGTGCCTCAGTGGGGGGAAGTTTACCTATTTTTATTGAACAATGACATTTTCAATACAAGTAAGCTCAAAAAGCATTTATCACTGACTTCGAGTTTACATGTTGTTCCTGACTGTATTATTTGATTAAAAAAAGGATCAAATTGAAATCTATTCATTTGACTTAGAAAGTGTTTGATTGGATTGAATTGAGTTTTTTGCAAGGTGTTTCGAGACGATATTTGTTGTGAATTGGCGCTATATAAATGAATTGATTTGATTGAATAAATAAAATCTCCTTAAAGGGATCAACATTCATTTGAATTTGGATTTTAATTTCTCCCAGTTTTGACATTTTACACAGGGAAAAACTGGGCCAGTGTCATTTACAATTTAGAGAAAATAAAATATCTAAAGCAGCAATATTTAGGTTTGGTAGTAAAGATTTGAAACAAGATTGTACAAGGAGAGGAGGACAGTTTTAAATGTAGACTTCTAGATTGTGTAGTTTATGTAGCTCCTACATAAATTTCTATTTTAATTTGGTTAGAATCAATATATGTGTTTTGTGTGTGCGTCTATATTTCATATATATCATGTCTAAGTGTTGCCCTTGTAAAGATTTTGTTCAGCTTCTGACCACAAGACAAGAATGGTTAAAATGTAGCTGATAAAAATTTAGAAATTGTCCGTTTTCCTTTTATCAAGGCAACTGTCCAAAGCCTTTTTTATGTTTTGGATCTTTAAAAATTTACACAATTTGGTTTTGTTGCTGTGACAGACTGGCGACCTGTCCAGGGTGACCCCGCCTCTCGCCCGGAACGTCAGCTGGAGAGGCACCAGCAACCCTCCCGACTACATGAAGGGACAAGGGTGTAAGAAAATGGATGGATGTTTTTTGTTGAGCACGTAAAACTAAAAACAAACTAATTTTTGCATTTTTTTTTTTTTGTTTAATGAATTTTATGACCTGCCAGTAATTAAAATTAGTCAGTTTTGGCTCCGGGAGGGGGAGGGGGGAGTTTGGACACCACTGACAGTAATAATGCATTGTAATATGCAGTTCTTATCTTCTTTTCATGGTGAAACGATGACACATCTGACCTATCAGGTGGAGATCAGACATGATTCTGTGACCTTATTCATGTTGAGCTTTTCCTTGTTCATCTTTATTACAAAAACCCACTCTCGTTCTACCTCAATGTTTTACACATTTATGCAACCTAAACAAATATAGCTAGTTGTTATTTTGCTCAACAACCTATTAATCACATGTTGGTTGTACCCTAATGTACATTTTGAAGTATATGCAAACTTCTGATTACATTGTGTATGACTTTAAAAGTTCATAAAATCAGAACACTGAAAAAAATTTTCCAACCAATGACGTCTCTGTTTGCACAAAGTAATCCAATAACATGCAACGCAATTGCCAACTCTCCCCTGTAGGTGAAATTCTGGGTCCAATGTTGCCCTGTGAGATCTCAAGATATAAAGGGCATTATAAATGAAATATTATTATATCATTTATGACATAAAAAGCGTAAAGTGGAAATATTATTTAGATCATCTGCTGATGAATGCACCAGCTGGAATTCATTACATTCAGCAGAATCACTTTTTAAATTATGTAGGACAATAATTTCATCTCGTCAGACGAACAACTCTAATGTTTGCATTAGTCACACCGGCATCTGCCACTAGCACTGGTGGATCTTAACGGAGCATCCAGGGTGTTCCCCAGCTGATTCACCTCTGAAAATAGCCTGCAAGCCACGCCTACCTGGCACACCAGGGATGATGTCATCTACAAATAACTGTCCATGCAAAACCTTATCTACAAACGGCAAAAACAAAGTCTAGTTATTTATAACTGCGAAGGAAGTTGGTGGAACCGTATTGTCTCAATCATCTGCCAGCGTGTTAAATGCAGTCTGTCCAAATACAGCAGAGTTCTTCCTCCACATAGAACTAGTTCCATGTGCGAGCGCCTATACATGCACTTTGGGGCATGTGGCCACTTCAGGACAGGTATGATTCAGACAGAGTATGGCGACATTTTCTGTACCATATTTCTCACCGTGAACAAACATTTAAAGAGTCACACTGAAGAATCTGAAAGTCTTACCATGTTAGCTGCGGCTTACTGAAACCATTTCAGTTATGCCAGCTAATGCATTAGCAGCAATAGTAAACAAATAAAATCTAACTCAGCGCTTACAAAAAAACAGACATTTGAATATTTTTTTGTTATTTTGTTTTTTTAGAATCTGAGCTACCTTGGGAGATCTTTTCTTTAAAATACCTAAAATCCAACCGGAATTGTTTTACACTAAACTGATATTCTATAAACACTTTGATTTCTGAAAGATTTTCCACTATTTGTGATAAAATATAAAAATAATCCATTTAAACTTCAGCATTTTTGTAGCTTCAGTGTTTGACCCTCTGTAAAATGATCTACATGGGAGTTAAATGCATAAATATGTAAAGTTTTATAAATAAAATATAATTGTACAAATAAATTGCACTCATCTTTTTTTTACTTAAATAAGAGGTTGAAACTGTGTGAAAATGGTCCAGTTCAACTTCAGTGTTGTACTGTTCCCAAACAGTATATGAGGGAATTTCAAGACTATCATTAAAGCATTAAATAGTTATGTTAACTATTTTATGTTTAACTATTTATGTTAGGGAGTTACCTCCCTAATTTATGTGGGTTTTTTTTATTAAATTGAAAAAATGCATACAAGTTCAAGTTTTTTGACAGATTCACGGATCAAGTTCTTAGTTTTCAGGGGGAAAAAAATACGTGACTTTAGTATTTGGCATGCTGATCACAGATTAGAACTCATTCAAAGGTAAAAGAAATAAATTGATTGGTGTGTTCCACAAAAAATAGAAAGCTATTGTAATTCCTCAACTTGGAAAAATAAAATACGAGAACAGCAAGGCATTGAAATTTGTCGCCATGTTCTTCAGCCATTTAAAAAGATACTTCAAAAGGTTGTTGGCACAATTCCCTGCATCTCAGCTGAACATATAAGGATTGAGGCCTAGATGCTGTTGTCTCAAGTCCTGGATGGTTGGATCTGCTGTGGGATGGATACCTATCCTCCATCCCACAGAACCATGGAGCCATCTCCACTGCCCTACATTAACTTTTTTTAATTTAATAGTCAACTTGCTAATTTAGCCGTTCACACTAGTCATTGACACGCTCTCTTTGGCATTTCACTGACTGTTTGTAGCATTGTTGTGCATGTATATATTTTAATGCAGCATTAAAGTATCATGGTTGGTGGCTATAATGCATTTTCAAACGATCTCAGGTCTGTAGATTGCGTGATGGTTACTACAGCAGGCGGTGTGTGGCAGTGTAGCAATCCTATGGCCTGCTATGTCAGCTTCCCTTAAAAAAATCGTTGTAAATTGACTCTAAAAAGCCCCAACCTATTATTCAAAGCATATGCAGTAATATTATATAATGCAGCAGCTTCATATACAGCGTCGTGCTTCCTATATGGAAATAAAATGCGCTTTCTATTTAATGCACAGCACTGCCGCTACATGACTAGTCGGTGCGTTTTCTTGCTCGGTGGGTAAAAAGTGTGTTACAATTAACCGCCAACCCACATGCAATAAGCGGGTATTTCTGTCACTAAAACTAATTTGCGAGGCCCTGGTTGCTAATAAGAGTGTGGGCTATGTCGAGAAAGGATGAGAAATATCTGGGCCACAAGCTGCAGGCTACTGTCAGCAGAGCCCTGGGGTATTGGAGCCAAAAAGTGGGGAAGAAAAGCGTTTCCTCCTCGCAAAGCTCGACGTTTCTCGACCGTTCACTCAAAGCGAAACACTCATGGCGGAAAAGAAGCTGTGAAAACGCAACATTATTCGACACATTAGAGCACAGGCCTGCCAGCTGGTGTGTTTACCAGTCGGCGGAGGCTGAAAATAGGAGCCGTTGCTTCTGTGCTTACCATCTTGCGGGTCGGATGATGAAATCCAGGCGATGAGAACGGAAAAGAGGTGAAACAGGAAGAGTCAGCGGGCCGCCGAGCTGAGCGGAACGATACAAAAAAAAAAACCCAACACGGTAGTAGTGCCTCTTCAGAGGTCTGGTCCTGGATTTGTACCCAGCTTTCAGACTCTCCTCGCCGTCTCTCTCAGTAACCGAGGCTTTCACTGCAGTGGCGAAGGGAGTGAGAGCCGCTGGGAGGGGACAGTAAGCGGAGGAGGAGGTTCGGTTTGACAAGCAGACGGTGGCGGAGGGGCGGAGGGAGAGTGAGAAGGGGGGAGGTGCGGCAGTACTGTACATCCGGGTACTACAAAGCTGCATGTTTTTTTTTTTTTATGTTCTACACACAAAGCAGATTTGTGCATGGGCTCCTCCTGGTGGTGGAATCTCAACATTGCATATTTTCCCCAAACTTTATCGCAAAACTAGAACACCCTCCAAAATAATATTTTTTGAAAATAACTTTTCATATGTTGGTTTCTAACCTTGTTTTATTTTTTTTTCCTTAAAATAAAGTAATGTAAATAGGGAAACACAAAAATTAACCCGTTTTAAGTAAACTGTGTTAACAAAAACAAACAAACAAAAAACAGTATTCTGAGAAAAGTTACCCGCTAGTGCGCAGGGTGGCCTTGTATTCTCTGAGATCAGCCTCGAGAAATTATAGAATGTGGTCATCAGGGGGAACCCAAGAGCAACCCTGTCCCTGCCGGGGGGCGGGGTGGGGGGTGGAGGGCAGAAAATTAATGTTTATAATAGGGCTGCAAGTATTTTAATAATAATTAATTCTGATTAAAATGACTTGTTTACTTAATTTGTACCAGGTGAAGCTAAAACTCTCATTGGAGGAGTTCCAGGCACACATATTCATCTTAAATGGAAAGTGCATATATTATTTTAACAGCTTTGGTTTAAAATCTGTTGAGAATGTTCTACAAAATTAATGTATGTAGCTGAACATAGACAACAACATCGGTAGCCTACAGGCTACTTGTTAAGCTTAAGGTGCCGTATTGACATTAGCTAGTCATCGTTTAGCCAACATTACCTGCATCCAACAGCTTTACTCAGCTCAGTCGGTTAGTTTGGTGGAAAAACTGTGAAAAGTTACAGTTTTAACTGCTGATAAAAGTGACAGAGGACACAGATATGGGAAGTGCAGAAGCCCCTACTGTATCAAATTGACAGAGGAATAACAGAGAGTTGGCCATTCTACGCGCGCCCCACAGTTTGGGAACCTCTGGGTTATAAGAAGGAACATAACAAACTGGCGACGAGATTTAAACGGATTCCCGGTGTGCATGTAACAATTTATTTTAAAAAAATACCTCGGAAAAGTGTCAAAAAGACAAGAAATGGGAACAGAAAAACCCTCCGTCTGGAATGCTAATGTGGCGTCCTAGCTAAAGAGCTACAGAGAGAACGTGGGTAACGAATACTACACGTAAAATGTCGGGAGGCGTTGGACAAATGAACATTTTTGAAAAGGCACAGAGGACTGGACAACATATAGGCGCTTTCACACTGCAGGAACGGAACGGGTCGGAACGGGTGTGTTCACATTACAACTTGCGTTCCACCCGACCCCAAGCGTTCCAGCAGCTGATTGGCCGCTGGTTGTTATGGAGTCCGACGTTGATTTCCCGTTGACAGCTGGCTCTCACTGTATTTTGTAACAAGTGGTATTTTTCTTCCGTATTTCTCCTTGCAATACGTAGAAGTCGTTCAGCATTTTGTCTTCTGAGGGCAGCTTGTTGGCGGAATTTAACTAATTGTATGAGGTTGATGAGCAGCAAAATTAAATCCATGTCGTCCATTGTTGTCGTCGTAGCAACTGTTAACCCGGCCACAAGCGTTTCTGCTTAGAACCAGCAACTGATTGGCCCCTGGTTGCTATGGAGTCAGACGCTGATTTTCGTCTCAATATCAGCCAATCAGCTGCTGGAACGCTTGGGGTCCGGTGGAACGCAAGTTGTAATGTGAACACACCCGTTCCGTCCGGTCCCGTTCCGTCCCATTCCTGCAGTGTGAAAGCGCCTATGGAATGAGTTGAGCAGTACTGTCTAGCTAACAAAGCAGAAGATGAGAGGAAAGTCGCTGTGCTACTGAGCCTAATGGGAGCGAAAACGTATAACTTGCTACACAGCCTCATCACACCAGCCAAACCAGCAGACAAAAGTTTCAAGGAGATCGCAGAGGTTCTCCAAAAACATTTCCAACCGAAGCCACTGGTCATAGCCGAACGATCCCGATTTACGATCAAAACAATGTAAGAAAAACAAAATGTGGAAAAAAAGACAGGAAACTGCATGAAGTAAATGAGACAGACTTGAATTATTCCCAGGAGAATTTGGCATGCCTTGAGCTGCACACAATACAAAAAAAGGAGAAATATAAGGGCGCAAAATGGCTCACTCCTAAAGTACAAGGGGTTAAGTTAAAGATGGAACTGGATACTGGGTCAGCCCTCTCACTGATCTTATATGAAGATTACAGAGACAAGTTCCCAAACCTGAAACTAAAGCACACCTTGGTGAAACTAAAAACTTACACAGGTGAAAGAATAACTCCTTTAGGAAAATTAAAAGTGAAAGTGGAATATGAGAAAAAGAAATGCAACCTTGAACTGTATGTTCTGCAAAAGGGCGGTGCACCATTATTTGGACGTGACTGGTTAAAACACATCTAACTCAACTGGAATGAAATAAAGTCCATGAGACTGGCACCAGGCCTGAGTGCAAGTTCTGTCCAGGAAAGACTGAAACAGATACTTAAGGAACATGCTCCAGTGTTCAAGAAAGGCATTGGCACTCTGAAAAATATTAAAAGCACTTGTCATATTGGAAGACAACGCAAAACCCAGATTTCACAAAGCACGTCCTGTACCATATGCCGTACGTCCCAAAGTCGAAGCTGAGCTTCAACGCTTGGAGGAGCAAGGAATACTCGCCAAGGTGGAATGGTCAGACTGAGCTACACCCCGTGAGCAAGAAAACAGGTGACAGTGTGAGAATCTGTGGTGACTTTAAGGTCTCAGTGAATCCAGTACTCCGCGTTGATCAGTACCCACTTCCGCGGATAGAAGACATATTCACATCAGAGGCAGGTGGCAAACATTTTTCAAAGATCGACCTCGCCCAAGCTTATCTACAAATAGAAGTAGAAGAGACATCCAAGAAATATCTAGTGATAAATACTCACAAAGGCCTATTCCAGTATAACTGACTGGTATTTGGTATTTGGTGTTCCAGCAGTATGGCAACGTGCCATGGATCAGGTTCTGCAGGGTATTCCAGGAACACAATGTTTTCTGGATGATATTATTGTCACAGGTGTCGATGACGAAGCCCATTTAGCTAACCTAGCAGAAGTCCTGGCCAGGCTAGAAAAATATGGACTGAGAGCAAACAAAAACAAATGTGAGTTCTTCAAAGATGCCTTTGAGTGTTGTGGACATCAGATCGACAGGCATGGACTCCACAAAACCAAAGACAAAGTTGAAGCAGTCTTGAAGGCACCTGAACCTAAAAATGTCAGTGAAGTACGCTCATTCTTGGGCTTAATTAATTATTATCACAAGTTTCTACCGAACCCTTTAACAGTTTTGCACACGCTGCTGCAACAAAATGTTAAGTGGAACTGGACAAAAGACTGTAAAAAGGCATTTAATAGTGCTAAGCAACTCATGTAGAACAGGGAGGAGTTCGGTTATTTTTTTTAGAGATTATCTGTCTCATGTTAGGACAGAAAAAGTTTTAATACGTATGTAAAATTTATTTTTTTTAAGTTAGATGCTGCAGCTTTAAGCAGAGGTTCGGTGTGAGAGTCTAGTGACTCTCAGACTCTCACAGTCTAGACTCTCATAGTCAACTTGCTAATTTAGCCGTTCACACTAGTCATTGTCACGCTCTCTTTGGTATTTCATTAACTGTTTGTAGCATTGTTGTGCATGTATAGATATATATTTTTATATATATATTTTGTCTGCTCCGTCTGTTAAATATTACTACCTGTAGCGTAGCAGCGGTTCAAGCGAAAGCACAACCAGCGTCTTTCATCGCAGCTCCAAGACTTAAATAATTTTGCGGGTTATTTGTTTAGCTTTCTGACCGTCATACTAATCCGGGTGAGTGTTTGTAGCTGTGCTGCTTTACCTGCTGTCTGATCCTCCATGTCTTTTTACTGCAGTGAGCCTCCATAGCCAAACTCCGTCAAGTATGGCATTGATTTTATGTAGTATTTCATCGTGTTGATACATTTTGACCTGCTTCCATTTTCCGCCGCAACACGCAATTATAGTTACACATCGCTTAGGATTTGTTGCTGCGCGTTTGCGCAGTGAGAAGTAAAGAGGAGACCAGCTGCACAGGCAGGCTGAGAAATTAGATGCAGGTGATCGGTATCGGCAACAAGAGCTATTGATCGCCGATCACCGATCATGCACTTTTTCACGAAAATAAGTCCGATTATGATCGGAGACCGATCGATTGGCACACCTCTAGTATAAAACATGAAATAGTTGACAAGTGAAAGATAGGAAAATAGCAAAATTAGCATAAGTATAAATTAGTACAAAACCAGAAATTGTTGAAAGGAAAACATAACAAAATAGCACAGAACGGTGATAATTTTGATATATGAATTGCTAAAATTGATTAAAGTTTACAGAAGACCTTTGTAGACAGTAAAGGTTTACAAAAACCTTTATTTGGCATTTTTTAGATTAAGGAAAAAAATGTATAAATACAAAAAAAAAATTGAAAACCATTTTAGAAAAAAAAATACTTGAAACTGTCATTGAGAAGAATTATATAATCTGCGGTCAGAAAATCTGTGCCTGCTCCTGTGCAAGCTGCTTCTGGAGAAAGATGAGGAATTAAAAAAATGTTCAATGTAATCAGAACTTTAAAGGAGGGTAACGACACACTGGAGAAGGAGAAGATCGATCTGGAGCAGAAAAACATCATTTTGGAGCAGATACACACTGCCCTGGAGCAGAAAAACAATGCCCTAGAGAAGGAAAAAACTTACCGGGAGAAGAAAAGCACCATTTTGGAGCAGATAAACACTGCCCTGGAGCAGGAAAAATTGGCTTAGAAAGCAATTTTTCCTTTTTCTGGCACTTTTCAGAGTGCCAGAAAAAGACCAACCTGGAGCAGAAAAGCATCATTTTGGAGAAGATAAACACTGCCCCAGAGACGGAAAACACCGCCCTAGAGAAGGAAAAGATCGATCTGGAGCAGAAAAACATCATTTTGGAGCAGATATACACTGCCCTGGAGCAGGAAAACATTGCCTTAGAGAAGGAAAAGACCAACCTGGAGCAGAAAAGCGTCGTTTAGGAGCAGATAAACACTGCCCTGCAGCAAGAAAACACTGCCCTAGAAAAGGAAAAGACCACTCTGGAGCAGAAAAGCACTGTCTTAGAGCAGAAAATCACCACCCTGGAGCAGGACAACACTGCCCTGGAGAAGGAAAACACTGCCTGAAGGTAAGAAGCATCGCTTTGGAGCAGAAAAGCACTTACTTGGAGGAAATAAACACCACCTCAGAGCAGGAACACACACCTTGATCTGTGGTAGTGTTCATTAAAATGGCACATTTCTGATGTATTAAAATAAATATGATCGGCACACTTAATGATATTAGTGATTAGGTAATGTATTCAGCAAGTACTTTTACTTTTAATACTTAAGTATTTTTTAAAGCCAGTACTTTTTTACGCTTAAGTAAAATGTTAATGTGGAACTTTTACTTGAGTACAGTTTTGACTGTGTATTTGTACTTTTAGCACTTTGAGATTTTTGTTAATGAAAAGTGCGGTACAAATTGGATTGATTATTATTATTATTATTATTATTACTTGAGTACATTTTTTGAGTACTTTCTCCACCACTGCTGTTAGGCACATGATCCTACCCATGGGATCACTAATCACATCACTAATCACGTGTTTTGCGGCTGTTTCAGACCAGCCACAGCCGCAGAAGCAGCAACCTGTATTCAGACGTGTGGTCGGAGACTTCTCCACTACACTTTTGAAAATGTAATATGCAATACACTTCTCCAACGCTTCATAGCTAGTCCCATTGGTCTCTCGGCTAACCTCCAGGGCTTCGTAGTAGGTCTTGTCAGTCTCCCGACTGACCTCCAGGGCTTCATTGTGAGTCTCGTCGGTCTACGGTCTGACCTGCAGGGCTTTGTGGCGAGTCCCGTCGGTCTCCTGCCCGACCTCCAGGGCTTCATAGTAGCTGAATGGAGTTTGCATGTTCTCCCCATGCATGCGTCGGTTCTCTCCGGGTACTCCAGCTTCCTCACAAAGTCCAAAAGCATGACTGTTAGGCAAGCTGATGATCCTACCCATGGGATCACTAATCACATAACTAGTCACGTGTTTTGCAGCTGTACAGGTAAACAACCTGTACACGTGTGACTTTTTTTCGCTTGTCCGCAAGAGGAGTCTTTAATCCTTCGAAAACAATCCCGTATACAAGTTTTGAACTAAATGTTATGGTTTTATAGCCATTTAAAAACAGTTGACGAGATGTAGGACATGTTGTAGTTTTATAAAACACACTTCGTAAACAGCATATTTAGTTGCTGACCAGATATGTCTGGTATCACGTGACACGGGAGAGACTGACCTTTCAAGACATCAGGTGATCGCCTTTGTATATTCACTGCTGGGTCAGAATTTTAACTGCGTAATTTGACACCCTGCCATGTGCTGTGCACGTGCCCTACTGGCAGCAGGGCCTGTTTCCTGTTCAAGGCTTGCTACTGCTGGAGTTTCGTCCGTCTTCCTTCAGGTCAGTTCATTGGTGATATATTTTTGGGAAAATCTATCATTTGTAATGGCACAGCAGAAGAAACAATGATTTAGAGGCTTTGGAAGATGTTTTCTGGGGCACATGGAGCTTTTCTGATTGAAGCGCACAAAGCTGCGCACGGGAGTTCCTGCGTTTTTGCTCTCTCAGGTTGTTTGGTAAGTTATTTTCTTTTACAACAACTTTATATAACATGTCTGACTTAGTTATTTTTGTCTTATGTTACATGGTATCAGCTGTTGAGATACAAGCGTAAAATAAGGCTTGATTCTTGAGAAGAGGGACAATGGTGCTTTGTCCTATGGATAAAGCACAAAATTTTAATAAAATATACACACAAAACATTTTTTTCAAATAATTGACTAAACTAACCTGGGTCACATGAGCACAAAATGTATGTTTTCCTCCTATTTACTGAATATTTTTTATTTTAAACTTTGTAGTAGGTGGATGGTGTCTTTAAAATCCCTTGTCCTGAAGCAGAACTTATAATAGTTTAAAACAATTTAAAAAAATACTAAAATAATATATTATGACAATTACCGTATTTTCCAAACTATAAGGTGCACGTAAAAGCCTTTACATTTTCTCAATAGACATAATATAAGAATAGACCCTTTTCACAGTGATGTCAGACAATGGCCACCATAACTCTTTTTTCCCCTTCGATCAAACTTTATTTAAACAAGGTAAGTACAAACAAGAAAGGCAAATACAACAGTGCTCCTCTGTAGAAGGTGTTCTGTCAGATAGCCATACTGTCAGGATAGAATACATGCAGTGAGTACGTATGCCCGCACATGCGCATTAAGAAGTCTGACCGTCTGTGGAATTGTCAGTTCAGCATACGCAACAAGGTATGACGAAAATGAGTCATTAAATTGTTTATAATATATAATATGATAACTAGATAGATGTACCTGCGTTGTCAACCTACTTAACCACTATACAGCTGTTAATAACAATGTGTATGATGATCTACATCATGATACTATGTTGCTGATTAAATAAAATCATATGGTAATGACAGCATACATGTCTGAGCTAAGCGTATTACTATCTGTACAATGTACACTGATCTGACAGAACACCTGGACAAACGACCTTCGCACATGTGGTTCTCACTCACGGTCCTAAATAAAAAAACAAAGACAGTCGGTAGTTCCTTATTTCTGGAAAAAAATGTAAGCCTTCATACTAAGGATTTTAATTCATACTAAAAAATTCTGAGAAATAATAATTTTATCTAGGCAAAATATGAACAGTCACAGAACATATGTATTCTTCCCACAATGCATTGTGAGACCTGTCTCTGCGCCTGTTTGTTACACTACTCCCTGCCTCTCTCTGGGGCCCATTGCTATGGTAATTATCTGCTCCTGGGCTGATAATTAATTACCAGCCTAAAAGGCTTGCTCTCTCTGTCAGAGAGTATTCTGGAGACAGAGTTTCTATACTTGGGAGACACCCAGCGTTGGTCTCAAGTACCCTGACCAAAAACCAAAAGCCCTAGCAAATTTTTTAAAAGATTTTTACGGGCGCAAGCCTGTGTATCTATGTCATGACCAACTTTTAGACCAATAGGCCGATGTTTGTGCCTGTGAGGGTGAGTTAAAAAGAGTTTTGGAGTCAGAAATCCACTGTGCTGTGTGTGTGTTTCAGAGAGAAAGATTATTGATTCTGTGAGACACTCAGCCTTGATTTTTGCTAGTTTTTATCAATTTATGTCATCATCATTTCAACTCATAATCCCACTAAAAGTAATAGCTCCAATGCCGGGATCAAGCTGCACCTTATATCATTTTTGTGGGTGGGCACACAGCGTTACGAGCTGCATTAATGGTAATGGAAGAAGACGTTATAATAATAAACAGACATTCTACTGGGTGTAGAACAATAGGTGCCTGCCATGCATTTTATAGCAGGCCCTAATAATGACTGTGGACTTTACAATCAATTCTTTGGTAAAGTGTAAATGTCAAACAGGACTAGCTTTTGCTAAGGCCTTGTAAACTAAAGAGAAGCAGGTTGTCGCATTGTTGACAACCTCACTCTGGGAGGAATGAGTGTCTTCTGTAACCCAACAAACAGGTCATGGTTTTTGACGCAATATTTGGTTAAAACTACCCAAGGTCTTTCCCAGCAGGATAAATCCAGTCCAGCAGTTTTTGTTTGTTGTGTAGCATTCTTAGTTTTTGCCTCAGATCTCATTAAACTTCTATTCATCACTCGGAATATGTGAGTCATTCAAGACAGCTGTAGTCGTACAATCTGTGCTTTTTTGAACAGCCACAGAAGTGTTGAAGGTTGCAACGCACAAAATTCAATACATCAACCTTGAATCTTATATGATTGCAAAGGACACACGGAGTGAACAGTTGTAACACTTCAAGACATTAATATTTCTGAAGCATGTTAAATATGAATGCCAGGTCTTTGTCATGTTAAATACAATATGCCATTTAATATAAATATTAGAGGTGTGCCGATCGATCGGTCACCGCCGATTTCCGTGAAATCGGTGATGATCGGGATCGGCCGATCATTGGCTCTGTTACCGATACCGATCACCTGCATCTCATTTCCCAGCCTGTCTGTCCAGCTGGTCTCGTCTTTCCTTCACTGCGCAAACGCGCAGCAACAAATCCTAAGCGATGTGTAACTATAACGCACTGAGTGAATGAGGACGTTTGCGTGTTGCGGCGGAAAATAGAAGCGGGTCAAAATGCATCAACACCATGAAGCTAATAGACAAAAACAATGACGGAGTTTGGCTACATCGAGGCTCACTGCAGTAAAAAGACACGGAGGATCAGATAGCAGGTAAAGCAGCACAGCTACAAACACTCACCCGGATTAGCATGACGATCAGAAAGCTAAACAAATAACCTGTAAAATGATTTAAGTCTTTGAGCTGCAATGTAAGACGCTGGTTCTGCTGTTGAACTGCTGCTACGCTACAGGTAGTAATATTTAATATTTAGTAATATTTGACACGGAGCCTCTTCTGCTCCACCTGGTAGAGACTCTCACACCGAACCTGTTTAAAGCTGCGGCATCTAACTTAAAAAATACATTTTACATACGTATTAAAACTTTCTCTGTCCTAACATGAGACAGATAATCTCTAAAAAATAATCGATTTCCTCCCTGCTCTGCATAATTACTCCGCTCAGTCAGAAACAGCCAATCAGAACTAGCAGTAACCAGCTAGCCGCCATGCTAACAGGAAGTTTTCATTCAGTAACTCTGGATTGTTTATTGTAATGGATCCTGTTTTTGCCTTTGAATGTTAAGTTTTATACTTGATTTTTTTGGCAATGTTGAGAGGTTTTATTTTGGCTCTTTTCATTATTTAGCTTCTTCAGAGCCTCATATGTTATCATTCTGTTAAAGATAGTATTATTGATAGCAGTTCAATTTGCACAATGCCTGTTTTGTTTAGTTTTCTTCTTGGAAAAGTTATTAAAAACAAGTTTTTGTCTAAATTAAGGTGAATCCATGGTTCCTTTTTCTACATAATGTAACAGTAGTGTTTATGATAAAAAATAAATAAATAATAATTATGTGATCGGTATCGGGGATCGGAATCGGCGATCGGCCCTCAGGGGTGATCGGTATCGGGATAAAAATACCTGATCGGCACATCCCTAATAACTATATAAGAACTCAAAGTTTGTTTCTGGCATGAATAAGACGGGCATTTATCAGTAAATATCAAAACAAATCTACAAGGAGCATCAAATTAGAAGACAAAATTTGGTCACTTTTCAGTTGCATTTAACATGAATGTCTATGTAATGCCGAACAGCAGATTAGCTAGTCAAATGTTTATTTATGACCTTCAATGTGACTTATGCTGACCACAGCCTAAAAGGAAATTTTACCTCATGTTCTGCTGAAAATTTCCTGCAAGAGTTGTGTATTCTTCCAGATGCTGAAAGTTTCATAGAAATAGTATTTAAAAGGATTATTAGAGCAATTATACCATGTAAACCACTTTGTCTGATTGAAAACAACTGACGCAAAAATGATATATTTCCTTTTTTAATATAATAACATTATAAACATCACTTTAACAACAGGAAAAGTTTCTTCTTAATATAAATCACATCAGAACAGTATATTGCACGTGTCATTTTGTTGCCCTAATATTCTGCATAGATGAATTTAATTCAGAATTGGAAGTGTTTTCTGAAAAAATAAACAATTTGAAAAGAGTTAATGGTTCTTTGTACAAAAAAAGTATTTTCTTTTATATTTTTTGTGACATTATATAAGAAAAACGATCAATAAACAGGTTACTAAAGGTCTAGGCTGGGAATATTCCAAATTCAACATCCCCACCTATTGGAGACCCAGCCAGGTTCTTTTAGAAGAGGTAGAGAACAAAAACACACTGGAGACAAGAACTGCATCCAAAGCTAAAACACCTACTTTTATAGTTGGATTTAATGTTCAAATGATGGTATTCAACATAAGAAAGTGCTTCAATCCAAGATGCTTTCTAAGTCCGTCAGAACGCACCAAATGTTTAGTCATTTTTAAAACTGTATTAATAAAATTTGATCCAAAGGTCAGCAATCAAGAATGCATAAATATGGTTCCAAATATGGCATCACCACCTTGAGGGCATTTTGGATTAAACTTTACATAAGGGGTCTGTTCATTGACTCAAATGTTCGTCCATCATCTTCCACTTCTTTAAGAATAAGGGTCACAGATGAATCAGGTCCAGCAGTAAAATCCTGATATTACTCTCATCAGAAACATTCTCCAGTTTGTTCTGGCAACCTGGGGGCATTCCCAGTCCAGAAAGGACAAACAGTTCCCTTGATGGATCCTGGGTCTGCCTTGAAGTCTCCTACCAGTGGGATGTGACCACATATTCTCCAAAAGAAGGCCCCTTGATCAGATCATCAAAGTTCAGGGTCAGAATGTTGATGGACTCTAAATAAGGTAATTCATTTTTGACTATTATCTTACTGGAACATCAATTGCATTACTGCAGATAAGGCCCCAATCTATCCATCCATCTCCTGCCCCCTCCTACTATAACTTATAAACAAGACTCCAAAAAGCCGTGATACTAGAACTTCTCCTTTGCAGGGCAGAGAGAGAACTTTGACCAAGACCATTATTCCTCAACCCTGATCCCTACAACCCACTGTCCTCCATGTTGTAGTTATTTCCCACACATGACTTAAACAAATAAGTTAACAGGCATCTGAATCATGTGGAGCAGATACACATCTAAAAGATTTTCATCTTTAAGATGTGGGGAAAAGGATTAAGAAGCACCGACCAACAGCAAGCAGATCATCATTTTCTAACTGTGAACCAGGGTCTCAAGCAAAAAGGAGCTGATTCTCATCCTGTCCACTTCACAGTAACCCTCAAGTGAATGTCTAAAGTCATTGTTTGAAGACATCAAAAGAACCACATTATCTGTGACAATCAAAGATGAAACCCTGAACTTTGCAAACCACACACGTTGCTCTTGTCGACTGCATCCGGATTCTAGATAAGAGGCGGACAAGAGGCGGACCTGGCAAAATCCAAACACCACTGGGATGTTTACGCAGTTCTTGCTTTGGAATCCTCTACCATCACCCTCCACACAAAGAGTGTGTAAGTCTTCGCAAGATCCACAAAGCACATGTGAACTGGACAACTAAACTAATAGCCCCACAGCCATGAGCCATGGACAGAATGTAAGCCTTGCTGCTACATCAGAATCCAAGAGACGCAGTTGATTGAAGTATCAACTTTCTCAGGGAGACTTAGAGGTTGGATCCCTCTAAAGTCAGGAAATACTTTCAGGTTCTTGTTCCAAGAAAATGCCACAATGACTCAGTTTGCCACATCCACAAGTCCTTCTTGAAGCATTAGAAGAGGCATCTCATTTACGTAACATCTACACCCTTCAGTTTATTTGTACAAATCTCCTAGACTCTATAGCACCCTGCTGCCAAAGAACCTTTTACATGCCAACCATTTCTTCCATACTGTTAGTCTCCCCCCTTCTCCCCCCCAAGTTCTCACACATATTTCATGACAGTGCTTTGCAGACAGATGGGGGGGTGATTACTTGGGTGCCAATTAAATAAAAACTATACAGCAGGCATAAGGAAGGTGTGAAATTATGGATTTTGACATTGCAGTTGTTTGACTTTTATGCTGGCTTTTGTTGCTTAATAGATATTTTAAAGCTAACAATTGTTTTTTTTTTAAACTTTTCAATAAAATCTCCATCAGTTTCTCCTTCTCAGGGTATATCGAAAAGCTAGTGTTAATCTTAAGCACTAGTGCTATGCTAATAGATCCATGGGAATAAATACTAGATTATTTATCTTGTCTGTGACTAACTGTGTTGCCTTTGGTATCTTAGAACTAAACTTATGAATGGTTCTTTAAGTTTCATTTTGTATGAACAACACTGAATCAATGGAGACTTTGTGACCAAATATCTTTGCTAAGTAACTTAAACAAATAAATTTCAAGAAATAAAGCTCAAGACTTTTCCACAGTACTGCATATAGCTTAAAAATACATACATATCCACATAACCACATCGATAGCACCATCTGTCAAACACACTCATCACAGTCATCGTAAACACAGGTACACAGTTACACAACTACAGTACTGTTCCACAAAAACGTATTCTTTTCACATTTGAGGGACAGAATACCAGAGTGTAAATGAAAACAAAAAACTCTCCAAAGAAGTTTATGCAGTCTTTTACATAAAATAGCAAGAGTATGGGTCTGTTTCGGTTGCAAAGAGCTTCACATTTTCTGACACTGACAGAAGGTTGAAGGAGGGAGTACTCGTTAACGCACACACCCACATCTTTTGCGTCGCCTCTGGCCATCAGACAAACATCTCTTTGTTGATCCACATGAGTGTGCGCGTGTCGTTGGGTTTGCATTCGTACTCGATGCTGTTAAAGCTGTTACCCCACTGGCAGTGGTCCCTCTTGTTGTAGTTGTAGAATTTCACCTGCCACACGGTTTCGAATGATCCCGCCTCTGTGAACTGAAAGCACAAACACACGAACGAGACACGCACACCTTAAGGTCTGAGCATCATCAAATTTCTCGCTGTGAAAACGTGATTATTAATAAAGGAAACACCTCATGCACATCCAATTTTAAAGTACATTTTGTGGAAAAGCTTTTAAAGGTGAAAAGAAAGGAACATGTTGCTAGGACAGATGGCTGCAGCGTTGTAAACATCTACAGAGTTTATGATCCCACAGGATAAAGATTAATGTGGAAATGTGAAAGCCGTTGCAAATGTAAACATAACATTTAAAATGCATCAGATGTTGTTATACAGGATAACTTGACCAAAAAAATTTAAGTTCATGTATAACATCAGACATTAAGTTTTTAAACACTGATTAAAATGTTGTTCTAGTAAGAGTTTGCTCCAGAAAGTCATGCTTCCCAACAATTATAGTTTTTTTAGAATTCAACTTTGACCCCAAGGTAAGACAGCGACAAAGTTTCACAGACAGATATGATCACATCTCTTTTCAGGGAGGAAAAAAATTAATAGCATAGCATTCTCATATAGTATTTATTGTAGTAATAATTTTAATCCCACCAGGAATTCATAAACTCATACAGTAATTTTGCAGAAAGACAGACATGTAGTGTAAGTTTAAGTGTACTAATTTATGTTATATTTTATAAGTGCTCTAATTTGAATTTTGAAGAGAATACAGACACAAATATCCGATCAGTTATGCCACTGACGATAGTGGAAAAAGCCGATCGATCCACACACTGGGTTCATACTCGTCAGACGTGTGCAGTACACCCATACCTGTATATTGATTTGAACTGGCTGCCTTTCTCCACTCTTTGTGTGTGCCACCCCCTCAGTGTCATACTGGCCGGTGTAAACCACAGACTGGGGGTCTTTGGATTGTTGCTCCAAGGGAAAGGTCACTCCACCCACACTCATAGAGCTGCAGGCAGAAACACAGCAAAACATACTGATGACATATGCAGAACCTTGCAAAAATATTCACTGTGCCACACTGCTGTTACAAGTATTTTTGTGACTAACCAGCACAAAGTGGAACAGTTCTTAAACTGCTCAGGCTCAGTCAAATGTAATAGAGAGCATCTTTGAGCATCAACTTTCCTTTTTTTTTTACCAAAGATTCTCAATTCTATGTTTTGACTAGGCAGCTCTAAAACATAAATATCCTTTTGATTAAACTAGCCGTGCCCACCTCCATCTCAGGAGCTACTATCTTGGGACTTTCAGACGCATGTTACACTGCAAAAACACAAAATCTTATCAAGTACTTTTGGTCTAATTTCTAGTGGAAATGTCTTATCACACTTGAAATAAGACAAAACTAACTTTAAAGAAAGACACAGGAGCTTATTTTAAGTTAAAAATTCCTTAATATTGGTATTAAAGTACTAGTTCCACTGGCAGATTATTTCACTTAATATGTGGGGAAAAATGTCTTATCAATCTGTCAGTGAAAGTAGCACTTAAAAAATAAACAATCCTAAGAATCTTAAGCTCCTATCCCTTGCTAAAAAGTTGCTTGTAAGTTAGCTTTGTCTTTTTTCAAGTGTACTAAGATATTTGGACGGGAAACTAGACCAAAACTACTTGTTAAAATTGTGTGTTTTTGCAGTGTAGTTCTCACGATGCAACTGATCACATTGAAAGAGAAGAACTAAGAGTTTTTAATTAATAAAAAAAATAATTCCTTATTCATTCAACTATTTTGCTACAATGCATAACATACAATCCCTACTAAATATATTGTATTTTTTACATTGATTAAAATATAAAAAGCTTCAAATAGTGAGTACTTTTTCCAAACACCTGGAGATCGTTGACAGATTTTTTGCTACCTCCCCACTGACAGATCAGGTTTGAGCTGCAGGCTCTCCCAGCTGTGCTCTGTGCCCCACATTCAGCTGAGCAGCTCTTCTGCATCATCCCATGTGTGACCTACATTCACATAATTCTTATTGAGGAGCGTGCTCAGGGATGTTTTACAGAATTACGGCCAAACATCCGTCTCTAATCCGTGTTTGGAGATGGCAGTACAACTGTGCTGATTACATAACCAGGAGTCCAAATCACTAGAGCCTGATGACACAACACCACAAAGGCCCTGCATCCCAGAGTAATCCTTGGTGGATTTGACGTGGAACCAGGAGGCGTTTGTGTTGCGTACACGTGCCGCACGTAGAGTCAGCTTTAAACTTGCCTCGATGACCTGAGGAGCCCTCAAGGCCAAAAATGTTGAATCAATCAATAAATTAAAAAACATAAAGAAATGAAAATTAAATAACAAAAACCCACGCACACCAAAAAAGAGCTGATCAGTCTGTATCAACATGAAACAAAAATAATAATAAAACAATATATTTTTTTTTAATAATAAAAATGCATAATTTCCATTGTCCAATGGTCAAACAGAAAGTACTCAGAAAATGTAGTGCATATGTTCGCTGTGTTTTTATGAGGAAATATCTAATGGAAAAAGTCACTAATCTGAGTTGAAAATATTCTTAAATGTATTTATTTTAAAAAGAAAATGCAGCAGCAGCCTCACAGAAAATATTCAAATACTAAGCTCTAAATTTTCGCTCTATAAAAAGGAAATTAGAATTCGATACCTGTTGGTTTTGCCTTCCCAGCCTTTCCAGATTTGTCCTCTTTTTTACCCCCCAGACCAGATAAGGATAATCCACGTGAATACCTACGTGGCCTGGACCGCTCCCGGCTTCACCACCACTTCGATCTTGTACTTGGAGCCGGTCAGCAGCTTGATGGTCCGCGTCTGTCCGAACCGAGCTCCGTCCGACTTGAAGAACACCGCGCTGTTGTTCGGAAGCATCTTCAAGGAAATCCCGATTTTGACGATCTGGGGAACGTCGGCCATGTTTCCATGCAGCCGGAGAGGACACCTCGGTGCGGGCTGTGATTTAGCGCCGGCGGACAGAGTCAGGGTGCGCCTCAAGTGTCGCGATCAGTTGGCGGAGGACCGGACCTAGAAGCTCTTCGGGCGATAAAACGCGGCGGCACATTTCCGCCTCTCTCCCTCTCTGCGCGCGCGACGCCGCGTAATCCACTCCAACCCACAGCACGAGCCTAATCCCAACCCCAACCAATGCTCTCCTTTTATAATATAATATAAATATATATATATAATATATATATATATATATATATATATATATATATATAACCCCTCTCCCTCTCTCATACAACACACTCCCCCACTATATACGGCGCCCACTTCTCTCACTCTTTGCTGGACAGCTGTCCTTGGTGCTGAATTTGTGTTCGCGGTGTCTCTAGAAACACCCATGGACGACACAATTAAAATGAATGCATTGTATCTGTTACACATGCAGTTTATATTCATGTAAACATGGCTACAACAAAAATATGTGTTTTTTGTTTTGTTTTTTGTTTTTGTTTTTTGTAATTTCTTTTAGATATCTGTAAAGATGATAGGTTGATAGCCAAAAGCTTATATATTAAATCGTAGTGGTAACAGAATCTAGGTTTCACAATCTAACTCAAAAATTCCAAACATATTTTTTAAATAAAAGAATAGATATTGAGACAAAATATAGATAACCAGAACTGCAAGTGACTCTTTGAACCTTCCACAATGGTTCTTATTAACTTTGGCTAAACATTAAAGGAACAAATTAAAACAAAGAGAGAGACAAAAGACAAAGGAACACGGAATAAAACAAGAATTTTATTCGGCTGTCCTGAGAGCAAAATGGCTCTTTGGGTTGTAAATGTTGCAGACCCCTATCATAGGTTCTGCTGGCTCACTGTATGTAATGCGATTATTTTACCACTAGAGGTCAGGCTTGTACCACACCGAGAAAGAGATTTTTGAATGGAAGAGATGGAGTAGATCGAATATTAGAAGATTCATGCAAAACGAAATGTGCAATAAAGTTGAAGCAATTTATGCAATAAGTTGTTGGACCTAATACTGTGGGATGTAAAAAATAAATAAATAAACTGCTATAACTACTACTACTACTACTACTACTACTAACTATAATAATAATAATAATAATAATTTGTAAACACCAATACTGGAGTCATCAATACATTTGCAGAGATTATGCTGTGAATACATGAGATTTAATTTTTAAATAATAAAAAATGTTATTACGTTGGAGAAGTTGTTCAATATTCAGTTGTTTAAATGGCAGGTCAAAGTAGCACCTACACTCTTCTTGAATGAAACTACAGTATGTTGTTGCCAAAGAGGCTTTCTGCAGAATGCTGCCCTCTGAGATCACACTATGCTCACTTTTCACGCCATGTTAACGCCTAAAACATTTAAACCTCACTCAAGCACTAATCGACAGCTTAATTGATGTTTTTTTTTTACCTTCACATTTCAACCACAAACATATGTTGATTAAATAGATAAATAACTTCCAGTTGCTTTTCAACCAGATTATGTTATCTTTTGTTTTTCTTTAGAGCCTGAACATAACTGGCATCATTTGACATGGAGGTTTCCTGAACATTTTCAGTCACTTGTCAATGTGACCTATCTATCTATCTATCTATCTATCTATCTATCTATCTATCTATCTATCTATCTATCTATCTATCTTATCTATCTATCTATCTATCTCTATCTATCTATCTATCTATCTATCTATCTATCTATCTATCTATGATTTTACACTAACTTTTCTGGTTTTATATAGTTTGTTTTATTAAGAAAACTTCCTTCCGGAGTCTTGATTTGGCTCCCATCAACATGTGATCAAAGTCAACAAATTAATCACATTTCTCTACAGCTTCATTCAAATGACTTTGTTTCTGGGGCTCGTGCTGCACCACAACTCTGTCTGTCCAAAGCTTGAAGACTATAGTCCAGTGGGCGAGTGAGGATGCGTTGGTAAAAGAATGAGTGTGGGAAGGTGAAAGGGGAGGGGGACGGGTCCTCCCTCCCGACAAATGTCTTCGGAGAGCCGCTCCTTCATAACCCAACTATTTCCTAGCCTTGCGCAGATTCCCAAAGTATCCAAATCGGAGTCTGCGTGTGTTCAAATGAGCGTAGAGAGACAGAATGGGAGGTCATTAGTAAATTAACTCATTATAAACCTCTCCATCAGATTTACATTAATAGCTGAAGTTAGAATACCGAGAAACACACTTTGGCTACATGTGAGCGCGAGCCGGTCTCTGAGCGCGCGCCACGCTCGCGCTGGTGATGCCATGCCGCGAAGTCACACCGGCGACGAGAGCGGCGGCACCGGGATCTGGCTGAAGACGTCCGCTGGGAACCGGACTCAGGAGCACCCGTTAAAAGATGTGGAATCTGGACGGAGGACAATGAATAACGCGGGTCGGGTCGGGGACGGGCTGCTGTCCCCCACAGCGGCAGGTGCGGCAGCGGCGGCGGAGAGGAACCAGGGCGCCCGGCTCAGTCTGCTGGGGAAGCCGCTGACCTACAGCTCGCAGAGCGGCCGCAGAAACGCGCGGTACCGGCGGCTCCAGAATTACCTCTACAATGTGCTGGAGCGACCGAGGGAGTGGGCTTTTATCTACCACGCTTTTGTGTGAGTACAAACTTTAGGTACAAATATTCAGAAAAAAAATGCTACGTATTTTATTCTTGGTTTATAAAACGTCAAACTTTTGAACGTCGAAAAACTGCTTAGGAAATTCACATTTTTCCTCTGTGCTGCTTTATTTACTCCGCAACATCGACTTCGTCACCTGTACATGTACAACATAGACACATTAGTAAAGAATAAACTAGAATATTGTCAAAAAGATATTTTGGTGATTCAATTTAAATAAGTAAAAGGGGTTCATTAAAATATTACATAAGTCCAATAAATACAGGTTTGTTTACACGCTCACGAACTTCATAGTTGTCCAGCAGACAGTCATCAACGCCCTCCACAATAATGGTAAGCCTCAACAGGCATTACTAAAGCTGGTTGTTCAGATAAAATAGTACCAAAGCATTTCACTTGAAAGTTTAGTGGAAAGAAAAAGTGCGTCACAATAATTGGAAATTGAGGTCTCAGAGTTGGAAAAAGAAGAGTAGAGAGATACAGAATCCATGGATGGCTCAAGGCCATCATGGATTGGTGTTATGTTGAGATGCTCTAAAGTTCTGAGAAAATACATACATTTTGAGTTTTCAGCCACCGTAAGCCACAACTATGAAAATTAATAAGTTATAACGTTGCTTAAAGATGCTATATGAATATAAATTTTAGTAACAAGAGCTTACTTTTTGTTGATATCCTGTTGTATACAATGTCCCTTGACATGGTGGCTCATGACATCATGCACAGCTGAGCTACAGTAAACAGAGCTCTATATTTCTGATTCAGAGCTTGTTGGTCATGATAACGTCTGTTGTGAATCAGGTCAACTCAGGCAGAGCGAAAGTAAGTGACGCTGAAACAGAAACTCTATGTGCTCCCTGTCGCTTGATATAATTAGGTCACAGCTTAACTTATCTTTGTACAACTTGGACTTTCTCCAAGAGATCTGGGAAATCAGTCAGGCTACAAACATGACGGATATCAACAGGCCAGTGCTTCAACTTAATTCAAAACAAAGTGGTTCTGGGAGGAAAGACCTTCGATTGAAAACAGCCTCCCACTGACCACAACTTGTTTTCTTCCTCTTCTTCTTTTTCTTATGTGGAATACTCTGATTTCCTCTCTCCACTCTCACACAATCAATTTGCAGATCTTTCTGACCTTTCCTGGTTTTTGTCCGTCAGCGGCACTCTGAATGATTTGTTGCTTGAAGTTAATGGTTTCAACGTCCATAAAGTTTTTTTGTTGGCTCCGCACGAACCCAAAAAGCTTTCTTCCGGAGCAGGAAATGCCGAATTTAGCTGAGTAACAGGCCCACAGCATTACATGTCCTCCACTGTACTTTGGTATAAACAGTCAAAGGATGTACCACTGAGATGTAAGTCAGAAGATGTTTTTTTTTCCCCATCACTTATCACTCACAAACAACCAGTTATCGTAACGATTCGCCTCTAGTGGTCGTCTTGTTGTCTTGGTGATCCCTAGATCTTTGCGGCATTGAAGCTTAGATGAAAAGATGGATTTGTTTTTAAGGCTTTTTCTAACTCTACACCAGTAGTGCCAATGAAAAAGGCTTTCACTGAGGTATTGTGTTCCCATCATTGGACCGCCCCCTTCCGAGCCCTTTCTTTTGGAAGAAGAGCTCTGTGAGAAGGAAGTGGAGCTGTCAGAGGAGATGCTGCGAAGCCGGATGCTGACATTTTATTTGCTCCTGCAGGACAGCCGAGGTCACGGGGGTTAAGTCGTTACATCTGCTCCAGACCGCAGCCTCCCACACTGAGCAGTTCTGATCAGCTGTACACACTTAACAAAGCAAACCATTTGTTTAAGGGGGACATAGGGGAGATTTGCACAAGTAATCTCTCACGCTTCAGGCAAGTTTACAGGAAAAAGCGCCAGTGCGTTCTAAAGCGGGACAAGACACTTAGCAGAATAGAAAGGAAATGATCTGAAAATGTAAAACTTTACTCATAAAGCTGGACTGCCTGAATTTTTGACACTTTTATTTGACAAAGGAAAAGTTGTTTTGGCTCAGCTTTCTTGGTCTGGATTGTTTGAAGATAGCTTTTGCGCGTCGTTAATTTTTAGTAATTAATTTGTGTGGAGTTTTAAAATATTTTTGTGGAAGAGCTGTGAGTGTTTGTACACCTGGAATTTGACATGTTTAACTTTCTCTAAAAATGTATTTCAGTTGACTGAAAACCAGTTATTTAACCAGAAAACTGGGGGGTGATGGAGATGCTCAGTGCTGAATCATGTCTGCTTTGCTCTGATATTGTGGCGGTCAGAAACAGAACATCAGTGCTCTTAATTTTCAGTCAGAGGTGAATATTATGTGAAAGATGCCCTGGATTTATGAGGATGAGAAATTATTAAACATATGAAGACATTTTTTTTACAGAATCTGTATCAATGTAGAGTCCTGGCCCAAGTGTCATTGCTCTGTATTTATTACTGTAACACTCCTTTTAACATTCAAAATTTTATTTTCCTTCTCCCATATCTCAAACTGTACTTACTCAATCAAATTTAGATAATCAATTACCAAGTTTAGCATTATTGACCAGCCTCAATGTATCTTCTCAATATGACTGCACTGTAGTAGAAACACATCTGGGTGCAACTGACATTTTTTTTTCTCCTTAGAACACTTTTGTCACCCCACGATAGATTGACACCCTGAGCAGTGAGAAAAAAATCACAGCATCAAAATAAAAGTTGGATATTCATTCGCCTACTTCAACTAAAAGTTTGTTTAAATGATTTTGTGGCAAAAAGTAAACATGAACTGAAGGTGTGTGCGGCACAGGACAAACGGGGGCATTTGAACACACATTCAATCTCAGGCTCCAGCATCAGTGAAAAGAAATCTGCTAGCTGCAAAGATGCTACATGAGTCCACTGTTTTAATCTTTACATATTGCAAATGAAATCTGAATCTCATAAACCCAGGATGTAACTAATCCTTTCTTAATTGACTGCATAATGCGATGCATACGGCTTTGATAAAGAACCCCAGCATGCAAATGCATATGTAAAACATAAAATGTCACCTCATTTCCAAACACACCGACAGATGTTTGGTAAAGCTGCACAGTTGCGAAAACTTGCGTGACATGGACACATGCTTCTCACAAATACTTTCACACGTAAGTGATCAACAAAGCACAAAGCGCATGATTTATAAAAGAAAGGTTCCCTTTGATCGTTGCTGTTTGTTTTGGCGTCAGGATTCACACCGAGCATCACAAAGGTGTTTTGTTTCTTTTTCCTAATGTGTTTGAGTGTATAGAGGAATCAACTGTACCTGCTGTATGAATTTTGATACAGACGAGCGGCTGTTGTTGCTTTCTCGCAGAATAATGCTCCTCCGGTTGACATTAAGTCTCTATCTCCCAAATGAGATAGCGTGTGTTGCGCTAATCACATTTGCAGGAAATGGTTTCCAGCCACAGTCTGCATTTTGTGCCGAACCGACTTGTTGTTTTCTTTCCACAAACTTTTTGACATTTTTTTTTTGGTATGCAAAAATCACAGCATATCCTTGTACTTATACATACCAGTGTGTAAAGTGTTGCTTTCCTCACACGCACTGCGCTGGCATGTCTACATGTTAGATTGTTTGTCTGAGTAACAGAAGCAGGTTTGGTATTTGGGTGTGAGTCTCTAGGAAATTGATTGAGTTATCCATGGTATGAGTGTGTCAGCAAATTATCCCCAGGCTGTTCTGGTCTACTAGCAGAGGGGGAAAATCAACCAAGGCAAATGAGTTTGCCACTCTGTGAGTATCACCTTGTTAAATGATCAAGCTGAGCCCGTTCCCACTTATATTTCTGCAAGATAAATTGCTTTCTGAATGATGGACTGAATGCAAAATTAATCTTTATCTTTCCCTCTCCCCCATATTTCATATTTTTCTGTTTTTTTTTCTTTTTTTCACTTTTCTGAGTCATGTTTCACAGAGTAACCCCATTTTGTCCACTTGTAAATTTGTGTCATCTTTTGGCTGATGTATTAAATTTCTACATTTGAATGACCAACTATTGCCAAGTTTAAATAACAAAAAGTATTTCAACAAACAGAAACATTGTAACTCATAGATTTTGTAGTTCATTATACATTAAAACAAACTCAATTTAGCGTTTTTTTCTTTTCTTTCTTTTTTTCGTTCTACCAAAAATTGGATGACAAGTCTTCAGTCTTGTGCTTTGGTCTCATCAAGCACTTTTTTTGAAGGACATGTTTGTTTTGCAAATACTTCAGAATTTATTTTATTTTATTTGTCATTTTGTTTATTTATTTTGGATATTTAAAATGTCATCTAAAATATCATCCAGACCCAGTGCTACACATTAACTAGAATTTAAAGTTTACTAATCTATGATAAACTTATTTTGCCATTACGACTTGAAAAGGGTCTTAAAACAATATCATTTATCACAATAACTTTTTCGACAGGTCATATAAATTACTCACATAAATTATTGAAAACATAGTTGTATATGGTTACGTTGCACGTGCTATGTAAGAGCTATTACAGTTTATATCACAGGTAGTTTGATAATTTCTAGGCAAATTTTATCTCCCTGTATTGCTACGCGATCATTTATTGTGTTTCTCTAAAACAATGCAACTGTCGTTATTAAATCTCAAACAAAAAGATCTTGTTGCCAAACTCTATTCCATCACTTGTTAAGCTACAGCTGCACTGATCAAAACAGGAGAGGAAAAAGGAAGGGATGTATGATTCGCTTAACATCAAAGGTCTCTCGTAGAGGCTGCACTTTGTTTCCTGAGAACACAGCGACATTTAAGACACCTGAGCGCATAAAAGACTCTATGTTTAGGTTCAGTGTTAGTTCCAGGTAGCTGGCCAGCACCCAATGGAAACTGCTGGAAATTGCTAAGGACCTATTAGATCAGATGAGCAGAATGAGAGATTTGTGTGTGCGTGTCTGTGTTTGCGCATAAATACTGTCATGTTGTGTTCCGGTGTTTGCATGAATGGCCACAGAGCTGGCACTATTAAAGACAGTGTGTGTGTGTGTGTGTGTGTGTGTGTGTGTGTATTGGTCCTTGCTGGATAGTGTTACCCAGGACAGATACTGGGGAGTGGTGTCGCCACATCACTCGCTGGTGCACTGCCATGCCAGGCTTAGTAGAAGGATGAGTGGAGAGGAACAAGGAGAATAAAGAGATGGAGGCAAATATTCCACATATTCTAGGAAAGGAAACAGACAGAAGGGTGTTGATTTCCAGGCAACATCTGGTTGCGTTTTTTGATTTGAAGTAGATGGCAGAAAGGTTTGAATTCAAGATATACAAACAGAACCGAAAGAACAAAGTGCAATCTGGACCACGGCGATACAAAAAGTGTGTCCTCATCAAAATTGCTCTCCTTCTCAGAAACAATGCTGAAGATAAAGGAGAACAGGGAGCCACTGTAGGTTCCCTGTTTAAGAGCCGTTCAGCCCTTAGTGAGTAGGTGTCACGCTGATTTGAGAAATAATCTCATGAGTCTACATATTTTTCACCAAGTTTCTGTCATCTCATTAGCTGTGTTTCCTTTACAAATGTACGCAAAACTTTGTCGATATTCCGCCAATGTCGCAATTTGGCAATTGCAGTGTTTCCCAAGTGTTGAGGTCCAATAAAGTGAGCAATCACTGTAAGTTTACTCTGTCACAACAACAGGTCAACTCAAAAACTACTTCTTTTTTCACTTAAATATTAAAGTCTCTAACATAGCGACCACGTTCTCATCAGGGATTTCAAAGTAAACTGTGAGTTATTAGGTTAGATGAGATTTTCAAGTGACAAACAAAAGTAAACCGCATGTGAACCATCTTGGACCGGTTGAAATGTGCAGGAGCTGATCTTTCTCCTTGTGTAAGTGATGCTCACATTATAGCTAACTTTATTTCAGATGAGTAATTCAATGAAGTTCAGAGAAAACTATAAGAAAAAGTTTTGGTTGGGTTCACCTTTCCGTCTCCATTGATCAATGTAAATGAAGTCATCCTTCAAACATGCCACATTTTGAAACATTGTCAATCAAAAGGCCTGTTTATGTCAACGTCTGTCAGCCATTGGTTCATGATCATTTTTGTGCGGTAGTGTTTTTGAAAGTTACTCAGGCTTTTAGTTGTGGGTAATTCATCTAATTGGTGATTAAACTGTGCTAATTTGCCTTAATGCTGTTGCGGGCAAAGCCTGCTTTTAAAGTTACTCAGTGCAAGCTCTCAGAAAGCACCTTCATAAAGATCAATTACCTGACAGCACAGCTAAAGGCTACTACAGGAGTTCTCCCCCACTGATTTCTGAGACTAAATTACCAATAATTGATGTTCAAAGTAATTTCTTCCAGAAAGGAGAACGGTGTGTAGTTTCTTTTTCAAACTCATGATTAATGGTCAAACCCTCACCCATATTGTTCAGTGAGTCATCAGAAAAGTCACATTTTGCCTCGTTTTAGTCATTAGCATTTCAGTTTTTCTCATTTTGCTCTGCTCTTCATGCAGTGATTCCGACAAAGCTTTGGTTCCTTCGCGCCGGGCACATATGGTGGGTGTTATGTTATGGACTCACTTTGAGGTGTTAATGAAAAAAAAAACTGAACTAATCCAGGCTGGGTTCTGGTTGCGATGTTGACTGAAAATAGTCTAAAATCTACATTGAGGAGGGTAAATTGGTGAAAAGGCAATGGATTTGAAGGTGTTGCAGTAGCAAATGGCCGCTGTTGTATTGAAACAGGTCAAAGGAAGTGTTTAGGCTCTAGAGGTGTGTGTGTTTGTGACTATTGAGACTGAGAAAGTGAAATTGTTGTGTGCATGTGTTTTTTTCCCCGTGTGTAGTTCTTCACACTTACACTCAGTATATGGGTGTCCACACTGACTTGTACTCATCTGGCAGTCCTCTAACACATTATCGGAGGAACAGCTTTGCTAAGCAGACTGCAGAACTGATGGATTGAGACAATTTCAGCTTGTTGGTGTCCCTGCCCACACTGAGTGCACCATGAATGGTGCGCATCACACCAGTGTCCCCCGCCTCGCCGCACATGCGACAGATATTTCCATATCCACTCGACCAATTTGATTAACTCTGCCTCCAGAAAACTCTTGCACAGAAGGGATATTAGCACACGTAAATATTTAAACTAGTGTTGCTCATGCACATTCTTGATTGCCTCTTAAGATTTCACAACAGACTTGAGGGGTATTGCTCATTGCAGCAAAGAAGTTGATGAAGTTGGTGCCATTAGGCTGTGGGTGTTTGTGGTTTTGAGCATCTCTCTTGTATAAATTTGGATTCTTTAGAGTTGTCTATTGTTTTCATTTAGGGCGTTCCATAAAATGTAATTTATTTTGCTTTGTTCTTTGCATAGTTTGGTTGGATTCTTTATTTAGTGTAATTTTCCTTTGGTTGAGTGTCTCCTTTAATGTACTGTTTGAATTTGGGCCCACCAAGTCCACACACTGTGATACTCGATGGGGATGTATCAGCATCTCGGTTCTTAAGATGGCACTGTCTGCTAACTGCTTTGCAAAATTTTCCGGCATATTTGGTGGAAGAATTTTGCCCTCAGTCCTTTTCAGGTTACCCCATTGATTTTCTAGACCTAGTTCAGACTGTGGTTATTCTAGTGCATTTTTGTAGTTTTGTTTTAGGTTTTTGTGGCAACAGTCGCTTTTATTGGAGAGAAGGGGAAGACTTACAGCATCAGGGATTGAGTCAATGATTTTCTAGTACAAAGCATGATATTCAGTGGTTGGGTTTACCGTAAAGTAAAACAATGAAGTCCTTCATCATCTTCTGCTATCTTGGAAAAATTTGATTATTTTGGGCCTACCCAACTTGGAAATGTTTATCATTTCCATCTGCTTTTACACAACGCCCAGTTGCTTCTGAAGAATAGCAAGCCCAGATCATGATTATGCTGGAGAATATTTTCGTATCCTTCTCCTGACCGATACCATTGAACTGCACAGAATGTTGCATGCCAAATTTATAGCTCATTTAAAAACACAAAATATTCATAAAATGCTGTGCAGTTTAGCCTAAAATCAAAAGAAATAAATATAGAACAAAAGAACAAGTAAAATACAATATAGGATGTTTAAAAATTAAAGGTTGGACAGGATGTGATTTATTGCAATACCTTGCAAAAAAAAAAAAAACCCAAAAAAACAAAAAAAAAAACTGGCCGACCCTATTAAAAGCCTCTGCACTTCCTTGTTTAACTGCATATTAATTAGTTTCAACCCTCAAAAACGCATTTGAAAAAAATGAACAAATTTTACAGGTTAAATTTCCATAACACTCTGCTTTATCCACAGACATGTAAATGGTTTTGATCTCCTTTGTCAGTGTAATGTAGAACTCTCCATGGATTACATTTCCTCCTCCACATGTAGGTAACCTTTTACTGCTCTCCCACCAAACACACTCTGCTCTTTTATGAGTCACCCTCTGAATTCCTCACACACACACACCTGCACTCATGCACACGCACACATGCATGCACACACACACGCACATGCATGCACACACACATAAAAATTATGAGCTGCTTATACTGGTGCAGCACCACCTGGGTAGAGTGTTAATATTCCAGTAGTCTTGGTTGGAATTTAAACCTGCCATCTTTGTTCACACTATAAGGGACCATATCTAAAACAGGCTCTACCAATTGCACACCATGGATAATTTATCTGGGTCGTCACTCACACTTCTACCTGGTGACACGGCGAGTCGGGAAGAACAGCAACATCTCACCCACTCATCCCACGACAAATTCTAGAGAGTCATCTATGAGAACAGGGGATTGCTTCCCTTGACATTTTTTTCTTTTGTTGAAGGATCCTTGATGACATCATTCATCATGCACATCTAGTTCCTGGAGTTGGGGTACTGATATATAGTTGAACGTAAAACGTTCAAGCAATGTGGAGAACAGAGGAGTTCAGGCGAAGAAATACTTTAAAGAAAATGAGAAAATGATGTTGCTCAGGTTTTTATTCTGTTTCCTCAATAGTTGGTCACAATGTAAAGGTCTCCACATACTTCATGTGAAGTGCTGAAGTTGGCTCTCTTGATGAAAATTACATCATTTTGTTTCTCAGAAAGGCAGACTTGACACCAGACTCGACACCAGGCTTTGGTCTAACTATTTTGACTAAGCTCAGTTCGAAGTGTTGTATGATTGTTCTGAAGTTTGTTGCAGTGTCTTATACAGAAATTTGCTCGGACAGCATTGTTGATATTTCTCTTGAATTTGTCCACTTCTGCTATTTGAGTTTACCTGCAGAGGACATGAATACTATCAAACTTGCTGAATTTGCTTGTAGATGATTTATTGACTCTTAACTTGAGACTAGCTCAGAATCACCCCAGAATAGCTGGGAGTGTTAGATACGGTGAGGTAGGTCCTAAGACTAATGCTTATTCTCTTGTGTCTCAACCTGGTCAATGGTTGGTTGACCTACCACTAATAAGGTTGAGTTGCATCCATTAGTCTTTAGGCTAACGAATGAGGAGAGATTAGAAAACATATTTCTCTCAACAGGTGTTGAGAGAATTCTTCCATCCACCAGTTGGTTACATAGGTCTGGTGTCTCGGTAGATTTGAAGGTTTGGGGTATGTGAATACCCCAAACTCCTGGTGGCCTGGTGGCCGGGCTTTTAACCACGGAGCCCGGCCGGGCTCAGCCCGAAGAGGAGACGTGGATTCCCCTTCCAATGGGCTCACCACCTGTCGGAGGGGCCAAAGGGGTCGGGTGCAATGTGTTACGGGCGGTGGCCGAGGGAGGGGACCCTGGCGGTCTGATCCCCGGCTGCAGAAGCTGGCTCTTGGGACGTGGAAGTCACCTCTCTGGTGGGGAAGGAGCCGGAGCTAGTGTGCGAGGCTGAGAGGTTTCGGCTAGAAATAGTCGGCCTCACCTCGACGCATGGCTCTGGTTCCGGAACCAGTCTCCTTGAGAGTGGCTGGACGTACTTCCACTCTGGAGTTGCCCACGGCGAGAGGCGCCGGGCAGGAGTGGGCATACTTGTTGCCCCCCATCTTGGCGCCTGTACGTTGGGGTTTACCCCGGTGAATGAGAGGGTAGCCTCCCTCCGCCTACGGGTGGGGGGACGGGTTCTGACTGTTGTCTGTGCTTACGGGCCGAACAACAGTTCAGATTACCCACCCTTCTTGGAGTCCTTAGAGGGGGTACTAGAGAGTGCCCCTCCTGGGGACTCCCTTGTTCTGCTGGGGGACTTCAACGCTCACGTGGGCAATGACAGTGAGACCTGGAGGGGCGTGGTTGGGAGGAACGGCCCCCCTGATCTGAACTCGAGTGGTGTTCTGTTGTTGGACTTCTGTGCTCGTCACGGTCTGTCCATCACGAACACCATGTTCAAGCATAAGGGTGTCCATACGTGCACTTGGCACCAGGACACCCTAGGCCGCAGTTCGATGATCGATTTTGTCGTCGTTTCATCGGATCTGCGGCCGTATGTCTTGGACACTCGGGTGAAGAGAGGGGCGGAGCTGTCCACTGACCACTACCTGGTGGTGAGTTGGCTCCGGTGGTGGGGGAGGAAGCCGGTCAGACCTGGCAGGCCCAAACGTGTAGTGAGGGTCTGCTGGGAACGTCTGGCGGAGTCCCCTGTGAGACGGAGCTTCAACTCCCACCTCCGGCAGAACTTCGAACACGTTCCGGGGGAGGTGGGGAACATGGAGTCTGAGTGGACCATGTTCCGTGCCTCCATGGCCGAGGCGGCTTATCGGAGCTGTGGCTGCAAGGTCGTTGGTGCCTGTCGTGGCGGCAACCCCCGAACCCGTTGGTGGACACCTTCGGTGAGGGATGCTGTCAAGCTGAAGAAGGAGTCCTATGGGGTCTTTTTGGCCTGTGGGACTCCAGAAGCAGCTGATGGGTACCGGCGGGCGAAGCGGCATGCGGCTCGGGTGGTCGCTGAGGCCAAAACTCGGGCGTGGGAGGAGTTTGGCGAGGCCATGGAGAAAGACTTCCGCACGGCTTCGAGGCGATTCTGGTCCACCATCCGGCGTCTCAGGAGGGGGAAGCAGTGCAGCACCAACACTGTTTACAGTGGGGATGGTGTGCTGCTGACCTCGACTCAGGATGTTGTGGGTCGGTGGGCGGAATACTTCGAAGACCTCCTCAATCCCACCAACATGCCTTCTGTTGAAGAAGCTGAGCCTGTGGACCCTGGGTTGGGCTCTCCAATCTCTGGGGACGAAGTCTCCGAGGTGGTCAAAAAACTACTCGGTGGCAGGGCCCCGGGGGTGGATGAGATCCGCCCGGAGTTCCTTAAGGCTCTGGATGTTGTAGGGTTGTGTTGGCTCACGCGACTCTGCAATATCGCATGGACATCGGGGGCAGTTCCTCTGGATTGGCAGACCGGGGTGGTGGTCCCCCTGTTTAAAAAGGGAGACCGGAGGGTGTGCTCCAATTACAGAGGGGTCACACTCTTAAGCCTCCCTGGAAAGGTCTATTCAGGGGTCCTGGAGAGGAGGGTCCGTCGGATAGTCGAACCTCGGATTCAGGAAGAGCAGTGTGGTTTTCGTCCTGGTCGTGGAACACTGGACCAGCTCTACACCCTCAGCAGGGTCCTGGAGGGTGCATGGGAGTTCGCCCAACCAGTCTACATGTGTTTTGTGGACTTGGAGAAGGCGTTCGACCGTGTCCCTCGGGGGGCCTTGTGGGGGGTTCTCCGGGAGTATGGGGTACCGGGCCCTTTGATACGGGCTGTCAGGTCCCTGTATGACCGGTGTCAGAGTCTGGTCCGCATTGCCGGCAGTAAGTCGGGCTCGTTTCCGGTGAGAGTTGGACTCCGCCAAGGTGCCCTTTGTCACCGATTCTGTTCATTACTTTCATGGACAGAATTTCTAGGCGCAGCCGAGGTGTTGAGGGGATCCGTTTTGGTGGCCTTAGGATCGCATCTCTGCTTTTTGCGGATGATGTGGTCCTGATGGCTTCATCAGATCGTGATCTGCGGCTCTCGCTGAAACGGTTCGCGGCCGAGTGTGAAGCGGCCGGGATGAGGCTCAGTGCCTCCAAATCCGAGGCCATGGTCTTGAGCCGGAAAAGGGTAGAGTGCCTTCTCCGGGTCAGGGGGGTCGTTCTGCCTCAAGTGGAGGAGTTTAAGTATCTGGGGATCTTGTTCACGAATGAGGGAAGAAGGGAGCGGGAGATCGACAGGCGGATTGGGGCGGCGTCTGCCGTGAAGCGGGCGCTGTACCGGTCCGTCGTGGTGAAGAGAGAGCTGAGTCAAAAGGCGAAGCTCTCGATTTACCGGTCAATCTACGTTCCCACCCTCATCTATGGTCATGAGCTTTGGGTCATGACCGAAAGAACGAGATCACGGATACAAGCGGCCGAAATGGGTTTCCTCCGCAGGGTGGCCGGGCTCTCCCTTAGAGATAGGGTGAGAAGCTCGGTCATCCGGGAGGGACTCAAAGTAGAGCCGCTGCTCCTCCACGTCGAGAGGAGCCAGTTGAGGTGGCTCGGGCATCTGGTCAGGATGCCTCCTGGACGCCTCCCTGGTGAGGTGTTCCGGGCACGTCCCACCGGGAGGAGGCCCCGAGGAAGACCCAGGACACGCTGGAGGGACTATGTCTCTCGGCTGGCCTGGGAACGCCTTGGGGTTCCCCCGGAGGAGCTGGAAGAAGTGGCTGGGGAGAGGGAAGTCTGGGCCTCCCTTCTGAAGCTGCTGCCCCCGCGACCCGATCCCGGATAAGCGGAAGAAAATGGATGGATGGATGGATGGATGGATGGTATGTGAATATGTGGATGATCTCAAAAGTGGTGTCCAGTGAAGTTACTTTGTTGTTGGTTTTTCTCTGTTTTGGATGTTTGGACTGTATGCCGATTCACTAAGACTATTTAAGGAGATTACAGCTGAAGTTCGAAAATATTCATTGTGTTGTTGCTATGACAAACAGTGAAGAGCTTCACTGCAACATAATATGACAGCTGTGTGTAGTGAATAACAGAATCACATTTCAAATATTTCTAATATTTAATTTTATTTTATAGTTAAAAAGATATGCATTGAGAATTAACAGCACTAGTAACTTGAGACATTTTGGTGACTGCGGGGAGTGATCAGACTTTACTGGGTCAAATAACAGGGGAGCAGAAGTAGAAGTTTTCTCCTTGCTTCACTTGCTCCGTTGTTCAGGTGCCTGTAAGGTGTACAAGTTGAAGAACGACGACTCAGCGTCAGCTACTCTCAGTGTCAGTGAAGTGTTTAAAATGAAGTCTGGGGAAGTACAAAGGAAGCTGTTTAAAATGAAGCTCTTTCTTCAGAGACGTGTCGACTGTTCATTGATGCTAATTTTAATTGAGGAGTGGGTCTTCAGGAGACCCACTCGAACGGACTCAACCAAAGTTGTTCTGCTTTGTTCTGTTGAGTCTTTAGTTCTGTCTGTCATTGACTTTGCTGGATGTGGAAATGTTAGGTGTATGTACTTTCTAGGTCGGGGATATCGAACTCCAATTTTGAAGGCTGTGGGACATGCAACTTCTACAGTACCTTCTCAGCATGCAGTAAAGTTCTGTTGAGTTCTGCTAATGACCTGATTATGTGATCAAGGGGTGTTGAAATAGAAACACTCCTGGTCTGCAGAATACACTCAGAGGCTGCTGCGTAATGTTAATAACAGAGCAGTTAAAAGTTATATAGAAAATGACAGAAACGTATGTGGTATATAGTGTCAAAATTTAAAGAGACAATATTATGTATTTTCCAGGCACGTAGTATCATTATATAGCACTATCAGGAAACTGTTACTATCAGCTGTTATGAAAATACCATATATACATTGAATATGACTTAAAAGAAATTTGACTTCCTGATTTAATGCCTTGAAATTGGACTTTTGTCTCTTTAAATGCTCCTGGTCTTTCTGAAACTCTGCCTTCAGGAAGTCAACATGTAAGATACTAAATTAAAAAACCCCAACTTAAAATAATTTGATTTTGTTTTTAAAATTATACTAAAACCTTTTTACAGCAACTGCTACCTTGTGCACATTGTTCTGCTAATAACATAAACCACTAATGATCACTCATAGCAAGAAAACGTGGAAGAAATATTTCAAATTCTGGTATTCATAAGAGAGCTTCATAAAACACGTGACAAAACTGTGACACGAAGAAACTTTTGGGTGTTCGTGTCACAGTTTTTTGCTGTTGGGCAAAAGCACCAACACCAAAAAATATTTGGGGGCCGTCTTGATTGTTGGAGGTAATATTTGCTGTAAATAGGTGGGGAAATTACAAAGTGCAGGTTTTAACCAGCAGACCCTAGAATTCTTACAACCTGAAATTGAATCCGAAAAGCAGACATGAGCAGAAACAAGTGGTAAATGTTATTCAACAGCCCACTGCTATCCCAATGACAAGTGTAAGTGATTCCAGGAACTCTTGACAGGTTTGCAGAACAGGTTGGCAAGTCAGCAAGTGGTAGAAAGAGCACGCAGAAAGAGAAAAGTGATGAACAAAATGGATTAAGAAAAACTAACTTCAGAAAAAAGCGTAACATTTTTTCAGTGGGATTGAATGTTGCCCATCTGGCAAGTACCACAGTCAGATGAGGAGTGAAGTGAGTTGCAGTGAAGATAAAGTTCATGGTGATGAGTTAATGAGGAGCAGCTGACCCATGCAGAGTGCCAGGGATCAGGAAGCCATGCCTGCAGGAACACACAGGAAGCAAACGGAAGGTCACACTCTGACTCACACACAATCAGGGAAAATGTGTAAGGGGACAAGAAGAAAGATTCAACTATTTCAGAGCAAGTAAGACATATTATTGCACACTTCACTGTGGAGTTATGACAACTGTTACGTTGAGATTGGGACGTATTCAACAAGCCATAGAGACGGTTCAGGTTATAAATGTTAAAAGTTTTAATGAAAAATTTGTGCTTACAAAATTATGTATGTGCTTTTTTTATTATTTAATATCTGTATAGCAAGTTTTTATATATGCAAATATATCTTTGGTAATTAATTTGATTTTAGGTGTTTGTGCAAAACATGCTCTTCTATTTCACATTTGTTTAGATTTTCTTTTGAAAGAGCCAAGCTTTACTGTAGTATTGAAAGCAGCCGTGATTCAATAGCTGTAACAATCTAAAAGCTGAGTTACTAAACATAAGCCAGATGTTTGTCATATGCAGCATTACCAGGTGTTTAAATAACTCCTTGTGAGGCTCATTAAATCCTGCTGGTGTTGATTAGGCTTGTAGTGGTGCTAGATAAACGCCAGGTGGCGCTTTTAACTATGGTTGTTGGGCATGATGTCATGGTGAAAAAGCACACATTATGTCAGAAATGGCTTTCCACAGATTCCAATATTGATCAGGAGTGGGAAGCCAAACACAAAAAATCAACATTGATGAAGTGAAATTGTGATATTAGAGCATCTGTTTAGAGTGATTGTGAGATAAATAATATTAAATGAGAAGCTAAACTGTCTCCATTAAGTAATTTTTTTTGACAAAACTCAGAGGCAGAATGAAATATTTACTGAGAGGTTTACGGAGACACGGTGAAGTGGCGCAGAGTTGACTTTATTGAGGAAAGCCATCCATGTTCTTTAATAAACCAAAGTAAGAACAGAGTCTAGCACCGGACAGAGATGTTCACAAGTAATTTTTTCCAAATCAAGTCCAGTCTTAAGTCTTGGAGGGTCGAGTCCAAGTCATGTTTGAAGTCTTGCACCCCAAGTCTATTCTCATAAAATCCCCAACATCAAGGTTAAATATTGTAGATTAGAATTCCAAAGCTGGACTATATATCCGTAAGTCAAAATTGCCACATGGACATTTAATAAGGATCTTTAAATATATTCCTATATTCCTTTTCTGAAATTGTTATGTTTAAATATTTTACTTCAGCATGCAAAGAGATACTAAAGGTTGCTGTACAACACTTTAAAAATAGTGTAATATTTATCTTATTAGAAACGTAAATAAATATTTTTGTTGTAGTAAAGATAATATAAAGAAATGAAAACCTGTTAAAGTTGAATTTCCAAAGAAATAGTGTCTTTTTTTCTTCTTAATGACCAAATTAAAAACTGCTCATCTCTGTATACAGTTTGTCCACTTATTCATGGTGTATTGCACTGAAAAGGGTTTAGACCTTTTAGCTTTTAAGCTATCTGCAAAGTTGCAGCTCACTAGCCATTAACCTCTCATTATCCACTAATGTCACAGGCTAATAATTGAGTTCATCCTTTCGCAGTAAAACAGGAACTTCAGTCTGTAACTCAAATGCAGGCTTCCTTCATCTCTCAAAAACTCAGCCTTAGACCAGGAGCCCAAGTCAAGTTTCAGGTGTCTGGCAGAAGTCGAAGTTGAGTCTCAAGTTTTGTTTTTGCCATGTTCATAGCACTCAGGGGTAAGTAAATAATGTGCAGAGTGGCTGTCGATTCCATTAGGAAATAGAAATGTTGGCACTTGGCAATCATAAACTTGACCATTTTTGAACAGTGTTTGCAGACTACATCCTGACACACCATGCATCATTAATGAAGACTCAAATCCTTCCTCCATGTTTCCTGCCACCTGGTGACATGTTGTCCAACTGTGAGGTGTTGTCAGTGGAAAACTGACAAGTTTAAACATTCGCATGAATTTTTAAACTGCACAGAAAATATAACGACTGACTCATAGCAGATTGTATGGCTTTCTTAGTACTTTATGATGCAATTCAGAGATTTCTTTCCACATTGAAACTCTATGCATTCATTTTTCTATATGAATGCATAGAGTTACCACTTGAGTCTTGGTTGACACGGCTGATTCACATTTATGTGCTGATTTAGACCTAGTGAGCCTATGGTGAATCAATTATAAACATCATTAGAAAACTAATTAGGTGGACCCAAACACCACATGTGTCACCAGTTGCAATCTGTTTCGATGTTAAAACACATTTAATAAAGACTAATGGAGCCTTTTATATCATCATATGTGCTTTTCCCTGTGGATTTAGTTATTATTTGACTATTTAAAAGGTGCAATAATAGCCAGTGTTGTTTACTGCACTGGCTTTGGCTTCTAGGGAAGAGGCTGTTACTTGAGTTTGTTGAAGCTTTGAGATGGCAGACATCAGTTTCTGCATATCTGCAGACCCAAAGGAAGTCAAGAGTGTCAGGAAAATGATTGCCTTAAAGAGGCATTATTATACAGTAGCTGTGATGACTCACTCTGTTATAATTACCACACTTAAAGAACACTTTACAATGCCATTACCTGCATTGTCATGTGTGTAAAATAAAATATAGTTTCAGGTTGGCTCTTTAGGGTATGTGGAAATCAGACCTGTGTGATCTGACTGATGAAATAAGATGGGTCAAAGACAAAGGTTCAAATGATTGAAGAGGTTTACATTGTAAACCAGTTTTTCTTTTTCTTTCACTATATGAAGCAGATCTGTAGAAATGTTCAAGTTTCATAATGCCCAAGAAAGAATTGGTGCTTGTGTAAACCTAGACAAAGATTGTAAGAAATGTTTTTGTGGGATCTGTTCAGATAAAGTAAAACCTCAAAAGTTTGACTTTGAAGTTATGAGTATTTTGACTTTGAACTAAGGTGTGTTTCAAACCAGCTCCTTGTTGGTCCTTTGGTTATTGAAAATCAATTGCTTCCTGGAAGTGTGGATTCTTTTGAAGTTTTAAATTTTACCAAATCTCCGTTTGATACGACGAAGCTTACTAGAAATTGCTTGCGCTGCAAACAACCAAGTGCTGTGCCGAACGAGATGGCTGTTTAAGTTAATTCAATATCTTGAAGCACGGTTTTTATGATGTAAAACAATTCAAACTGCCTTGTCACTGAAATGTGCCATTGACTTGACTTAACTAATATGGATTGAATGGCTTCATTCACTTCCTCCGCTACTTCTGAGCTACAGGCAGATTATGATCCTATAACAACGCAGAAATTCAATGTTCACAGCTTCTAGTTCTGTTTGCTGATTGGCGCAGTAGAAATTCTACCTCAGAAATATAACTCAATGAGAGAAATCTCAGTTACCAGAGATGAGAATCAATTGGCTCGGCTACATTCTCAACCTGCTGCAAAAGGAAAGCATTCATTCACCATGGACTTTTGCCCTTTTTGTCAGATAGCAGTAGATTCCAGTAAGTTTAATTGGGTTTGAATGAAGTAAACCAACACAAAGTAGCTCATGATACTGAAACATAAGGAAATTAAATATGTTTTTCCCATTTCCTTGCATATGAAAGAGTGAAAAGTGGTTTTCACTTCTATTCCACCCTCACAAATTAATACTTGGAGAACCCAACAATGCTAAAATTTGTTCTGAAGTCTATTATCTCCACCAGCTTTATCATCTCCAGACTGAATTTCCTACCCACTCTTCTTTTTTTAAAGGGCTGTAGCTACTTTTCCAAAGACTCTCAATCAGATTTGTGTCAGGACTCATGAATAAGCTTTGATCCACTGGACCTCTGGCTGTATGTTGAAGATTGCAAATTTCCCCTCCCATCTCAAACATTGTGCAGCCTCTAACTGATTGTCATCCTAGATTTCAAACAAGATGAATCTCATCAACCTTGTAGATGTAATGAGATGGAGATTGAAGATTATGTGTAACACATAAAAGCATGTAAGACAGAAATGGCTTCGAGTAAAGTTTCAAGTGTTTTTAAACATGATTTTATTCCTTTCTCCGACTTTCCTTGAGAATACACAGCTCTGATGTGGGTAGGCGTGCGAGCTGACTTTGCTATTCGTGTGAACTCATTACATTTCCTCAGCTGGTGACTGAAACAGCGAGTCCTCTACTTTACCGAAGACAGAAGTCAGACTTGTGCAATCTGTCTGCTCTCGTTGCAGATGAATTAGCCTGTCTGTACCACATTTTATTTTATTCTTTATTTTGCTTTCGTGTTAGATAATGAATGACATATGTTTACAAAACATACCAGAATCAACCAGCTGTGTTCACTTCATCTTCATTAAGACATTAATATGATTCTCTCACACTTTTCCGCTCTCTTGTTGGATCTGTTATGAATCAGGATTCCTTTATTGCCCTTTAAAGATAATTCTTTTGTTGTGGAGTCGCTGATCCACACCCGCCCTTTTGAAGTGCTCTCACTGAAGAATATCTGGCATATGTGTGACTGACTAAAGTGTTTTTCATTAAAAGCCACTGCCAGACAGAACGCCACCTTCAATGGTATTCCCCAGAGAAGGGAGCTTCAGCCCCGTCCATCATCTGTTTTTATTTGTTTGCCCAGATGGGGCATTGCTGTGAGCCTAAAACAGTGGATCATAAACTTTGCTTGTTTGTTTTGTTTTTAAACCACTGGCACTTGATTTAATTTTGAGAAAATTAGGATGCATCTTTCTACTATGCATGCCTAATAAGAAGCTCAATGATCCTGAAAGGCTGCTGTGGCAAAGACTTGCTTCACTCCATGTGTGCTTTCTTTTATTCAAAGATCAGTACTCTTGCTATGACTCTACATCAATTCATTTCCAGATTATGTATATATGACTTATGTCTATTCCACATAGGAGCAGCTTTTTCTCTTTCCTTTGCTAATTACAAGATAGTTTATTTTAATATTTCCCTCAAATTTATTTATGCTCGTCAGTGACTTCAACATGACCAACAACAATGCTAAGCTAATTAAACCATGGAATAATAACCACACAAACGGTAGCCACAGCTATTATGATATTATTATTGGAGATGCCAGCTCTTGTTTGAGTAACATTTCTCTTTGTCATCTGGGTTTTTCCTCTATCAGTTTATAGGAAAAACTTTAGAGATATAATTTTTTTACTTTCAGGGGTCTTTATTCCTTCTCAGACTTGGATTTATAATGTTTCTTGTATTTTTTTGAATATTGTGTTCTCTCTGGTCATTTTGGTGTGTTTAAACTCACTATTTTCAGACTTTGCTTTGAAATCAAAAGCCCCGTACAGCTTCTGGTGCAGAAATTCAGAAAATGTCTGTCGTTTTGACTCAGGCTTTTCAAACCTTCTTGTGAGATTGGCCACAAGTATTGAGGGCAGTTCAACGGGTGTGGTTAATTTGTACATCTTCAAAACATTTTAGATTCAACATTAAGGTTAAAGTATACATGTAAAATTTAAATTTAGACATAGTATTTAGCTGTGGATGTTTAGATTATAATTTTAAATTGACGTCTAGATTTAACATTGAGATATAGATTTATCATTTAGTTTTAAGTTCAACATTTAAATAAAAATTTTACATTTACATGCAACACTTGGATTTGAATAAGAAGCTTAAACATGCCTTGAAGCTGCTTTTTGTTCTTTTATGTCCAAAAGTCATTTGTCTCATAACTTAAAGGACAGTCGGCGACAATTTCTGTCGCTTGCATAATGGCAAGTCATTGAGTGAGTCTAGACTCTAGAGTGTACACCTGCAAGCGTTGGTAAGAAGGCTGAAAATGACAAAAAAAAAAGGGAAAAGCATCTTAGCAGTGCAGAGTAACATAATGTTCTTAAGTGAAATGCCATCATAACAGAATGCTTGTCCTTTACAGGCTGTAATTTGACAAGAACATACATTTGTTTTATGTATTTGCCAGCGTGGTGCACTCGATTATCTTCTGTAAGCAACAGCAATAAAACGGGTTCATGAATTCAGAAGACAACAAACATTTTCCAGGCTAAATTAGTTATGATGTTAAACTTGGAGGTTTAATTAGGTACACTGCTTTATCCCTTAATCTGCACTGATCTTAGCGCTTGTTAAAGGCTAAATGTCAGGAGACAAGACAATTAAAATACTTTTCATTAACATGCATATAGTTTCAATGGTTTAATTTAACCATTCATTTACAGGTCAGGTCAAGCCAAATCAGGTGAAGATCTGTTATAAATTTAAAGTGAGCTTTGTTGTCGTGACAAGTTTAATTTTTAGTTCCGCCATAGAGCCACTGACTCAACCCCTCGCTAAATTTGCTTCTGACGTTTATAAAGCGCCAACCAAGCCGACTATATCCCTTGCAATTGTGAGTTTTGAAAAACAAAGATGGGATCTTGCAATCAAAGGAGGCGTCCAGGGGAGTTCAGGAGGGTTTGTATAGAGTGCTGTGCATCAAAGGGTTTCCAGATATCTTGTCTTCAGAAACAACCCTTGCCTAAAGTCTACTGATTTTTAGTTTCTCAGTCTTGCATCCATCTAGTATTCTAATGGATAAAAGCTTTCAGGTTTTCTGTCTTGATATTTTTGATTTTCCTAAAATCCTCCAGAGAGCTGACTGACCATCTGTTATTGCAGCATCAAACCAAGAAGGAAGACAACCCATCAATAACTCGGGTGTTTTGGGTGGTAACTAACTGGCTTGGTGGCATTGCGGCGTCCAAGCTAGCAGAGTTTTGTGAAACTGCCTACGAAGATTTGGGAATAAATCTGTATGTTTTCAACATTGCTGCTTACAGTCACGCATGCATCTTATCCAAAACTCTTTCATTCTAGCAACATTTTTCAGCTCTTTGTTTTGAGGCATTCCCTGGCCAGAAGGAATATGCACTTCTTTTATCATGTTCCAAATTTCTCAAGGGACTCCTTCCAGCAATTTAAGCTCAAGTCACCTCTATAGTGGGAACATCCAAAGCCATCTTGAACACATGAATCAAAGGCAGCAGAGCCTCTTCTTTCACTTCCTTCCAAATGAACAAGTTTCTCGTATATAAGCCAAACCCCACCTGCTTGGACTCTTCAGTTCAAATCCCACCCACTTACCAAACTAAAACTACCTCATTAAAATAAAAAATACATGCGCCAATATGCCTGCTCTGCCAAGCAACTGGATTTCTGACAAGAATCGAGCCTATTCTTAACCCAGCATAAAAAAATCAATCAATATTTATTTATTTATTTTTCTTTTGTGTGCATAAATGCCATCGCAAACGTGTGAGGTGAGATGAGCCAAGAGGAAAGAAAATATTTCAGGGAATTTATGCCAGCAAAATTTCCCAGCCCTTTCAGCTATGATTGTGTTAGCTTGGACGAACAAATTGTTAGTGGTGAATATTCAGATTAGATTTGCAGTCTTGTATATTTGGGAGAATTAGTGTCCTTGAAACTGCAGAAAGACCAAATTTGTGTGTACAATACTATGTTGAGAGGACCCACTATTCCTTATGGGGCCCAAAACCTGGGCCTCGTGACAGAAAGTGCTGCTTTAGGATCAGAATTTGGGTTTATGACAAAGGTGTAAGTTGATTTTTATGGTATAAAAAAGAATGAATGGAAGTCAGTGTAAAGTCCTTGTGAAGATAGAAACACGTAATGCGTCTATATGTGTAGACATTGAGCCGATCCATTCATGGTCAGTCTGAAGTAGAGTAAATCTCTGTTCTCTCCAAGTAAGCCTTCAGCTGTACTGCAGCCAACATTTCCACTACCCTGACACAGCAAGACAGGTAGTTGTTTGGGTTTAACATCAAAGCCTTTAATGCTGTCTACTAAAGGGAGAGAAAAGTGAAGAGAGAGCACCTTTTAAAATGTGATTGAACTAGATGTAGTCTACTGATACCTGAGAAACTAAATGAGAGGCAATGACACTTAAAAGAACAATATACTTCAGTAAAATTTAAAAAGATGCTTAAGTTTACAAAGACCAAAAAAAAAGTCTCTTTTTTTGGCTCAGTGAGCTATGAGTTAGCATTTTGTGTTGTTTAATGAACACTGAAATAAACCTTGCTGAACAAAAATTGTAAAGCTCTTTTTGGGGAGGTGCCGAATGCTGAGGAGACAGTTTAGTGTGAGAATGCATATAATGCAGTGCACCTCTGAGACAAATGCTCTTGGTTTTGACTGCAGGCCACGATCGCTTTTCTAAGTAATTCACTTGGATGTGCTGGTTTTAATGGTAGATAACATCGCATTGCTCAAATGAATCACTTGCTATGCCTCATGAGTGTCTTCACTAAATCTAAAACTCCTGAGATCTACAAGCAATCACTGACGTAATTTAATGGATCCCCGACATCACATTATCCTCCATCTGTAGCAGCACCGTATCTTAGAAAAATACCAGCTCAGAATCCACATAAAAATGAGATGAGATTGCATTTAGTACCGTCACGGCATAAAATGTACAATGAAATTCAGCTCACGCAAGAGCCACTTTCATATAAAATTTGAACAGACAATTAAAATTAACAGCAAAACCATAAGTGATTAATAAGAAAATTTCTCAAGAGAAATTTGAAGGTATGAGATGCTATGTTTGTAGTGTGTTTAAAGTTTCTGCCATTCTCACTGAACTGCCCTTTAGTGGAAACGGTTCACGGCCACGGTAGTCTATCCAGGGCTTAAGAAATCGAGGGTCTGTTGCTTCTTCTTCACCCAATAGACCTGCATCAAAAAAAGGTGAAACTGCTTGTTTCCTCATCAATAAGCACACTCTAAACAGAAAGTGCACAAATGCCAAAGAAATCCCCTGTAATGTCAGAATGAATGGGAGGGCAAACGGAGTGAAAGGGGAGAAATCTTGGCAGCAGAAAGAGGGGACATACGTCAGCCCGTTCGCCACACTTGCTAAATGTCAACTTAATCTAAGGCTGCGTTAGGCTGCTTATAAGGAGGCCAAAGGCTGAAGATCACAGCCTTCAATTGTGTCTCTAATCAACATAAATCTCCGTCTCTGTCGACCGTTCACAACACTAACTCTGCTCACTCGGCACAGCACAAACATCCCAGCTTTTGTTTCCTTTTTTATGGATTGTTTTATCAGTTTGTCATGTTTAGAGGGAAAACTTATTCATTAGTCTGTTTGTCCAGATGTTTCCTCTTACTCAATATTAAAGTTGCTGATGCATATAAGCTGCTGATTGTAAGATTAATAACTATTTGGGAAACTATTAGGAAAAAACTGCATGCTAATTCTTTGTCTTTCTGAGAGATACGGCTCTCAGAAAGAGAGCAGCATACTTGATATGCTGCTGTTTGGACCTGCTTATGGCCAGTTAAAGAAAAGAAACTTGGTTTGGCCTCTCGTTGTTCCTGGAGATTTTGAACCCAGACAACAAAGATACTCTGATTTTTACATGCGTTTTGCTGCGCTTTCTCCACTTAGGTGGAGAAAAGAAAAGATTGGGATTTTCCTCTTCACAACTTTTCCATTACAACCAACTCATGTTTCTTGTTAGGGGTTATTTATAATCATAAGGAATTACAGAGATAACCACTTTCTGTGAACCATGCAAATGGAGCTATTTAAATGTAATCATTTCAAGCAGAGTGGAACAAACAGATGGAAACAAGAAATGGGTTTCTCTCCTATTAGCATATTGCACTTTGGTTATGGCACATGGGGAATGCTGTACATCTATAATGTTTAGACTCATAGCTGCTCTTTTTTGCTTTTAGATCCAATAAGGAGAGCCTGGTTTTTGTATTATTAAAAGCAAGCTTTTCTTTGTACAGTGAGATTAAAAGACAAAGCTTTAGGAGAGAACCTAGGCAAATTATGTGTAAAATCTGCCAAACAGAAGCTGCTAAATGTGTTCATAGCACATATTGACTTGTGGCTGAAGGGAGTAGGTTCCTTTTGAAGGCAGTACAACAAGTTCTTAGGGGAATCTCATAATATAGTTGCATACAAATAACGTCTGCGACCATTTCACACCTCGTGCAATATTGATGGGTACAAGCATCTTTACAGGTTAAGTAATTACTTCAAATCGAGGAAAGACACAACTGTGATGCAGACAGCAACAGATTATACAGCTTAGAAATTCACTGTCCATCTCCATTTGCACTGGTTACACAATTAAGAGTACCGTAAGTATTTTAACGGGTACAAGTGGGTGTTTAAATCTGGTTTGACTAAGGCCCCTTTACTGGAAGACTAACTTTTCTCACTGAAGAAAAGTGAGAGATTTTCTTTTTGATTTGCTCAAAAAGAAGTTCTGGCATTGTATATTTTGCAATGAGGCGAAAGAGTACGGTGCCCTCTAGGGGACATGAGGATTTTTTTTTTTCTTTTGCGTTGCCTCGCAAAACCTTTGCGTTCCCTCACAATAATGTACTAAACAGTTCATGCGGCCTAATTGAATACTGTAAATCTTTCTTACGCTGCCCATCGTTCTTTCTGCTATTATACAAGGTTATCATTATTCAAATCTCGTGAAATATCTTAAGTTTTATATCTTTTTCTTTAGGATAAAAAAGCACCTCAGACCTATGATATAAATATAAAACTTTCCATAGCATAGAGAGAGAAAAATATATTCAGACCCTTTGGTCTATTTCTGAGTTATTACGGGGTAATAAAGTCATCTGACAGTTTTGATTGTTTTTTTCTTGTGTGGGTCTGAATGGTTTAAAGGGCCGTTTTCATGTGCAGATCCATCTCAACCTTACACAAACATAAACATGCAGTGACTAAATCGATTTTCAATCAGTTTTATACACCAAAGAGTTGAGAGTAAACATGTCTTCACCGAGGCTCTTTGTATGTGTAGGTATTTTACATTTTATATCAACATTTGTGACTGTACTCAAAATAGACCAACAACAGTAAGCATATTGCGAGGGAACACAAATTTATCGCAAGGTAACGGAGAAGAAATCTTTTTCCCCATTTCCCCCAGCTCTGTTGATTTACCCAGAATACCCTGCACTATAATTTGCTTCCTGCTTTTGGAGTGGTTGCTGGCCCGCTTGGCATTCATATGATCCACACCAGAATTCACTTCAACCAAACAGAAACCTAGGTTTTTAGATGGGCCAGTGTTTGCTTTTTTGGTCTGCATGAGAGTTTTACACATTCAGACCTCCCCAAATAAATCACTTTCTAGGCAGACGGACTAGAGTTCTTTGATTGAAGACTCAACTCCTAGAACAGAAAGTTTATTGAAATACACTATTTATTCCAACTTAATTCTGTTTTATTGTAAGAAGGATTGCTAGCACATATTTGCTCATGTAAAATAATCCACCAAGCCCTGCTTGAAAAATAAGTTTTGATTTAAAATATTTATTCAGCCATCATCTAAGGTAGGTAAATATGCTCTTGTATCTAATAGACTGAAGACCTCACTGACCCTGATCTGCAGACACGTTGGAGAAAACGGATCAGATATTTGCAGGTCTCTTTCATCTTGGAGCTCAGCCATATATGAATACATAAAAAGTAACGACATGTACACCCACCCACAGGTGGCCACAGTGCTGCAAAAGACCACCTGACTTCTTCACACCAACAATACCGCGCTGTGTGCTCACACATCAGCAGGCACACAAGGGTCTTTAGTGCAAAATGAGCTCATTTTTAGCTTGCAGCCATGATAGATTTTCCATACTTGCAGAACCAAGTTCACACACATACACATCGGCACAGAGACACCATGAAGGAGTGTGCAGCTTCTGCAATTTGACAGGCAAAATGACAAATGTCTTCTCCCCTTTCTGTCTCCTGGCCTTGTTAAGTAAAGAAAGGAGGAGTGGAGGAGGGGAAGACAACAAGTTTCAGAGAGGCCAGTGGATGAAATATTGCCCAAGGTTTCTGAGGTAAATGGTGCATTGAGAACAGACTCTGCCTTATTCAAGACATTAGAGCGTACACCAAACGGTGTAGACCCGGCAGTGCTCGAGCCAGGCAGAGATGCAAACTGTCCAAGTCATCACAACTCATGACTTTACTATTTTATAAAGTCAGCAGGGACCATCTCGTATAATATGAGTTTGCTGCCATTCATCTTTATGTCTTGTTTTTCCCAAACCCTTTTCCCAACTTCTCAGACTCTAGTCCTCTTCTTCTCGTCTCTTTTAACTCGTCTTATTTCTCTTCATTCTTGTAAGATGACTTTGGATTAAAACAAACACGATGTTTTCCCACAAAAAATTTGAAGCTTCAGAAAAGGTTCAAAGTGTGAGGGGCAGCAGTTCAGTACAGGTCCCTGGATGTTATCAGTTTGTCAATTCAAAATCAAATTTCAGTCTTTAGCCTCATAATGGAACCAACAAGGCCAGAGGTTTGACATGATTATTGAGGACTGAAATCATTCAAAGATATGCACAGTGCAATTACAGATGCATTAAATAACAGATGTATTACAGATGTTGGTGGTTAAAAAGTGAGTGAGCTAGTTGATTTGACCGACCTTGCCATGAGGTCAGTCAAACCTTATTCTCTGCCTACATCCCCCAGAATGCTGTGTGGTGTTGGATCAGAGTTCAGTTCAACGTTCTTTCGGACGTCTTTTCCGTTGATATTGATCACACGTCTATTGTAATGGCTATTGTTAGAAATGTGTTAGATTGGCTCAAAGGGAGGATTCTGTTGTGATGTGATGGAGATTTGTTTATTTTTCAAGAGAAGATGGGCAAAAATCTCAACCTTGTGTCCCTTTTTTCTCACGTGGAAGAGCTATAGTCATACAAGTGCATAAAAGACACCGGATGGATGTGTGTGTTTGTGTGTGTGTGATCTGGACCAAGTAAAATAAGATCCCAGCATAAGGTGCACTCCAGATTTTCTGGTTGTCTATTTGAAACACTCCAAATATTCTGGTTTGTGGTGGAGGAAAACATTGTGTTCACAACATCCACCCTGACATGCAATCTGCATTTCAGAGCTGATGCTCACGTTATTTATGAGAAGCCCGTGGAATGATATAGAATAGGTTTCACCGCAACAGTTGCCACAACAGTGACACAGATGTTGCCCCATGTGGTGACGAGGCTCAGTTCAGCCATCAAACAGTGCGTGTGTTTGAGAGTGAATGTACTTGTATGTCTCTTTATAAAGTGTTTGTCAGTGTCTTCGGGCTCACAGCAGATGAATGACACAAGTGTCGGGAAGCATTTACAGAAATAAGAAAAACATTTTTATTCCATTGATCATGAAATAATTGCTAAAAAACAACGTTTGTCAGCCAAGAAACTTGACATGTCTGGCAACCATAGCGTGTATGACTGAGCCGCTTTCTATGGGTGTGTGAAGTCATAATGGTTTTTCCATTATGAATCACTTTTATTAATCATAATTGGGAATAGCAGCCAGCCTAACACTGCGACTTAAAACAAAAAACAATTGCATTAAGGAATACAGCTGGCTCATAATTCTATCCTGTAATTGGAAGTATATGGGTGGAAGAGATCAAACTATTTGTTCTGATGAGCTTGAAGGCGAAGTCGGTGAACTTAAAATTGTTATAGTTGCGTTTTTGTTTTTTTTCCCTACCACATTCCTTGTGGTGATTTATTGTACATGACATCTTCTTTGCTTATCCTATCATTAAAACATTGAAATATTTTCCATGGAACAACAACTACTATCTATGACTAATTAGTCATTGCATGCAAATGTTAACAGACATTGCGCTGTAATTGTTTGTTTCAAAAGTCTGTAAATCAGTCCTTGATATTTTGAGCAGATATATGATTAGAAACAAGAAACTTCTTTCCTGTTTCATAAATTTAAAGAAAAAAAAATGAAGCAATTTTCCCTGTTTTGTTTACTTTCAAGGTTAGAAGCACCTTTCACATCTCTTGATGTTCGATCCATAAGGGTAGTTTGCCTAAAAATACATTATGATTCCTTGTCGAGCAATGTCTCATCACCGAGACGTTCTGTAACCAACTACTGTTCATTGTTGTGTGGTTGCCAATCCCCACCCTTTAGGTATTGACTTAGCTATGAGCTATAGCTGTAACAACAGACCCTGCCGTTTTTGTTAGCTGTACTGTTGAATGTTTATCACCAGTACTGCTGAATGTATATGTAGGTGTAAATAATTCATCTTGTTATTCAAGGAACATTAGCATGACACGGCAGAGGTGTAGTTGTTTCATTCAAGTCAGGTCTAAACCCTTGCAAGGTTAACAGTACTGCTGCCCAGCCTCTGTCTCTGAGCTCATTCTGTGCATCCTCAGTTTGTTAGCTCAGTAAGCTAGCCCTCCTTCTTAACGGGTAGCTGTACTCTTCCTCCATAACAAGTTGTTTATGTATTCCACACACAAAAAAAAGTTATCCTGCTCTCCTTTTAAAGACCAAAAACTTTTAAATAAAATATTTTTCTACTATCAACATGGAAATTCGTTGATTTGGCATGTCCATCGCCATCCTCAGGCTATGTTCATACAGCAGGTGAATTTTTCCATCCAACCATCCATTTTCTGTACACCCTTGTCCTTTTAATGGGGTCAGGAGGGTTGCTGGTGCCTCTCCAGCTAACGTTCCGGGCGAGAGGCGGGGTTCGCCCTGGACAGGTCACCAGTCTGTCGCAGAGGTAAATTTTTGTCACCTAAAAAAAAAAATTGATTTGTGCCACTTCAATATAAGATACTAAATCAGATGCATGTCTGATAGCTTTTAAAGTGTCTGCACTCAGAACAGTCATGTCGCATTTAATCCTACATTTACGTTACTGAAGAAGAAAAAGCCAGATTGGATGCAAACATTGGCTAAAAATTATAATTATGAAATTATAACAGACGTCTGTATCACTGAAGCAAATCACATCACAAACCCACCACTCGTGGTTCCAACACATTCAGACTTCTTTACTGAAGTTGCAGTCAATGGTCCACAAAATGCTGCTGCTACTTTCTTTTTATTAGCTTCCTTCATTTTGTTATGATGTTGTGATGATGCTGTCGGCTCCCTTCGCTCAACAACTTTAAAACCGATCCACAGATGGCTGCATCCATTATTACTTCCGTTGCTCTGCTGTGTGATGTCAACATTTGTCTCCTTCTCATCTGGGTCATAGACTGTTCACACAGAAGTCTAATTGCGGTCATATTTAATTAGTAGAAAGGGTGACCAAGCAAAAACACAAAGCTGACTATCAAAAAATAAGAATTAAGCATTAAAACTTTAGTCTAAAACACTGAAAAATGGTGCTGATTTTTGTGGGACATGTATCGTTTCTTGTGGTGTCCAAACCGCAGCGCTTGAAATGACATATTGATCTAACGTAATTGTCTGATAATGAAATGAATTTGCTTTGGCACAAAATCCTTGTCGGCATGAAAGTAGGCCATTTCATGCACCACAAATTTATTCTTTGATCAATTTTTTTTCTCTGAATATTCTAATTAAAAGTTTTAAAGTATGAACCAACCTATTTGCACAAATTCCCAGTTTTCATGCACATGGGGTGTTGGAGAAGGTTTATAGTGAAATAAATGACTCAGTCAAAGCAGTCATTAGTACCATGATGCCCTTCCTGTTCGCTGGACTTTGTGTTTTCATGCTCTATTAATCATAATGATGTTGAGATGTCCTCTGTTGTGATTGCTCCTGTTGGTAATTACACTGCCACCTTCATTAGGGGCTCTTCAGGTTCTGTAATATTGAACAGGTTTACCATAAATGACTCAATCAGTGGCTTGATGCGTTTTATTTCCACCAAATATGATCATTTCTGCCTCTACTCTTTTTACTGCTTACTTATAGGAGTTCTTCTTTGCCCTTTCTGTTGAAACGCAGATGGTCCTACTGATTTTATACAGCTAGCTCTCCATTGATCATCGTTTGGTCTGCTGTTGAGATCTGTGTTTGTGTGCTTCAGAGCAGAGAAAGAACAGATCAATGTGCAAGACAGTTTGTGCAGTTTCCTCATTGCTTCAAAAATCGCTGACACTTTAAAACTTTATTTTAAACAATGTACGCCATTTAATTTTTGTCTGCATTCCAATAAGTCAGAAACACTGATGGAGAAACCCTTCTTTTGTGGCGGCTGCTTTTACCCAGCGAGCCAAAAGGGGTGTTCACCAGTTCAGCTGGTCGAGTCAATAAAAGCAATTAGATATGAAATCACTTCTCAGAGAGGATGATTTCTTACTGGAAATCTGCTGATCTGTGCCCCAGCTGAGCTGGCTGGCCCAAAGCAACTGAAGGCTGTGAAACAGCTTGACTGATGGGAGGAAATGGTGGCAAGACAAAAGCAATTCTGTGTCAGCTGTTGGCAAACAGCAGACATTATGACAGTGCAGAGGGAAACGCTTTAAAAATTAAAAAGTTACGTTTTATTGTGATGTCTTTCTCTTATTGTCTGTTTTATAATTTCTTCATTTTGTTTTTCAAAAAGAAAATAAAAAACAAAGATATATGTTGACATGAAATCTGCACCAGATGCTGTTAACAATCTATGCAGACGTTCAAAGAAATCTCAACAAATTAAGCCGTAAAATAAGTAAAGTGGAATGTCACAGGGAATAAGTACCGAACATGCCTACTGAAACGTCTTACTTAGTTGGAAAGCCTTTTTGTCTCAAAGCTTGTCCTATATTTGAAACTTGTCGCATGCATTTCTCAGGAGTGAATTTGTCCCATCCAACAACACAAATCTTGAAAGCTCAGGAAGTATGGATTATTCTGATCCCTTGTCATTTCTCTACTTAGGTCATTGGCTGGGCCACTCTAGAATATTGAGTCTTTTTCTGAAACCAGCTGAGTCTCTCCTCACTCTTTGCTGACCAGGCTTGGGTTGTCCAAATGTTTCATGGGAAACTTTAAATGTGCTTTTTGTCACCAGTGGAGTCTCGCATGGTGAGTGTTGACTGTGATTAAATGCAGTTATTATTTTGGTGGAAAATCTGCACTTGCTAATTCCAGACACGGTGAACCATTGGTGTTTGAGAGGCTTAGCTAAGCTTACGAATACTTGAGACCCCCTCTAGGGATGCTGATAACTGTCTATTTAAATATTTCAAACACCAAATATACCTTAATATATGTCAATACGCACAGTGGAAATCGTCTTGGCACTACTGCAGAAGCTAATATCTGAAGTTTTCCATATTTCTGCTCTTGGGGGTTAAGCCAACAAGTGCCGATGTAAATGCTGCTAATGAATTGATTCTGGTCTTAATGTAGCCGAAGTGTTGATTGTCACAGTGTAAAGATGTATTTGAAATTGTTTCCCCCTGTAGCTTTAGCTGTAACAATCAAACAATCCTGAAGATCCCTTCATGATGGACACAAACTTTGAATTTGGCGTTCCCTCGCCCGGACGCGGGTCACCGGGGTCCCACTCTGGAGCCAGGCCTGGAGGTGGGGCACGATGGCGAGCGCCTGGTGGCCGGGCTTTTAACCACGGAGCCCGGCCGGGCTCAGCCCGAAGAGGAGACGTGGATTCCCCTTCCAATGGGCTCACCACCTGTCGGAGGGGCCAAAGCGGTCGAGTGCTGTGTGTTACGGGCGGCGGTCGAGGGAGGGGACCCTGGCGGTCTGATCCCCGGCTGCAGAAGCTGGCTCTTGGGACGTGGAACGTCACCTCTCTGGTGGGGAAGGAGCCGGAGCTAGTGTGCGAGTCTGAGAGGTTTCGGCTAGAAATAGTCGGCCTCACCTCGACACATGGCTCTGGTTCCGGAACCAGTCTCCTTGAGAGGGGCTGGACGTACTTCCACTCTGGAGTTGCCCACGGCGAGAGGCGCCGGGCAGGAGTGGGCATACTTGTTGCCCCCCATCTTGGCACCTGCACGTTGGGGTTTACCCCGGTGAACGAGAGGGTAGCCTCCCTCCGCCTACGGGTGGGGGGACGGGTTCTGACTGTTGTCTGTGCTTACGGGCCGAACAACAGTTCAGATTACCCACCCTTCTTGGAGTCCTTAGAGGGGGTATTGGAGAGTGCCCCTTCGGGGGACTCCCTTGTTCTGCTGGGGGACTTCAACGCTCACGTGGGCAATGACAGTGAGACCTGGAGGGGCGTGGTTGGGAGGAACGGCCCCCCTGATCTGAACTCGAGTGGTGTTCTGTTGTTGGACTTCTGTGCTCGTCACGATCTGTCCATCACGAACACCATGTTCAAGCATAAGGGTGTCCATACGTGCACTTGGCACCAGGACACCCTAGGCCGCAGTTCGATGATCGATTTTGTCGTCGTTTCATCGGATCTGCGGCCGTATGTCTTGGACACTCGGGTGAAGAGAGGGGCGGAGCTGTCCACTGACCACTACCTGGTGGTGAGTTGGCTCCGGTGGTGGGGGAGGAAGCCGGTCAGACCTGGCAGGCCCAAACGTGTAGTGAGGGTCTGCTGGGAACGTCTGGCGGAGTCCCCTGTGAGACGGAGCTTCAACTCCCACCTCCGGCAGAACTTCGAACACGTTCCGGGGGAGGTGGGGGACATTGAGTCTGAGTGGACCATGTTCCATGCCTCCATGGCCGAGGCGGCTTATTGGAGCTGTGGCCGCAAGGTCGTTGGTGCCTGTCGCGGCGGCAACCCCCAAACCCGTTGGTGGACACCTTCGGTGAGGGATGCTGTCAAGCTGAAGAAGGAGTCCTATGGGGTCTTTTTGGCCTGTGGGACTCCAGAAGCAGCTGATGGGTACCGGCGGGCGAAGCGACATGCGGCTCGGGTGGTCGCTGAGGCCAAAACTCGGGCGTGGGAGGAGTTTGGAGAGGCCATGGAGAAAGACTTCCGCACGGCTTCGAGGCGATTCTGGTCCACCATCCGGCGTCTCAGGAGGGGGAAGCAGTGCAGCACCAACACTGTTTATAGTGGGGATGGTGTGCTGCTGACCTCGACTCGGGATGTTGTGGGTCGGTGGGCGGAATACTTCGAAGACCTCCTCAATCCCACCAACATGCCTTCTGTTGAGGAAGATGAGCCTGTGGACTCTGGGTTGGGCTCTCCAATCTCTGGGGACGAAGTCGCCGAGGTGGTCAAAAAACTACTCGGTGGCAGGGCCCCGGGGGTGGATGAGATCCGCCTGGAGTTCCTTAAGGCTCTGGATGTTGTAGGGTTGTGTTGGCTCACGCGACTCTGCAATATCGCATGGACATCGGGGGCAGTTCCTCTGGATTGGCAGACTGGAGTGGTGGTCCCCCTATTTAAAAAGGGGGACCGGAGGGTGTGCTCCAATTACAGAGGGGTCACACTCTTAAGCCTCCCTGGAAAGGTCTATTCAGGGGTCCTGGAGAGGAGGGTCCGTCGGATAGTCGAACCTCGGATTCAGGAAGAGCAGTGTGGTTTTCGTCCTGGTCGTGGAACACTGGACCAGCTCTACACCCTCAGCAGGGTCCTGGAGGGTGCATAGGAGTTCGCCCAACCAGTCTACATGTGTTTTGTGGACTTGGAGAAGGCGTTCGACCGTGTCCCTCGGGGGGCCTTGTGGGGGGTTCTCCGGGAGTATGGGGTACCGGGCCCTTTGATACAGGCTGTCAGGTCCCTGTATGACCGGTGTCAGAGTCTGGTCCGCATTGCCGGCAGTAAGTCGGGCTCGTTTCCGGTGAGAGTTGGACTCCGCCAAGGCCGTCCTTTGTCACCGATTCTGTTCATTACTTTCATGGACAGAATTTCTAGGCGCAGCCGAGGTGTTTAGGGGATCCGTTTTGGTGGCCTTAGGATCGCATCTCTGCTTTTTGCGGATGATGTGGTCCTGATGGCTTCATCGGATCGTGATCTGCGGCTCTCGCTGAAACGGTTCGCGGCCGAGTGTGAAGCGGCCGGGATGAGGCTCAGTGCCTCCAAATCCGAGGCCATGGTCCTTGAGCCGGAAAAGGGTAGAGTGCCTTCTCCGGGTCAGGGGGGTCGTCCTGCCTCAAGTGGAGGAGTTTAAGTATCTGGGGATCTTGTTCACGAATGAGGGAAGAAGGGAGCGGGAGATTGACAGGCGGATTGGGGCGGCGTCTGCCGTGAAGCGGGCGCTGTACCGGTCCGTCGTGGTGAAGAGAGAGCTGAGTCAAAAGGCGAAGCTCTCGATTTACTGGTCGATCTACATTCCCACCCTCATCTATGGTCATGAGCTGTGGGTCATGACCGAAAGAACGAGATCACGGATACAAGCGGCCAAAATGGGTTTCCTCCGCAGGGTGGCCGGGCTCTCCCTTAGAGATAGGGTGAGAAGCTCGGTCATCCGGGAGGGACTCAAAGTAGAGCCGCTGCTCCTCCACGTCGAGAGGAGCCAGTTGAGGCTCGGGCATCTGGTCAGGATGCCTCCTGGACGCCTCCCTGGTGAGGTGTTCCGGGCACGTCCCACCGGGAGGAGGCCCCGAGGAAGACCCAGGACACGCTGGAGGGACTATGTCTCTCGGCTGGCCTGGGAACGCCTTGGGGTTCCCCCGGAGGAGCTGGAAGAAGTGGCTGGGGAGAGGGAAGTCTGGGCCTCCCTTCTGAAGCTGCTGCCCCCGCGACCCGATCCCGGATAAGCGGAAGAAAATGGATGGATGGATGGAATCAAACAATCCACATGTCTGAGACTGGAACATTAAATCTCCATTTAATATCTAATTGACAGCAACAACCCCATTTGCCCCCCCCCCACCAAAAGAACAAAAAAGAACAAACATTTTATTATATAGATACAGATAAATTCAAAGAATGGTATTTGCCAAGTAATAAAATGAGTAATCTATCAATCACTTTATGTGAACCGTTTCCTCTAGAAAAAAAAAAGCTTGAGGGGAAAAAGCAACAACCAAAAGAATAAATAAAAAATAGTTTGTGTTGAAATGTGTAAACAGACAATCGTTAAATATTATATTCATTATTATTATTGCCATTTCTCAGACATTGACATTTATTTCCTTCTAAATTTCCAATAGAAAAAATACCTCTGTTATATTGCTTTTCTGGACGTTTTCATATGCAGTACACATATCACAGGTGGTCACTAGAATCACTGTTTTAAATTATGCACAAACGATAACTGAGCCAAGGCAGTGTTGTTTGATCTGTGTTTATTGGACCGCACATCCTGACGTCCACGCGCTGCATCACTTACCGAGATTTGTCTTCTACCTGCAGCTCGTTCAATGTTGCATGTAGTGGATATGAAAGGATTTTTTTCTGTTTGCTTTTACCTTTTAATATGACTTTATTATGCATGCAATCATAATAAAGGTTAAACTAATCTACTTGGGCAGAATATATGTTGAAAAATGAATACAGAAAATCTCGGAAAACCCAAATAATGTGAATCAGTACTTTCCACTTCTTGCTTATTAATACATTTTACCGCTCTGGAGCGTTGGTCATGTGCAATAAAAGTGGCGTTTTGTGATCTTTTATTTTACTGGATGGTGATGTCAAGCACATGGTTACCATCCTGTGCATATTTTTCTGTCAAACTGCCAAGTGCAGCACTTTTAAGAACAAGACTAATTTCCCCCGAGGGGACAATAAAGCATATTGTATTGTAAAATAGCCTTTGATTCAATTTTGGCATTCGGTCCCTCTGAGTTCACTCCTGTCATTAATTATAGTGAATCCAAGTAATCTGAAACTAATTTCAACCCTCCTGGCAGGGTTTTCTTGACATTTGCTGATTGGCATCCTTTACAGTCTTCAAATGCTGGACTGGAGTCCAGATGCAGTCCCAAATAAAGTCTTATTTGGACGTCGATTAGTTGGCAAAATGTGACTTTTTTTTTCTTCCTTTCTTTTCAATAGTTTGTACTCATGGTGATATGGGAGGAGTTAGAGGACTTCCCAGACAGAAAGGTTTTTACTACGATCGGACAAACTTGGGGATATTCTTGTCTCCTGTGGGAAGCCCAATCCATTTCTCTGATGTTGTCTTGTTAGGATTGAGGTAGGATCCAAATGCAGGTCGTGGTAGAAAATCTAAAGTCTGCAATGACAAAACAAAGAACTTATAATGAAACAACTGTGGAAAAACATGTGAGCAGATGCAGCTGGGGAAGTCTCTGAAACAAAAGAAGAGAGTTTTCAATGTAAAATCCATACATTTTTGTCTTTCTTGATACATACGTTGGAAGCTTTAGAAAAGTGGGTAAGTAGATTTCCCTCATAAGCAGTACCATGGACCAATTTAAAAATGTACACCAAACAAAACCTCAAACGATGATTCAGTTTGGTACTCTCAAGATACGACGGTGGTTTCCTCCTGGGAAAAACAATGACAGGTGAAAACGATGTTAGGAATAAGTTGTGGCAGATGCCTATAAAATTCACCGGTGGAGGTCCACTCACCCACAGAGATCGCCAGCTGACTGCTAGAACACTGATGGCGTCAGAAAACCTGGACCAGTTTGACTTTCTCAGATCTGCCTCTACACCGATGTTACACAACTTCTTCTCGACTCAGAGCAACCTGACTGTGTAGGATGAAGGGAAAGCAGTTTTTCTGGCTCATCTTGCCACTGATCCACAGCAGGAGAGACACTCGGGGAAGAAGAAAAGCAATATCTGCAGTTCAACACACTGGCTGCTTTGTATCCACTTTTTATTAAAGTCCACTCTGGTATAACCCTCCACAAACCAAACATTCAGGGTTTGTTTCATTTCATTGTTCCTGAGAAAACGAACGTACCTGTGGAAATAGCCAGCCACAGAGTCAACTATTTTAGATTTTACCTCAGCTTGGTGGCTGGTTTGAACATTTTTATCCGCCTGTTTCACTGTTCACCTTATTTTCATTTTGGAATTGGCTCAATTTACTCCACTGGTAGTTTTGAACAGGCTTTACACTAAGATGTCAAAAGTATTTTTATTTTTATTGTTTTGTGGGCCAGTTACAAAACTAAAAACTGCCTGTCAAAAAAAATACCTTTTAAATGTTAGGATATCATGAAGATACGTTTATCCTGATGGGAAAAACAAATTCTTTAAAAAGCTTCCAAAGACTAAAACTGAGCACAAAAACTATCCTCTGTGATCTCTTTACGACTCTGGTTGGAGGAGATATTTAGAGCCTACCTCCATGCTGTTGTCTTGTTTGATTTAGTGAATTTACTGTGCTCATATGCAGTTTATCTGCCTGACATTACAGCTGACCAGTACTGGCTGTGCTTTTGCAAATTACATCGCAGCCTGCGCCCCGTCACCGTGACAGTTTGTTGTCTACCAGAGCGAGCCATGACGGGTCATTTCACCACACAGGCTGATGTATTTATGGATATATATTGGAAACGCAACCTTTTTTTTTTTTTTTTTTTTTTGCAACATTTGGGATTGAATTACTAACTTGCAGTGCATCCAGAAAATATTGAGTTCACTTTCTCCACATTTTATGTTTTAGCCTTATTCCAAATTATATTGAATGAATTGCTTCCATTTCACGATGTGCCCGATCCATAAAGGGAGATCTATACAGTCTAATTCTATGCTTTGACGATAAATAATAAAGCCTGAACGACGTCAGGCTTTATTATTTATTTCATGTTTGCATTTTTTTTACATTTATTTTACATTGTACTTATAATTTCTAATTGCACTTTCTGGACCATTTGAAAGACAATATTTGCCGTTTGAAGCCTCTGCTAACGGACTCTTTACTCGGCTGCTTACTCATATGGAAACATTTCCATCTGTGAGACATTATGGTGCTTTTATTTTGAAGTCGGGGTGATGATGTTGCAATTTCATAGATCAAAGTACAACACTTTGGCAAAGAGGGATCAGAAGAGCATGAGAGCCACACACACGCAGACACACACATTGTACAGTCCCCACAGTGTGATCTATTGTGACTCTAATGCACCGATAACTCTTTACCCTGCTTTTTACTGCAACATAGGAAAAAAAAAGAGGGAGTTGAGACCCTGGTATTTCTGGTTGCGTTCTCATCAGCTGCCAAAATAATCTCAAGCGTAGCCTGTTTTCTAATTGGCTTCTGCCTTTTGGCCTCATCTCAACAAACAAAAATCCCATTAACTATGAGTGACAGAAATACCCAAGAGCTCTGCAGCACTCTAAAGTCTGCAAAGATCCTGTTTTTTGTACCTTGCCCCCTCCCTAACCTCTCTCCGCGCCATTGTTGGTCATTCATAATGACGTCGTACATATTTCATGCCACCAGTTGCTTGCCTCCCTTTTAATATTGCAGTCACCAGGGCGAGGACGTGGCTTCTTATATGGAATCCAGAAATAGTTTTCCTGTCTCTATGGGATCCTTGCAAACAGCTCTTATAAATCCTGCGGTATATGAATCCTCTGGCTTCCGATCGATGCTCTGCCACCAAAGTGTGTCACTAGATATTCTTCATTTGACAGTGGCTTCCCGTGAAGTTCATTGTGTTTGTTGTGGCGGCGGTTTAATGTAGCTTCTCCAGCACGGGGAATGCTCCAGGCAACAAGCTATTAACATGGCATTGCTTGGATCTGCTCAGGGAGCTTTTGGGCATTTTTAGCTCCTGTGTTTTCTTTCTTTTTCTTGCCACCTGGATGATTGTGACGCATGTATAAGGTGTGTATGTGTGTTTGCTGAATATCAGCGCTCCCAGCTTTGTGTGCCTTTGCGTCATTCCTCTCGGCTCACGTTTTTTCTTTTTTTTTTGATTTCCTCCTTGTTTCAATGACCCCCTTTCTAATAGTGGAAACTAAATAGGGCTGAAGTGTGTTAGAATTCTCTGAGGCTTATAAATCTCTTTTACTACAGTTTAACAGCTCTTTAATCCAACCACACTGCTGCTCAGATCCTTCCTGAGCATTGTGATAGCTTAGAACTGTGGGTCTTGTTGTGTATTTGTTTGGATATGGAGGTGGGAAAAAAAATATAAAAATGTTACCAAAATTGGCCTGCATGGCCATCTCTTAAGGCAGATATCTCATTTATCTACATGTCCAGGCTCAAACACACTTGGTGCCTTGCAGACAGAATTAATCTGGGTCAAAGAGCTGGCTTTGGAGAGGTTGTAATTGCAGGAGAATTTCGAAAGCTATTACTTTAGTAGCTAGAGGAAATTAACTGTCAAATTGAATGAATGCATTTACACTAGACACCGCAGAATCCATTGGGGTCAGATTTAGATTTAAAACATGGTGTATAATATCAGCAGGTCATTAATGCTTGATTGGACAGATTAACGATGACTGTTTCTTGTGCTTGTTTCTCAGCATTGTGCAGCCTCCAACATGTTTTCTTCTGAGATTTTGCTGTATTTTGCTTCATCCTCTGACTCTCTCTCCTTTTTGATAAAAAATATCCCCACAGCATGAGCTGCCACCAATATATTTCACCATGGAGATGGTACGTTTAGTTTTTTGTCACATGTAGCAGTTTGCATGAAGGTCAAAAGGTTTCACATTGAGTTCATCTTACCAAAGTATCTTCTTCTTCCACATGTTTGTTGTGTAAATGATGAATGGATTGAGTCTCATTCACTCAGTCGCACTCATAATGTTCACACACTCTTACACAGTGATATGTATCTGGATGTGAAGAAACACTGTAGGAATCAAACCCAGTGTTTGATTGCAAGGATACTGCTCTTCTCAATGAGCTAGAGCCTCTTCTCAATTTTCAACTTGACTGGTTGTGTGAAAATACTATAAATCTTTTTTTCTTCTCTGATCAGGGGGAGTCATAGATTGTAAACTTGACCTCATCTTGGTGGCTACAACACAAACGATATTTTCCAGGGACATATCTATGCTATTTATTCAGTCTGCTGCTTTTTAAAGGGAGTTTTATTTCATCAGGTAACAGTAAAGCTGTAAGTTACTTTTTTTTCTACTTTTACACCTTTTTAACCTCTGTCTTTCATGAAAAATTATGAATCTGAATGGGTTGGCATACTTAGTTGATGTAAAGGTCAGCATTTTCTTATTACATGCTGTTAACACTAATGACAAACTTGGCTTATTCTAATTTCAGATGCACGGTTAGAAAATGTTCCTATACTCAAAATATGAATATCTAATGGCCACTCACCACAGGATGACTCATTAAGCCTCCTGTATAGCTGCAACATGTGGTTAAATTATGATGGGGATATTTAGTGCTGGGATCCTGAGACATAATCATATCAAAGGACAAATCTTACACAATTAACTTTTATTTAATAATTTGTGGTTTTGAATAATTAAAAAAACTTTTAGTAGGGATGTAACAGTACATCTAAATGTCTTGAACTATCTAGTTACAGACTTCATACTCTTATTGAAGTATTATATTGGTAATATACTATTATAACACTCACTTGGAAAAGCAAGTGTTTGTTTTTTATTGCCTCAGGTTACATCAAAAGTCTTGGTGAGGAATTAGTTTTATCGACAACCACTGCTACCAATAGTACAGCCTCCTTCAAGTGTGTTTGTGAAAATAATAAATTGTCTGAAAACAGCAACATTAACTCTAGAAAATTTGTAAATTTTCACAAAGCACCAAATGGGAGTGACACCCCCTATAATCAAAAATGATGAATGTCTGTAGCATTGGCGTTAAGCTGGGGTGATATGAAACGAAACATAATTCTCCAATTCTACACATATGAACCTTTTCACAATAACAATACTTTAACCAGCAACTACAAACATCTGACATGGTCCTTTGTTTTTGAGAAAGTTTCATTTCATCTCATCCCAAACATTTTATTCAAAAGAAAGTAAAAATGTTAAAGTTGGTATTTGTAAGGCTTTAATAGAAATCAAAATTGGCTAAACTCCCTGCAGTAGGTCAAACCTTTACAAAATTGGTAAAATGCAGGTCTTGCAGCATCCCATCTGACAAATCATTTTGAAAATGTGCATCACTCCAGAAGTTGGTGGTAATACACCAAAGTGGAAGTGACTCAGCCACAAAGTGGTTGCCCACATCACATCTCAGAGCAACTTCAAGAGATGATGAAGCATATAGTGTGAAGAGGTCAACCACTTCATCCAGGGTCAAGAGCCCTAGAACTCTGAACTTAATGGTATTCAGATTGGCTCAATAACACAATGTACAGCGCTTCAAGAATTGGTTTCTATGGTAGAGCAAAGGCATCCAAACATTACATCACTAAGTGCAATGCAAAGTGCTGGGTGAGGTGGTTTAAAGCATTCTTCATCTGGACTGTAGAGCAGTGGAGTGCCAGGAGAATGCCACTCGACTGACTGCATTGCATCAAGTATGAAGTTTAGTGGTGAAGAGATTAGTGAGCAGGGATGTTTTTCAGAAGAGGGACTTGGCTCACTTTTACCATTCAAGTCTTTAAAGACACATTGGACAGCTTCATTAGACAACTTTGTGGGACCAGTTTAGGGATGGTCTTGACATGAATAAGTGACTTTGGTGTATCTGGAGCTTCACTGGGTTGCACAGAGTCCATAACTCAACCCTACAGAGAGTGCATTACCCACACTCCTAAACCTTGTGGTTTAGAAGCTGCTTAAGCTGCAAAAGTTAGGCAAACATGGATAATAGGACTTCCGTTTCTTAAAATATAGCCTAGAGTATTTCAGTATTTTTTTTTTGTGAGGATATTTAGTGCATAATGTTGCCATCTCTAAACACGATCTCATTTAGGACATAGGTTGCTGGAATATGGTATATAATATGTGATATAGTATAAAGAATCACAGTTTAAATTAATTTTTTGACATGGAAATCTGTTGGCCATGTCAATGGATTGAAGTCACCCAATTGATGAGTGTGTGCAGTTCAAACATGACATTGATGGCATGAGTACCTAATGTTACCTAACGGTACACCTAAAATTACATTTTCACAGCTATAATAAATGCCCTGTCAGCAGTGAATAATGTACACGTCATTTATTGAATGTTGCCATTCATACAAAATATTTTAGCAAGGGCCAAAAATCAAACATCTTAAATTTTTCATTAAAATGGTACTGCAGTGCAATTAGGAAAATGCGATTGTGATTGTGTTTTAGTAGGTCTTATCAGTCTTCTCATTCTTTAAATCTCTCTGTAAATCTACACTCCTTGTTGCAATGCAGGGAAAGGTATTAAGATTCAGTCATGGGGCAGCAGGGGGGTTCCATCTCATTTTGTCTGTGGCTGCTATCAGTTAACATGTTGATGAATGAGTGTGAGACAGGAGGAGGCCAGCTGGACTCAGAAGGGAAGAGACGCTTAATGATTTTATTGTCCAATAGTTTCAGTTTCTCACAGCTGGACTGCCTAATCACTTTGGAGAAAATTATATTGACCAATGTGGGCATCATCAGTGACTTCCATCCATCCATCCATTTTCTTCCGCTTATCCGGGGTCGGGTCGCGGGGGTAGCAGCTTCAGAAGGGAGGCCCAGACTTCCCTCTCCCCAGCCACTTCTTCCAGCTCCTCCGGGGGAACCCCAAGGCGTTCCCAGGCCAGCCGAGAGACATAGTCCCTCCAGCGTGTCCTGGGTCTTCCTCGGGGCCTCCTCCCAGTGGCCCCGGGAGGAGGCCCCGAGGAAGTCCCATCAGTGACTTGGATATTTCTTAATCACAGCATACATTTGCATTAGAAAATGTCATATGATTACACCATGCAAATATTTTCCCTCAGAAAAGTAGTCATCAGACAGCGGTGAGGGTCAAGACTGGCGAGACACAGGCAATGCACAGATTCATCGATGTTGGATTCACATTTTGAAATCATACAGAAAACAAATTTGTAGATCGGTCAAGTGGACGAAATTACTTTCTCTTATTGGTTGCATTTTACTTGTCATGATGACCCTGATGTTACATCAAAAATATTCCAGGTAAATAACACCTTAAACAGAGTATGCAATTTGCTCTTAAGCATGTGTGTGTACATTCAAGTTTTCTTGTGACTGAAGAGAAGGTATGTGTTTACATTTGGTGTGTGGAGCCTCCCAGCAGCTGCTGCCATCACTCTGTTATTGAGGAGCAGTGAAGCAAGAGTTGTTCATAGAAGACAGTTTCTTTAGATCCGATGCAGGAGGAGTAAGGGGGAAATAATCATCACTCTCCAAGTCTGGACAGAAAAAAATTGCAGAAATTTTTCATATGACAATATTTGTACTCTGCACACCAATGCTTAAGAAGATTTGCTTCCAGCCACATTACAGCGGAAATGATGCATTGGGGATTTGATTACTCCTTCATGGGATTACATCACCCGCAGCAATGTATTTCACCAGTTTTTTCTATTTTTCATTTTCTTTTACATCACATTTAAATGGATTTTGATGCCAACTGGCCATGACTCTCTTTAGCAGAGACTGTTATATCATTTATCCTTGTTTTCTGTCTTTACCTGATTCAAATCTTACACAATCCTGCCATTAACATACATATTGCGGCATTCAGTTTCTGAAGAGTCTTCAGAGTAAACAGTTTCCTATGTGACAATTAGCCACTCAAGGGTCAATATTTGCCTTCGGAGATCAGGTTTAGCAATTCTGGCTTGAATGTACAGATAGCACAGTGTACGCCAATATTTTGAGCTGAAACTAATATATTTAGGTCTTTGCTGATCCTGTCGGACCTAAGACACTATGGGGAGTTGCAAATGAGCTTATCTCTAAGCTAATTTAATTAAAGCTGCCTATGATTTAAAAAGAGCAGATATAAATATTTTTGACAACTCTTTGTGACTGTTCTTTCTCAGTTGTGTTCAGGCTTGCATGTCACTATAGTTATAAAGATCTAAATCTCTGTCTCCAAAATATATTTAAAAATTAAGATTTCCACTTCAAGATAGCTGAGACTGGAGCATTGATGCTTGAAGAATGATGTTTGAAACACTAAACACAGGAATCCTTGACTAATGCATTGACCAACAAAAACAAAGTCTACTTCCTGAAGGTGAGTTAATAAAGCAAGGAGAAGAAAGTCAGGAGAAAAGTCATCTGAGATACCAGCAAGACCAGGACCCTACATGGGGATTTACAGATGCTTCCAATGTTTTCCTAAATGTCCCGGTTAATGTCTGGTTTAGTTCTAATCAAGTTTTGATGTCATTCGTACCATTTGGTGGACAGTTTCTCTGAAATCTCTTGGCACATTTGTTCACTGGTGGCTTGAACAAATGTCCTTCCTCCACAATTGATAAAAAGGTTTGGATCTCAAGCTTTTACCATGGAATTATTGATTAGGAGCTTGCCATCTTGGTGAGTACTATAGTCTCACCGCAGATTTCACAAGCCAAAGCAACAAATGCCAATTATATCGCTTTTGTGCAATAACTGACTAGGTGTGGCTTGCACCATGCCTAACATGGTTCCAAAACAGAAGAGCCATGCAGAATCTGCAAATGGAGACCAATCCAGGCAGGGATGATTGGGGAAGAACTGGTTAAAACCACGACTGTGGAGGTGGGGCCTAAGTCCCAACCTCTAAAGAATCATCCCACACCATAAATCTCTTCTGCATAAAACTTTACAGCAACTGCTGTCCCCTGGCAATTACCAAGCCCAGACTCATCCATTGGAGTGCCACATCAAAAGGCATGATTCATATCTCCGAGGAAAACCTCTCCACTTTTGTCTAGTCCCATTCCCGGGTGTTTAGACCACTTCTTCTGATGCTTTGGTCACACTTGACTACATAAAGTTTACAGAATGTCACTCCTGACCTCTGCGCATTATGGGCTTCAGCATCCGCTGACTCCGCTCTGCAATTTTAAGTGGCCTGTTACTTTGGGGCTGAGTTGCTTTGTTCTAATACTACAAACATTCGACTGTGTAGTGTTGACACAAGAACAGAGAATTGTGTTCTGTCTCACAGGGCTGCAAGAACAAAATAACCCAATTGCAACGTTGGTTTGCGAGTTCTTGCAGTGTCCTCTGGTAATACGTATATTTTTCAATAAGTCCACCTTCTGTGGACTTTTTCTGGTAAAGAATGAATAGGTTGCACTGAAAGAAAAATAATTTCTTGTAATCGATGAACCCCCAGTATCAGTCTGAGTAATTCGGTTGATATTTGCAGACTCATAAAATTGAGTCACAAATTCATATTGGTCTCCGAGTCACTTTCCCTTTGGCTTGTTTGTAAAGTCGGAATTTGTGCACCTCTGCTTCAGTTACGCTGAATAATTCAGTCCTGACCGCATATCCTACTCCCAAAGTGTGAGATCGTGAGTAAAGAAGGAGCTGTAATGGGTATTTTCTTGTCCTGATTAATCTGTCTTACTGACCGTGGCAAGGTGCTTAAATGCCACTGGGATCAGACCATGCATTTCATCTGCAGCTGGTATCAGTGAAATACCAGTGTGTCAGTGCAGAATGGTGTTTCAATTCCCCCTTTTATTTGCTTGGTGCCATTTAACTTTCTGGACATTTTCTGGCCTCAGAGGATAAATTTAAATGTCTTTGGTTATCCCTCACCTTCTTCTACCACAATCAAAGCTTCAAAGTGGCAATTTCCCTTCTGGATGGGTTTGATTTTTCATTTTTTAATCAAACTTTTACTCAAAACTTTGCTTTCTTTTTTTTTAATTAATATTTTTATTAGGAGGAATGGAGACATTACAAGCAACATTTTAACAATTAACGACAGTATGCCATATAAAAAAAAAATACAAAACAGCTTCTTTGTGGTGTTGATATTAAAGAACAAAACAGGTATAGAGGTAAAAAGTATATGATTGAAGAAACGGCATACAATTTACCTCCTATGAGTATTTTTCTTTTTCTTAAGAGAACAAGACACAACATGTACAAACCTAGTGAAGAAAAAATAACTTAATAAAAAATAAAAATAAAGAGAAAGAAGTAAAAAACAAAAAAAAAAAACAAAAAAAAAAAATTACAAATAGAAAAATAAGAAACGGAGTGGGGTGGGGTGTATCACTCAATCCGGGAGGAGAGACTGAAGAGAGCGAAAGAAAGTCATGAAAGGGCGCCATAAGTTATAAAATTTAGCTGAGTTGCCTTTCACTGAATATCTAATTCTCTCCAATTTTAAGAAAAAACATGGTGTCTTTAAGCCACTGACCGCTTGAGGGTGGTTTAGTTAGTTTCCAATGGAAAAGAAGACGGCGTCTTGCCAATAATGAAGTAAATGCTAAAATATCCAACTGATTAGAAGTGAACTGTTTGTAGTTAATTGGAAGCCCAAATATGGCAACATGGGGAGAGGGTTTGATTTCCACCGAAAGTATCTTTGACATTGTATCAAAGTAGGTCTGCCAAAAACCATGGAGTGATGAACAGGAATAAAACATGTGAGTTAAATTACAGGAGGACGCACAACATTTCTCACAATTGTCAGAAATGGAAGAGAAGAATTGTGACAATCGATTTTTAGAGAGATGAACCCTGAAGAAAACTTTAAACTGTATAAGAGAAAGTCGAGCACAGATTGAACTTGAATGAATTTTCTTGAGAGCATTATTCCACCAGTCCTCTCCCAAAATTAGACCCAGTTCAAGCTCCCAAGCAGCCTTAATCTTGATAATGGGTGAAGTATCAAAAGACAGAAGTTCATTGTAAACTTTAGAGATATATGACCTTTGAAGAGGATCCCAAGTCAGAAATATCTGCCAACACGAGTTCGGCGGCCTGGAAGGAAAACCGGGAAACAGAGCCCTGGCACAGTGTCTAATTTGAAAGTAACGGAATAGATGAGAAGGAGGAAGGTGAAATTCTGAAGAAAGGTCTGTAAAGCTGCGAAAGATACCTTCTTTGTAAAAATCATTAAAACATGTCAGCCCTTTATTATCCCATGACACAAAGGTTGGATCTGTGAGTGCTGGTTGAAACAAGTGATTCTTCATTAAAGGAGCAAGTGTAGATGCTGAGTTAAATTTGAAGTGCCTCCTGAACTGGCACCAAATTTTTAAAACAGAACGAACTACTGGATTATTTGTAAAGCCAGAGGGGTTGGATGTAATAGGGGAAGTGAGAAGAGCAATTAGTGAGGATTGGGAACAAGATTGTGCCTCCAACTTGCACCATGGGAAGTCCAAAGATCCAAACCAGAATGAGATTTTATGGATATGGGCAGCCCAATAATACAGCTGGAAGTTTGGGAGTGACAATCCACCACTGAATTTGCATCTATGAAGTGTGGATTTGCGAATTCTGGGTGATTTTCCACACCATAGGAAGCCAGAAATAACTTGATCCAGCATTTTAAAAAAATGTTTTGGCAGAAACAGTGGAAGACTATTGAACAAAAATAGGAATTTAGGTAAAATATTCATTTTAATTGCATTGATTCTACCTATAAGTGAGAGAGGTAGACTATTCCATCTTTGGAGGTCCAATTTAATTTTAGCAATTAAAGGCAAAAAATTAGCAGCGAAAAGAGAGCTTAATGATCTTGTTACATTGACACCTAGGTACTTGAAACCAGAACAGCTCAACTTAAATGGAATGTCAGAGTGTGAAAGCTTTAATGCAGCCGCGTTGATAGGATAGCATTCACTTTTAGCGATATTTACTCTATAACCAGAAAAAGATCCAAATCTCTGAAAAGCAGATAAAATTGACAAAATGGAAAGACTAGGGTTTGAGACGTACAGCAATAAATCGTCAGCGTAAAGAGATAGTTTAAATTCTGTACCTAAACGGGAAATTTCAGTAAAGGTGTTAGAGGACCTTAAAAAGATTGAGAGAGGCTCTATGGCCAGAGCAAACAGTAGAGGGGATAGCGGGCATCCCTGTCTAGTGCCACGGAAAAGTCTGAAAAAACTGGATTGATTGCCATTGGCAGAGATACTAGCATGAGGAGAAACATAAAAGAGACGTATCCAAGAAATAAATGCATCCCCCAGTCCAAATTTCTTTAACACTGCAAATAGGTAATCCCATTCAACTCTGTCAAACGCTTTCTCAGCGTCGATCGAGATCACCACTTCAGGTGTTTCAGTGGTGGTTTTAGAGTAAATAATGTTCAGGAGTGTCCGGATATTAAAGAAGAGTTGCCTCCCTTTAACAAATCCGGTTTGCTCGTGTGAAACAATAGTTGGTACTATACTTTCCAGACGACAAGCCAAAACCTTAGCAAGGATCTTAGCATCTACATTTATTAAAGAAAGAGGTCTGTATGAGCTACAAAGATTTGGATCTTTGTCTTTTTTCAAGAGGAGACAAATAGAGGCTTGTGTTAAAGTATGAGGGAGACTGCCCTTTTGCAATGACTCCTTATATACCGCATGGAGTATTGGAGATAGCTTATCCTGGAATTTTTTAAAAAATTCAATAGGGAATCCATCCGGACCGGGAGCTTTGTTACTTTGCATGGTTTTCATGGCAGCAACAATCTCCTCCATGGTTAAAGGCAAGTCGAGTTCCTTAGCAACATTTGAGTTTAACACAGGGAACTTTAAACTGTCAAGAAACTGATTCATCTCAGTGGGATTAGCTGGGAATTCAGATTTAAATAACAAAGAATAGAATGACTGAAAGACCGAATTAATAGTATTGGGGTCTTGATGCAAAGTCCCTGAGGAGTCCATTATTTGTGGAATCATATGCGAAGCTGCCCGACGACGAAGCTGGTGAGCGAGAAGTCGGCTAGCTTTATCACCATATTCATAGTAAGTGGAGCGTGATCGTAAGAGGAGTCGCTCTGCATCATTGGTGGTAAGAAGATCAAATTCAGTCTGTAAATCAACCCGTTGTTTAAGTAAACTTGATGTGGGGGAAATAGCAATTTGTTGATCCAGATTAGCAATATCAACGCTAAGTTCTAACAATTTAGCTTTACGCATCTTATTCAAGTGAGCAGAGTATGAGATAATTTGTCCTCGTAAGAACGCTTTTAGTGATTCCCAAAGTAAAGAATATGAAATTGTATTACTTTCATTTTGATTTAGTGCAATAAAATCATCAATTTGAGCTGCAATAAATGTGTTGAATCTTTCATCTGAAAGAAGTAAAGGGTTAAGTCTCCAAGGTGTGACATACCGATGTTGAAAAGCAAACTTAATATCTAATGAAAGAGGGGCATGATCAGAAATGACAATAGGGTGATAATCAACAGATAGGACATTTGGAATTAGTTTAGAGTCGACAAAAAAATAATCAATACGAGAGAAAGACTGATGCAAGTGGGAAAAGAAAGAAAATTTTTTGGATTGGGGATTGTAAAATCTCCAAGGATCAACACATCCATTTTTTGACATGAAGTCTGAGAGTGATCTAGACATTAATGAAGGGACCAATCTGCGTGGGTCAGACCGATCTAAATTGGGATCAATGACACAATTCATATCCCCGCCTACTATAAGGAGATTATTATGTAAAGGAAGAGATTCAAATAGTTTATTCATAAAGTTTGGGTCGTCAAAATTGGGGGCATATATATTCACCAACAGAGTTGGGACATGAAATAAGGTGCCAGTAACAATTAAATATCTGCCATTTTTATCTGATATAATTTTAGAAGCTGAAAACTGAATTGATTTACCAACTAAAATAGCAACCCCCCTGGCTTTAGAATTGAAATTTGAATGAAATACATCAGAAACCCAGGGACATTTTAGCCTGACCTGATCTTTGGTGCGCATATGGGTTTCCTGTAAAAAACACTAGATCAGCTTTAAGACGTTTCAAATGGGCAAAAATCCTTGATCTAAAACTTTGCTTTCTAAAGAACCTTTAAAACTTGCTGAGGCTGCTGGATGTAGACAGTTTCTACTGTATTTATAGTACAGTAGAATATTTTTTACCTTACTCACTTCTAATTTCTTATTAAATGCTGTAGCTCATCAAAACAATATTGGTACAAGACAAAGAATTTGAGTGAATATAAAACTAATTCATTTCATGCCATTTTTAAAGTGGAAACAAAAAACTGATCTGGACCATGCTAAAAAATTTACTTCAAATGATTAACTTATTAATTAACTAGTCACGTATGACCAGACCTGTAGGATGAAGATCGTATTTGTAGAGTCTGTCTATCAATTTGGCTAAATCATCTCTAAAAACAACAAGTCATGCTCTGATTTGAGAAATTTAGAGAAATACAGAAATTTGAAAATCAAATAAGAAACAAAGTCTTTGACATGTTGGCATGCTGTCCACTTTGAAGCAGTGGAACATTTATTTGGTAACCATTAATAAGACTTTGAGACGCCACACCCCAATAGGCATTAGTATCCACAAATGGATAGAATACGAAACACTGCTGACAATAACGTAAACACTGGAGGCTTTGACTAAGTCGAGGTTAAAAAAAAAACAGAAAAAAGACTTTGCAATGATGGCTCCTTTGTTTCTTCGGAAGCAGAACGACTTTTTGTAAAGTGATAAACCAATGAATCCTACTCTTTCCCAGAAACTACTTTAAGAGATGGAGCAAACAGTTTGTGATCTGAAGCTCAAGTGCACAAGGAGCAGTAGGACAAAGAGCTGAAGCACTCCAGCAAGTTTACTTCCAAGTGGATTAAAAGAAGAAAAAAAGATGTTTAGATGTAACCAGGTTGGTTAAGAAGTAACTTCCCAAATAAAGCTAATTGCTTTTCACGTTTAACTTTATCTTTTACAGGTTTTCACAAAAAGCAAACACAAAAGCAAAAATAAACTTATCTTCCTATACTTGATTCAAAATGTGTTGGTTGGCTTGAAAAATAAGTGCATCACTCATATTGGGTACATTTATTTAATCCAATAACTTCTAGTGTGTCAATTTGAACATCGCATCATATTATGTAATTTGTTATGTCATATGTTGATTTGAAACAAATGTGGGTCTGAGTTATGTGTATGTTCAATCTCTTTCTCCGTCACCTTTTTGTCTGTTAATAGAAAAAGGTCAGACCAGCATGTAAAAACACTGTGGGGATGACTACAAACCGATTGCACAGTTTGCAGACACAATCCGCTGCTGTTCCTCTTCCTCGCTTTGGCAGAGTCCCTCAATCGACTCACTGCAAGCACAGAGACTTAATGAGCCCAATCTGCTAAAGAAAATATCTATACAGCCTTGTTGACAAGACGAAGCTTTGTAATTAGTGCTTACTTGCTGAGGGGGTTATTTCAAGTTCAGCAGAGACCACAGCCAGAAATGAAGGGAGTAAGAGACTCAAAATAGAAGCGGTGCAAGACTTAAAACCTTGGTGCTTTCCTGCAGCACAGGTTCTTTGGAAACAGACCTGCTGCAGCTTAGCTGTGGGAGAGTTGTTTACAGCAGTGTATGTTTTTTCACCACAAGCCACTGACAGCTCTGCAGGTTAAGCCTTTTAAAAGAAAAAGTATTTATTTCTGGGTCCTTTTTTTTTTTTACCCGTTTTAATGTTTAATGTCAGCTTTCAGTGTCTCCTCAAAATATTGTTTTGAAATGGTGCTTGACACGCCATCAGTCTGATTTTCAGAACATCAGAGTTTTTGAGTCTAGTTACTCAAGTATTCAGTAATAGTTGGTGAGCATGGAAAAGCCGCTGTAAACACTTGCGTTGAGCCTGTTTCAAACCTCACGTCAGTCAACGGCAGATAGATGTTTAATAAAACATTTGGAATAGATTAGGTTAAGAAAGAGAATTAAGGAGAATTGTGCCCTCTGATGAACACTTTTTGCCCTGTGTGTGGTCTGGCGAGGTTGTGCTGACCACGCGTGCGCTTTTGCAAGCTTTTTGTTTGTGTGCATGGTTTTGAGAACTGACTGTCTGACGGGACAAACCCCTGCTTACCTAGTGTCCGACTGTGACATCTGCCACAGTCCTCCAGAGCATCATGACTTTGGGAGGGTTAATCCCAGTATTGATATGAGAAGATTAAAACTCCCTAATCCAGGGGTCCCCAACTCCAGTCCTCAAGGGCTACCATCCTGCAACCTTTAGATTCACCTCTGCTCCAAAATGTCTGAATTCCCTCACCAGCATTCATTCCTCTCTGCAATAGGCTGGAAACAAGCAGTTTATTTGATCCAGGTATGTTTGAGCAGAGACACATCTAAAATTTGCAGGATGGTGGCCCTCAAGGACTGGAGTTGGTGACCCCTGCCCTAATCTAATCGAACGTAAAAAGTCAGAATCAGTAAAACAAGTTGCATATCATACATGTCCCACTCTAAGAATTAGTATAAATAACAATATTGCCAAGTATCTAGATCAGTGGTTCTTAACCTTTTTTGAGGTACCAAACCCCTCAGTTGCATATGTGCATTCACCAAACCCTTTTTATTCCACCCCAACCCCACAAAATACTTTGCTATTCTGATTTAGTAATTTAATTATATTAGTTGTGTTACCACCACCACGCCACTAGAGGCAGTACCAACCCCGAAAAGATGCGACTAAGGAGCCGATTTAGACTATAGAACTTGGTAAAAACTTTGAGCTTTGCTGAAGTAATTAAAGACAAGTTCAAATCCCTGCTGAGAGTGGAGCTCCTTCAATCAGTGTGTTACTTCTTCAGTGGATCTCCTATTATTTCCACGGGAGTCTCCGGACTCCTCGTCATCATCTGCACCTCGTGAATACATCCTTGCAGAAGCACTAACCTACTTACGAAAATAAATAGGAGACAGGAGACTGTAAACTGGTAGACACGCTGCCCTGCTCTGTGGCCGAACACACAGAGTATGAAAAGAAGCAAGGAGGCTCTACCTTTATTGTTTTGCGTAACCTTCTGCTTCACAAAGCAGTGCCCATACAAATACAATAGTGGCAAGCATCGTACATCGTATTCAACACAGTGTTCCTCCGCAGCTCTGATTGGCTAAGCAATGTAACGTGATCCTCTGCAGCAAGTGATGGCAAAGCGGGGCGTCATCACGACTTTACACAAGTGTGTCTTTACCTCTGCGTCAGAGGCTCCGCTGAACCCCTGAGACCGACTCACCGAACCCCTGGGGTTCGACCGGGCAAAGTTAACTCAAAACAAACAGTTAAGCTAATCAGAATGACTCTATAATAAGTGTGAGTAAGAAGGGCTTATTCTTACTGTTTAACTAAACACACAAATTCAAAATATATGTGTCTACCCTCTGGGCTGTTGCAGTATGTCATACCCCTCTGGCAATTTTTTTTATTTTTTTATTTTGCCATAGCAACCATTATGAAAGACTAATGATGTTTACACCATCTTACAAGTGCCCTAAAGTGCTTTACCTTGCTGTAACAAGTCATTTGACATGACTACAGACAACCTTTGCGGGTTTGCTAATGGATGTTGTGTCATTTGATTCCACTTGCATAAAGCACTGATGTAGCAGTGCAAAACTACATTTTTATGCAGATTGCTCCTCACAGGCAGAATCATGCTCCCCCATTACCTTTTTACAGGTATCAAGGCAGGCGAATAGGGCCATGACCCAATCCAGCGAACACTTTAATGGGTGCATCTGTGGGGAGAACCAGGCCCATGTGGGGCCTCTCATTCAGGGGCTCTTTAAAGTGCAGCACTTCGGGTTTGGAGCTCCATAGATGTCCATGCTCAGCGACAGCTCCGCCATAAACCTAAATGAGAGTTGGAATATGTTCCAGATGCTATGGGACTTATGCAATGCTGAAATCTCCACCAGTGTGGGCCCAGTGGGGGCGGAGGGGAAGGACAGGCCCGAGCCAAGGTTTAAGGGTCAAAGGCCATGTGAGATTGTCTGGTCATTACTCCTATTGAGACAGTGATGTGTGTGTGTGAGGAGGGAATGTAGGGCAGTTAAATAAGGAAGGTGTATCATTTACACAACCACACCCTGCTTGATATGTCCACTGAGTGGGAAGGCACTGATACTCCTCACAGAAAGAGCCACGCTGATACTTCTCCAGCAGCTGTTGAGATGCTGCTTTGGAGGAAAAATAGCTCAGAGACAGTTATACAAGCAGGTGGCAGCAGTATTTTTGTAACAGGAAGCTCACGAATGGGTGGGAAAGCCACACACAAGACCAGCGGGAGTGTTTTCGATACAGTTTGACATTTGTGAGCCCGGATAAGCCTCACCATTCTCGTGTCAGGATGAACAGACATAAACAAAACTACTTGGATGTTTCATACACAATCTCTTTGGCATGTGTTTTTGTTTTTTTTTCTTCTTCCAGTTTTAGTCATATAAAACTTGCTGTTGACTGAGGAACCTTTGGGATGACTGGGTTTCAAAACAGGTTCTGTTTATAGCCATCTGTGCTGATGGTCATCCTGTGGCTACAAACCACCAATTTTTATAGGCTGCCTTCATTTATGTCCGTGGCTAACAGTAAGTGGGCTCAGTGTGAAGCAACGATCTTAATTTACAGGTATATTTTGCATCTAGACACTAAAAATGAAGCCCATGTCTGACACACTTCTTTGTGTTTCGGTGGGTAAGGAAATAACTTGAGTAAATAACTCATGATGTAATGGTGAGGAGCCAAATGAAGTGAAGCAGACTGGCAGGCAGAGTGGCAGCAGATAAAATTTACAAACTTACAAAAACTGAAATGAAGAGCAAGAAAGTCATAGGGAGCGCAAGAAACAGCAAGTTGTACAACAAAGAAAGTGGCATGGCAGGGGAGAAGGAGGATCTGATGAGGTAATGAAATGGGGTGGCTTTTAACTGCTGTGGACGTGATTGAGTGACTTGAGAACCAATTAAGACTAATTTACAGGTTGAGAAGCTGAACTGGCATTTATGCAAAACACCAGATCTTAATACACCAAACACCGTGGACTGAAAGTAAAAATTAAAAGCAAAACCCATACAAAACAGAACATAACAAACAACTTGGAGTCAAAAGAGAAAATAAATGACCTATGAATGCAGTCTAAAATGGTTTAGTATAAAAAGTCACAGTCTTCTTGACTTTTTTTTTTTACATTGTCTTGGTATGTTCAAGGACTGAACTGAAAACTAGTAAAATAAAAAATAGAAAAAGAAACGTTCAAAAAGCCTGGAAAACAGTTGTTTAGAGCCACTTTAAAAGATAAACAAGGCAAGCCCAACTTTTCATTTACCATGAAAGATTGTTAAAAGTACATGGCCACAGTCTCAAGCTGATGACACGTTCTGTGTGCGTGCGTGGACAAGTGTAAATTGTATAACCCAGACACTGCAGTGTTGACCGCAGCCTGTGATCATGTCCAGACCACAGGCAGCTCACAGACACCACTACTGTTTTTGTGTGTGTATTCTTCGGCAAGAGATAAAACACAGCTACAGTTGTAAGCCAGACACGAGACCCGCTGATGTTCCATTACATACCGCTCTTTTCCGCAACAAGGCCACCGGCTGCTCTCAGTCACATCGTACAACAGTGATTAAACAATTTACTGTGCGGATTTGTCGCCTGTAAGGAAAGAGTAATTATATTTTATTCATGATTCAGGAATTTACTGCCATTTTTTATTTCCACAGAAAGACCTGTGACTTTAAGAATAAGATAAATACCAATTCCTCCATTGATGTTTCTGAGACTTTGAGCTAAAGTTGGAAGAACAAAGAGGTTCTTTAAGGTGTTGATAATCTTTCAGCGTTGCTTAAGATGCTGTCACACTGCTGGCATATTGAAAAAAATGCATGTTGTGCAGGTCTAAAACTCAGGAAATAACAGAAACCATATTAAGTTATCTGCATAGAACTAACATTTTGATATGCTTGTACCTGTGCAGTGGAATCAAATGTGTGGTTTTCAAAGGAGAGGGTACATCACAGATTAAAAGCTTAATTTTTAAACTTAAACTTTTATGTTTAAGAATTAACCGAGTATCAGAGAGCAAAACTTCAGGTCACTTTGTTTCCCCAAAGGCTTAAGTGGCAGAGTTATTCAGAGCTCAAGCTTTCAGTTATTCTTCCAGTTTCAAGCATTTAGAATGCTGAGTAAAGTGAATAATCATTAGTGCAGCTAAATATTTACATCTAAATCCATGTGCAAAAATGAACATGCAAAAGATTTTCTTGGCATATAATCAATTGCCTCAAAAATTCAACTGCCAAAATTTGTCTGCAAAGATTTTCCAGGGTATGTGGTGATCATGTGGTGACATAAGCAAAGCAAGCGGCTCTGGATGGTGTCGGGTAGCTTTTAGCCAATCAGTTTTGCGCTCCTTTGATTACGTGACAAACAGCTGGTTACCACGGTCACATTTAAGAGTTGCAGCAGAGTTTAGCACTTATATCAAGTGATTAAAGGAGCGTAATCTGATTGGCTAAAAGCTACTCGACTCGATCTACTTTGTCTTGTATCACCAGAAGGTCACGACACTAGCAGCAGAATTCTTTGCTGGCAAGTATTGAATTTTTCCTGGTGACTTTAAACAATTTTTTTTTTTTTAAATTACAAGCATAACAGTAAATTATAAAAAAATGTAGAGTTTGAAATTCAAAATCCAAGCAGTTTGGTTCTAATGAGATAATTTTATGAGACTATTTTTCAATCATTTCAAGTAAAAAGATTAGAAAATGTAAAGGAACGATAGCAAGGAAATAATTGCAGATATTATTAAAAAAAGAAAAGACAAATAGAAAATATTTCAAACCAAAGAATAAAAAAAGTGTTAGCATCTTTGTCATCCTCAGCCTCAATGTCATATAGTGTGTTTTATATTCTTTTCTCTTGGCTTCATTAATCTTTTTAGGGTTCTCAGGTCTTTTCCCAACAAGGTTAATTATTTTCTAGGTTTTGAATTAACCATAGATGACAGTGATGGTGGTCGCTTCTGTCTGTTGTACTCAGTTTTGTTTCCTGTTGTCGGGGGGTGTAGAAGGTGGTGGTGAGAAAGAACACGGAGACCTAGATGTAGGTGATGATTATGAGTTTAATGGAGATCGAACACAGTCCTGGCTCAGGCAGCATGGCTAATATGTAGCTAATACCGGTAGCAACTGACATAAGGACTGGACACAGAAATAACCTCAGGACTATACAGTTCTACTGAGGGGAAACTGACAAGCAACGTAGACGCTAACAAAGACGATGTGCAACGAGGATCTGACAAGAGCCGGAGACAACAGGTGGACTTAAATTCATGAGGTAATCAAGGGGACGAGACACACCTGGAAACAATCAAAGAGGAAGACCCAGATACAGACTCAGGACAGAAACTGAACACAGAAAAACCTTAAAATAACTACATAAAACACAGATCATGACACATGTGACAGATAATCTTCATGCATTGGCAACTAAAGTAGTTATGAAACACATTCAAAACTTCATACATTTCTACTTCTTTCAAAAAAAAAAAAAGAAACCAACTCGTGAAGAGTTGGTTTCTTTTTAACTTTCTACACCAGTTTCAATGGTTTGCTGCATCAAAGAAAATATATTGAACTAATTATTTTTTTCTCTCTCCCTTTTTGTGGTGCTGTTTGTTCTCCATATGGGCTTCCTGCTGGTTGACGAGTAGGTGAGTAATACGTTTTCACACACATTCCTGTAAAAACACATCCTTCAAAAGTATTTAACAGTTCTGTGTTCTCAGAGCTGGATGGTTTCAAAGCAACTTTTCATTGCACCCCAGAGAGTCTGTGCATGTGTGTCCCAGTGCGGAGTTATACTTTAGGAGGTGGAACGTTTCTTCACGCAGTCTAACCAAAGTTCAAATCACTGCCATACCTACATAGTCAAATCCGCATTAAAGAGGCAATATTCAACATGGGACCACGCAGCCTCCAACTTCAACTCTGATTGGCTCGTCATCAACGCTCACACACACATTCACTTGGAGAAAAAAAACAAAACAAAAAAAAAGCAATTTCCTTCTTTCTGTCTCCTGCTTCTTTTGGCAATCTCAAAGAACAATTTTATGCTCCAGGTCCTGCTATTAATAGTTATTTCAGCCAAAAGTGCCCCATCTCAGAAATTCAATAATAGCTTAATTTTTTTTTTTCCCCCCTCCGTTATTGATTCTTGCAAAGTGTTGGCTGTGGTGGAAGATTCACTTTTAGTCTGCTGAGTGTGGTGTTCTAGGATGAAGAAGCTGCAAATTAAAGTTTAGTGAGGATTATTAGCATCCCTAACTCATAAGCAAATTATTCTTGAGCAGATATGTGCTTTGTGGAGTGTTTGTCATTTAGTTTATGGATGTTTGAAATGCTCAAAGGCGTTGAACGAAAGCATTAAGGAATCAAGCTATTCAAATAAAACTTTTCCTTGTATTCTATCTTAATTTTATTGCCCTGCATTAAAAAACAAACACAAACATCAAGGTCTTTCCAAACGTTTCTGCCCACTTCAATGGATTTCCGAGTCTTATTGTCCCTGTAAGAATCTAAGAGTTATACATTAACCTTGATCATGTTTTACAAGGTGTTTACTGGATTTCCATTGTGAACACGTTGCCTTTAAAAATAAAAAACACCACACTCTGAGAACTTCATTTTTCCAGTCGGTTTTCTCTGTAAGCTATGTAAAACCACGCTGTTGAGATTAAAAAGTGTATATCATCAACAGTCTCGACAAAGCTGTTATTAAATTGTTTATATGCTCATTTAAAGATTAAACATCAATAAGTCATCTATTTTCAGTTTTCTTTGCTGTTGATTGACAATGTTTCTTAATGTCATTAAACATGTTCTGAATAATTGTGACTAGGTTTTGTTTGGTAGTGTCAGTATTCAGTCCTTTGGATGTTTTACCCTCGTTTTTTGTTTTTTTTTGTCAACAAAAAGCTATAAAAACCCTTTAATGTCAAAGTGAAAACTGATTTCTAGAAAATAATTAAATAAAATTCTGAAACATTACCGACTCACCTAATCCAACAGAGGTTCAGTCCCCCACCACCCTCTCAATGTACAGAGAAATGGTTTGAAAGCAACACACTGGATGTTCTGGAGTGACCAAGTCAAAGCCCAGACCTGAATCCAATAGAGATTTTGTGGCTGGATTTGAAAAGGCTTGTTCACTACCAATCCCCACAACCTGACAGACCTTTATGGGTTTTGCAAGGAAGAAATAAATAAATTATGTGCATCAACTAAATACTGACTTATGGAGGTGAATATTAATGTTTTTTTATTTCATATTGCTTTTGTTTACTTTTTATTTGTCAGTATTTTTGTAGAAATCCATTTTCACTCTGACATTTATGGGGGTTTTTTGTCAAAAAGAGTCATTTTGGTGAACATGATTGATTTGTAAAAGCAACAAAAAGGGTAAAATATTTAAGGGTGTGAATACTTTTGTAGTCTTGCGTGCTATAGGAAAACGACATTATACAGAACTACACATCAAGTGAATATTTGAGGCACACCAGTCAGATTTGTGACCTCTGGTTTGACCTATTGATTACATTTTTAAGCGAGTCTGATTCTACAGCAATCAACGTCTTGCCTTCTATCTGTCCTGTGAGGGCGGGGTTGTTAATTTAATATATTAGAAGCAGAAGCAATTATCGCCTTGCAGGGGCGAGTTGCTGTAAAACCAGGTTCTAGCGCTTTAAAACAAAACCAAATGGTTTGGAAATTACCGTCTTAGCATCTTAAATGGGCCTATTAGAAGAGTTCAAATTGTTCTGTGTAAATAGCAGTTTGTGTGATTTTCCTCCTTGAGAATTTTCACTCCAATATTTCCAGAAGTCTGCAGTCGTTTCCAAATCCATCAGGTTTCAAAACAGGTGGAAGCTGAAAAAGCGAAACAGAGCGACTTGGCAGTTCTCTGTTCAGCTGAGTTTGCCTCTGTGACAAAACAAACTGCTGCTAAAAGCTTCTTATGTTTCTGTGCTCCCTTTTACTTCAGTTGAAAATGTGACACTGGTACTGAAAATTCACTTTAGTCTTCATTTAGTAACAACTTCCACAGCAATGAATGCTAATGTTAGTGCAACCTCTAATTGTTAAGATGTGTTCACTAATTGGAAAAAGATCAGAGTTTTGAGTTGGCGGTCAAGTCAGTCAAACTGAAAGTCATCAGATCATCATCAACATTCCCCCCCAATCCCCATTTTCCAGGTTTATATACAAAGAAAAACATTTAAAAATGTTCATTTAAACGATGGCTATACGGGATGTTAATATTTGCACAGCCTAATAACGAGAACACTTATAATGACTGGTGCTTTAGTGTAATTCTGCTGTGGCAATTAATTACTATTCCATTAAAAAACCACATAAAAACAGCTCACATCTGCATTTGTTATTTAATCTATTTTTAAAATATCAGTTATTTATCAAAATTAAAGTTTTCAAAAGTAGCCGCAGATTGCAGACCCCTGATGTAGAGCCAGTTGGAGATGAATGATGTGATTAAATTAGATTAAGGATTAGAACATGCTAATGATCTACCTAAACAGACTTTTGTTGTTTCCATCTATGTTGCACATTCTGTCCATTTTGTTCTGATCTGTATTAGTTTTGCTGTCCATTAGCTACATAAACTAACATTTATGTTGAAAGACATTCACTTAGTCTATCAGGATGTCATTGTTTACGCTTTTGACTCATGAATGTTATGGCAAAATTGTACAAACTCACTTTTGATTATAATACATCCATCTATCCGACTCTTTTTTTGTCAGTGCATACACAGTAATGTAATTTGCGGAGTTTTCCTGCCGTTATTTTTAATAACTTGTAAGAAGGCACCAGTTAGCTAATGAGAGAATCGAAAACAAATCAGGGTTTACTTGATCGATGCATTCACAGAGAGTCGTGTGAGTTCTGCAAAAACCGCAGCTCGAACAAAAGCTCATTAGAGCAACAAATAATCCCCTTTTGTCTGCCACGAACACACAAATCGGAAGCAGAGTAAACACATTAGTGTTCGTGCCACTCAGGAGCTGGAGGCGTCCTTTGATTCTGGTATAATGAAAGGGGAAAAAAAAGCAACTGTGCTTGCGAACCTAACAGACAGCTCAGGAAATAGCATGCAGTCTTCCAACACACATGCGGACAACATGCAACAGCTGGCCACAGCTTTAGTCAGATAAGCAGGAGTGAAGGCAATTTCCTTTCAGAGAGCAGATCTTTGTGTTTTACAGGATTCCACCTACGGAGGTTAAGAGACACAAGTGTAGGGTCACAGATTTTACTCCATAAATAAATAAATGCGTTTCAACCAAGATACATTTTATAAAGCTATACGCAGTGATTAAAAGTGACGACTCTGTGGAAATTATTAAAGCAGAATCAGACAATAAAGCAATATTCCACGTTTTGGACATCTTGCGTAGCGCCGCCTGGTCAACCATCTGTAAAATGGAAAATGTGTGCCACAAATCAAACCTAGCAAGAAATGGGTGTTCAGGCTGCAAAAGATGGGAACAAGGGTTCACCTTTAACGATCCTAAAAGTACAGCCAGCGCTACAATGAAACGGTTCGGATTGAAACATATTCATGTGACGGCCCCGTCTAATTCCAGACCTGGATGCGTTTGAGAATCTGTGGTTAAACTTGAACGCTGCAGCTGACAGATGTTCCCTATCCAAGCTGACTGAGCTTCAGTTACTCTGCAAAAGTCAACATTTCAACTCTTGTCATTTTCCTTCTAATTCACAATAATGATCTCCTTTGTGTTAGTTTACAAAGCAAAAGTTCACAGTTGTGAATGCAAGGTGCTGATTGATCTTATTGATCGATTAAGGATTTGTTGATAATCAGCCATTTTCTTCAAAAACTATTTTCTCTTGTATCAAGAGGGTCAACCATCATTCCATAACATGCTGATTTAAAAAAAAAATCAATAAAATGTAACATTATTTTGCCGGCTGTGTAAAATACCGACTGAATAAACAGAAAATTGTTTTTTCTCACCTTATTAAACTCAGACATTTTTATGAAATATAGAAAAACGGAAACCTCCTAGGTTGCTGAATAGAAAAAAAAAAAATTTGGCGTCATGTTTTTGTTCATCATGCCCTAATTATTTTTTATTATCCTCACCGTTGTGCAGAACATCAGTCATTCATTTGCAGTAAAGCTTGCTGAGTGTTTATATTTCAAAACAGAACTGTGTAAAGTTTATTTTGGATCCCACTCTAGACTCTGCTTGAAACATTTATATTTCCCGTTCTGGTATGCCGCCACCATCTTTATTCCTGTATCAACTGGGTCTACTGAAGAATGACCAGTGGTGCCCTCGTCTGGATGGTGGCGAAACTACAAGACTAAAGGAAGATTTAAGCGGATGTTATCGTCGATAACATGATTTATTATTGACCTAATAAGCCATTATAGAAATGAATCATAAGTCGATTTATTTTGCAAAAGTCTTGCTTGACCTTTAAATCCAGATTAATCTATCAATGTGAAATTCGTCAAAAATCTGGGAAAATAAGGGTAAGCAAGAGGAGCAAGGGATGTAGCTAAAGAAAGATGACAAAAGGACAAGCGTATGAAACCAGAAGGAACACATGCTGTAGCAATTGATTAAAAAAGTAAGAGCAGAAAAGGAATTGATGGACACATACTGAAGACATTGAAATAGCAGTGGTTAGTATTAATCAGGGCTAAAAATAAAAAGCCTTTCACAAGCTGCTCTCCTAAGGAGTTACTGTTAATCAGCTGGGATGATATCTGAGGAGGTTGAGGCTTGGGTGTGGGAGTGGTATGTCTGATTGTGAATAAATACCATTTATATGTGTGTGTGTGTTTGAAAACATGCAGATTAGAGGGCAAAAATCAGGTCGGTAATCTACGTCATACACCAAACATGGGTCAGTCATAACAACATGAGCACCCTGCGTATGCTGAGTAAACCTCCATGCTGCTAACATCTGTAATCTGTAACTGATGTGCGTGGCTTATCAGGTGAAGTTCTTAATAATAAATGCTTTATTATTTCTTTTTTTTTTTTTTTTTTTTTTTAGAAATAAAAATCAGGTCTCGTGTCTGTATTTTACTGAACTATTTGCTCCAATTGCAACCAGACATGTTTTTGGTTAAACTCATAGATTTGGATTTGCACAAATGATACATATGCCCATTTTTTGTTGAATGACTTGTGCCCAGTCAGACTGGAGAGCATCTGTGAATGAATATGTGAACAAGTTTTAAGATTTGAAAATATATACCAACAAATTCACAGCTCGCATTTAGGCGTGGACTTTGTCTGGACCACTCAAACTGATTACTATGCTTTTATCTAAACTGTTAAATTAATTTTTTTGCTGTTTGTGTAGAGTTGTTATCCCACCAGTAGGTGGACACTTTTCACAATCTGAATTTGAAGGTTTTTTTTTTATTGTCTCAGCCTCTAGCTGGCTTTCTCTCAGGATTGTCATATACAGGTCCTTCTCAAAAAATTTGCATATTGTGATAAAGTTAATTATTTTCCATAATGTAATGATAAAGATTAAGCTGTCATATATTTTAGATTCATTGCACACCAACTGAAATAATTAAGGTCTTTTATTGTTTTAATACTGATGATTACAGCACATGAAAACCCAAAATCCCTGTCTCAAAATATTAGCATATCATGAAAAGGTTCTCTGAACAAGCAATGAACCTAATCACCTGAATCAACAAAGTAATTCTAAACACCTGCAAAAGATTTGAGGCTTTTAAAAACTCCCAGCCTGGTTCAGTACTCAAAATTGCAATCATGGGTAAGACTGCCGACCTGACTGCTGTCAGCTGCTAGTGTTGGTCCACTGTGTTTTATCAAGGGCAGGGTCAAGGCAGCAGCTATCAGGAGATTTTGGAGGACTTCATGCTTCCATCTGCTAAAAAGCTTTATGGAGATGAAGAATTCATTTTTCAACCCGGCCTGCCACCTGCTCACCGTGCCAAAACCACTGATAAATGGTTTACTGACCATGGTATTACTGTGCTCAATTAGCCTGCCAACTCTCTTGACCTGAACCCCATAGACAATCTGTGGGATATTGTGAAAAGAAAGTTGAGAGATGCAAGACGCAAAACTCTGGATGAACTTAAGGCTCATCAAAGCATCCTGGGCTCCATAACACCTCAGCAGTGCCACAAGCTGATTGCCTCCATGCCACGCTGCATTGAAGCAGTCATTTCTACAGAAGGATTCCTGACCAATTATTGAGTGCATAACTGAACATAATTATTTGAAGGTTGACTTTTTTGGTATTAAAACACTTTTCTTTTATTGGTCGGATGAAATATGCTAATTTTTTGAGATGGGAATTTTGGGTTTCCATGAGCTGTATGTCAAAATCATCAGTATTAAAACGATAAAAGACCTGAAATATTTCAGTTGGTGTGCAATGAATCTAAAATATATGACAGTTTAATTGTTATCATTACATTATGGAAAATAATCAACTTTATCACAATATGCACATTTTTTGAGAAGGACCTGTATTTTTCTCCATCTTTACATAAATTTAGACCAGTACAGGAAAATATACCATCCATGCTAGCAAGAAAGTGTCTTTGTCAAGTTCTTTGAAAGTGATGACAGCTAAGTAAATTGTAACCCAAGAAAATAGTTGCCGCATTAAGACAAAGCTGTTCAAATAAAGTGACTTGTAGAGAGAATAAACCAGAGATTTGTATGAGTTGTCAGTATACCAGAGGAGATGTAATGGAGTCACGATAGAAACAGATGTGGCGTGTCGCACAGCGTGTGCATGTGCTCTGCACGCGCGTACGCTTCTAAACACAGTCACACTTCACATCGCACTGATGCCCTTCCTCAATTGCAAACAGATAAGTTACACACTTCACACTCAAGCGGCCGCACGCGTTGGATTGCCCAGAATTTCCCCAAAAAATCAGACATCAAACAGGCGTGTGAAGGTTTCCCGCCAAAGCTTTTGATCCGTTGCAATGCATGTCATTCAGACACATGCTTCTCCCTGGTGCAACAGCCGTTTGTCCGCCATCACTGATTATCTGTGTTATCTGGAGGCCATTAGTGTGGTTGATTGGGACGGTCCCAGAATTCCATCTTTCTTCTTTTTTCCTTTGCTGCTGGAATGTCTGTATTTATCCTTCTTTTTTTTTAATGTGGGTCTTTGGTGCTGAAAATCCTTTCTTCCAATTTAAAGGTGCTGTATTTTACCTTCAGGTGCCAAAAGCAGTGACTCTGTCCAGAATAGAGTCTTGCATTCAGCAGATCCTGCCAGGAAGGGTTTTACTAACCAGTACCAAAGAGACCAACCTGCACATCCAGGAATATAAATATTTAGACATTATCCCTCTTTTGTCTCTGCTACTGATGCTCAGCAAGGCTCTATAAAGATTATTTGAAAAATAAATCTGAAGATAGTTAAGGTTTTAGAGATGCTTATATTAATAAAACTCATTTTAATATGTTTAAGTATCAATGAAAAATGGATGCTTTGCATGTTTCTTTGACAAGACAAATTCTTGCATTACTTTAGGACATTGTGGATGAGATGATCCTTTTCCAAACATTGATTTACTAACTTTCTGTACTTTATAAAAATAGTTATTAGTTGAAAAGTTGTAAAACATGAAACATTATTTCATCCAAGTATGTTGTGATAAACTTAGTCTGTGGTTATTTTTTTTCCTTCAAGACATTTGCATAAATTATTAATAAACTGACTGCTATTTTTGCTTGTTATGTAAGACATTAAACGCTCAGGTTCTGAACTTTTTGTTTCCTAATTATCAATTGAAGTAATGCATGGCAGATGAATCCCTAAGTCGATATTTGGTAGTAAAATGTTTCGCTGAATTTATATGCCCATCAGTCCGCTGCTGCTTTTTATGCAGATTCTGTCCATAACATAATTAGCATCCGTCCTGCTGTGTCATAGACTAATGAACTGCGTGGCAGGAGGATTGATGGAGCGTGGTTTTCCTGCAATGTGGAAATGAAGAGAAGTCTTAAAATAGCCTCTAATAGATCTTTAATGGTAGGAATTCAGCAGCAGATTTTGCGTTCCTATCACTTTCCGTCTCCTGCTTTCGCCTCATTTTGTGTATGTCAAGGAAAAAGAGAAAATGGAGAGAAGGCAAAACAACTGGGAATTTGCTCATTTCCTTTTCTTCCTCGAAGGCTGACTGTGTCCTATTTCCACCAGACTGGAAATGAAAGAAAAATATTCTTCTTCCTACTTCTTTTCTCAGCATTTCTTCCTATTAAGATGGCTGCCTTTTAAGTCTACTCGAGTGTCTACTCCTTACTGTGCTTTGATGCACTAAATATACAAATATATATAAATGAAACGTTTGCCCTATTAATATCTCGTTGTCTTTTTAAGCTATCCATGAGATGCTCTTATTTTGTGACATCTTTTCAAAAGTTGCCCAAAGAATCCCGATGCTAAATGTCTCATGTTGCTGTTTTTATTTGTGATTTTTGCTACGTTTTCATTCTCAGGGAAACTGTCTTATTCTGTCCTCAAAAACCTGAGCTGGTCAAAGTTAAGAAGAGAAATTAGTATCAAAAACACCTAGTAATAGAATATTGTGTATTAATATTGCATACATGGATGCGTGTGTGATCACTGATTACCTTTTCATTCCTTCGCAGACCTGAGTAATGAGGAATGCAAACGGGAAACACCCAGTTTCATGTTGAAAACATGCAGCTTGAGAGGCAGCAGAGCAGATGGAGCTGTGTGGGCTGATGACGGGCTTTGACACCCTTGATAGCTGCTTCAAGTACCATAACATTTACACTGAATGTGCACTATTTATGCCCACACAATCAGCACTCAGAAAATAAAAGAAGGAAAAATCAACAGTTATACATATATTTATCATACATTTCCACACAAACTCGAATAAGCAGAACTGACTCAGCGTCTGTGGTACAGTTTCTCTTTCCTGGTGATAAATGAAACACTCAACCATCTGCTGACCTAATAAGATTGACTAAATCAATGCTGTTCAGCTCCATACTTTCGATCCACAGATTTTTTTTTCTTTTTTCCAGAGTTTCAGAGCAGCAGTTTCTTTAAAAGATCTTGTTTATGTGCCTGCCTCACAGCAAGAAAACACCTGATGAGTTTTGATTTGATCTGTCCAGTGAAAAGGTTTTTCTGAAGTACTGAGGATGTGAGCTGATTGGGAAGGGATTGCCGCCGGGATGGCATTCCATAGCAGCTCAAGAAATATGGAAATGTTAGCTGAAATGAAATGAAATGAAATGAAATTTTATTCGAACATGATACAAGTATAAAAATAGTGCACAGTAACAAGAAGTGCATAAAAAAAGAAGAAAGATACAGTTTTTGTCTCAGTTAACATATCATGGTCGAAATGGGGTAGGAAGAAGTGAGAACTTATTAACTCCTACCCCCTAAGCACATGAAAACTTTACAGTCCTACCAGCAAAGAAAAAAAAAAAATCAAAGTCAAAGTGGCAGTCAACAGTTACTAATATTTACATATACATTTTCCCTTATTATGCTGGTTTGTCTTTCCAAACCCTTACACCAAATTGTTATCTTCAATACACACATTATTGCTTTCTCTCACCCATATGTCTATATCTGTTGAAAATGACCTCTTTGTATTTTATTTTGAATTGTATTAAACTATTGCTTTGTTTCAAATATTCATTTAACTTGTTCCATAACTTTACACCTTTAATTGAAATACAGAAGCTTTTTCTTGTTGTTCGCAAACTGCAGATCTTTAAGTTTGAGAGACCCCTTAAGTTATAGCCTCCTTCTCTTTCAGAAAACATGCTCTGTATGTGCTCAGGTTGCAACTTTTTAGATACTTTGAACATAAATTGAGCCATTTTAAATTCTACAAGCTCGTCAAATTTGAGAATTCTGGATTTTATGAACAGTGGGTTTGTGTGCTCATAATAACCAACATTATGGATAATTCTAATGGCTCGTTTCTGTAGGATGGTTACCGGATGTAAAGAGCTCTTGTAAGTAACTCCCCACACACTTCACAGCAATATGATAGATATGGTAAAATCAGAGAGTTATATAGAATATGAAGTGATTCAGCATTCAGTACATGTCTAGCTCTAGCCAGTATGGAGATGCTTCTACTGAGTTTACTCTGTAAATGTTTAATATGAGGTTTCCAACTGATTTTGTCATCTATTATTACATCGAGGAACTTATTAGCAAAAACCCTTTCTAGAGTTACGTCCTCTATTTGAACTTGGATTTCAGTATTTTTGTAACAGTTCCCAAAAACCATGATTTTAGTCTTGTCCAAATTTAGTGATAATTTGTTATTGTTAAACCATATCTTTAACTTACTGATCTCTGAGGTGACTGTTGAGTTATGTGAATTATGTTCCAGAAAATTTGTAAAAATATTATCAATTAAGGTAGCGCAGTGCGATGTAATGCGACTGGGCCTGGTGATTTTAGGATACAGGCTTGGACTGAACATGGTGTTAATAAATTCTTCAGTCACTCTATGTTTGTTTGGATTAAGAAGGTCAATGTTGAAATCCCCACAGAAAAATGTTATTTTTTGATTAATTGTTAAAAAATTTTCTTCTATCCAGTTGTTGAGTACTTCAATATTTGATCCAGGGGTTCTATAAATGCAACTCACTAAGACATTTTTATTTTTTTCCACGAGTATTTCTATAGTCACACATTCAAACATGTTGTCCATGACAGTTGACAGTGTTTCGATCAACTTATATTTAATCTTCTTGTCAACACGCACAGAGTAAGCATATTTGTATGCTTATAGCAACATATTATTAGACTATAAAATTCAAGTGTGCTATGTTTCGTGTTAAATCTTATAGTTTTGTGCAGTTTTTTTCTGTCACTTTCAGGAGTATTTTGACTGGTTGGTTGTGATTGGGCTGCACAGTGGTGCAGTTGGTAGAGCTGTTGCCTTGCAGCAAGAAGGTTCTTGGTTCGATTCCCGGCCCCGGCCTTTCTGCATGGAGTTTGCATGTTCTCCCTGTGCATGTGTGGGTTTTCTCCGGGTACTCCGGTTTCTTCCCACAGTCCAAAAACATGACTGTTAGGTTAATTGGTCTCTCCAAATTGTCCCTAGGTCTGAGTGTGTGTGTGCATGGTTGTTTGTCCTGTGTGTCTCTGTGTTGCCCTGCGACAGACTGGCGACCTGTCCAGAGCGTACCCCGCCCCTCGCCCGGAACGTTAGCTGGAGATCGGCACCAGCAACCCTCCCGACCCTACCAAGGGACAAGGGTGTCAAGAAGATGGATGGATGGATGGTTGTGATTGGCAGGAGGTGCTGGTGCCAGCTGGAGATGGGCACCAGCACCTCCCGACCCCATTAAGGGACAAGGGTGTAAGAAAATGGATGGATGGGTTGTGATTGGCTCTTTTTCATCTAAGGACTATGCTGATTGGATGAAAACGATCCCTCTGTGTGGTGTGGTTAATTTACATACACTTCTAGCTGTGAACGCAGTTGCTTCTGTACTTTGCGTACATATAACTCACTTTACGTATGAAAGACTCACAAAATTGTATGCCTTTTTTCCAGTCTTGGTGTTCCATACGTAAAACGCTGAAACATCAGAGTGGAGCATATATGCGCTCACGTCAGTGTCACTCCACACTTAGGTTGGCGGCACAAAGACAACGCCACAGGAATGTAGTTTTTTAGCTAGACTGTATGAAAACTCAGGATGTTTGTCAATCTCACCACCAGAAGTGTGGGTACCAAGACCCACCCATGATGTTCTGTCCTGGCCGCCATTAATGATTTACTCCAGAGATAGGAACCTGAACACTTCAGCCAACTGTACTATTATTCAGTTGACATTATTGGTAGCAAATTGACATTTCATTCAGAGCCATTTATCAGCATTTGGCACTCTATGTACCCGTAAGGTAACCACAGAGTGTCACCTGGTCTGTCTCTCTCACTTCACCACCGGTGTCTGCTGGAGATGGGCTTAGACACCAGCACCAGTATAAACCCGATAAATTGAGTATGAAACAGTTGGATGGATGTTTATTAGCACATCATCAGGTTCCTTTGCTATGCTATTTGTTTCTACAGCATTAAACAGTCTGATCTGTAGATGACATTGCTTAAAGTTGAAATGCCAGTGGTGGTTTGTGAAACAATGATCCTAAAACTGAACTAAAACTACTTTGCAGTTTGGAGGTAACAGGTTGTCAGTCCCTAAATGGAGGGAGTAGTTATTAGAGAATATTGATGCAGAACTTTGCATGAATGAGAAAATGAACTCCAGATAAAAAGTGAACTAAAAAAAGAAAAAGACGCTGATATACAATGACAAGTATTACGACTTCACTGATTCACCAGGTTTGTAATTATAGATAGGAAACATGCAGACAGACGTCTGCTGAAATGCATTGAGATAGAGCAAGCACAACCTATGAGAGGAGAAAGAGTTTTTGTCACCTGTGATAATGAAGGTAAACAGTTAAAAAAATAGGAGAGTCAAGAGGAAACATCACAAAGAATCCTCTATTAAACTATTGACTCCCCAAACACAACTGTCTTTCAAAGGTTTGCCCGACAGCATGATTAATACTCACATTTGGTACCAATCTCTGTTCAGCAAGTCGTCGTCTAGTTCACAAAAATAAATATTTAACTTAAAATGCAATTGAGCAAGTGGAACATGACAGAAAAACATAATCACTGGGTTTAGTTTCTGCTGTTTGAAAGCAGAAGTGAAGTTCAGTTCCACTTCACTTCATTTTTTTTCCAGTCACTGGCTACGTTCGCCCCGGCTGGTTTGGGTAACCACAGGGACTGAGCCGCTGGGCATGAATCGAACACCGTCTGGCTGCCAGCTCATCTCAACTGCTGATTCTATGCTCTTTGCTGCCAGCGCTCTAATAAAAGCATGAAACTTTCCAAAGGTTTTATTCAATTTGAGACTTTAGAATCAAATTTGGATGTAAACTGCTTTGACTTTTTTTTTTTTTTTTTTCCAGAGACATTAAGTCATTTTTCCTTTGAAATCGTTATTTTGCTCGTTGCTTATCAGCTGTATCGATGTGTCAACCTTTGCTTGTGCAGAGACTTGCTTATGCACTACATTGTCATAATTATTGGGTTACTCACCTTTATGCGCCCATTAACTTTACTGACATCTCATGACCACTAATATATGGAGCTAACTCCAGTGAAAAAAATAAATAAAGACACAACTGTGCTATTATTACAGCTATACAAGGTTTAGATTGATCAGAGGCATGATTTGTTAGGCGTGATTAAAGTGAATCTGTAGCTGTATTCAGTTGTCCATTTCTACTGTATCTGCAAACTCACTGGAAAACAAACAAGCTAGCAGCATCTAATCATAGGATGCTAATGGTGGTGGACTTCAATTTGCATTTTTAAACTGGATGTGAAATGGTGTGATTTAAATGTCCCTTTTTAGATGTGTATCTTTACACATCTAAGGTCCTGAACTTTGCCACATGACAATATGCAACATAGGCATACTTAATTATAAGAAAAGAATGAAATAAAATAAGATCACCAATCTTTTCTGCATAAAATTTTGAGTAGATTTTATTTGATGTTGAAGTAAAAAAAATAAATTCATAAGAGACTAAATAAATATGAGCAGCAAAAACATACAAAATGTATAAAAATATGCACATTTAGGCGTTTGGGTATGATGGATGCATTTCTTTTGTTACCTGTAACAAGCTTTCCTTTGTTAAAGATTAGACGGCAATACAAGAACTAAGAAGTAAACCTTTAATTGGGTGTCCAACTGTAGTTCAGCTTTATCTCTACATGAAACGCAAAATAGAAACACTTTCCAGTTATAATTACACTGTACTGTGTTAAATTACTTGAAAGAAAAAGCAAAGGGCACCTATAACATCCTCATTAAATGACATTATAAAATATGACCAGCAAGGCCCCCCATTCCTGACAATCCATTTTTTTAATATCAGCTTAACAAGCTGCACAACCACAGCACTTATTCGATCATTGTTCAATTTGGACTCCAGCAGCTCGGTCTGAGTAATGAGCCTTCATGCACTCGCTCCTACCTCATAGCTAAGTGGCATTAATCAAGGCTTGCCCATAAACCCAGTGGATTTCCTTTGGCACAGAAAGTGTAAAGTTTGATATCAATGCACAATATTGGTAGCAAAGTTAAGTGGAAAGAGTTGAGTGTTTCGACTACGATGCGGGGAGGCGGGGATGACGTCCAGGGGTGTTTACTGTAAAACAGTGAGGGTGTCGGCTGTGCGGAAATGTTAACGCTGTGCCTTGACTCAGAGGTTTGACTTTAAAGCAGTGTGTTTATGCAACAATCTCTAAGAATTTAAATGATCCCGTTTAATTTCCTCCTCCGACGACACAGTCATTGTTCTTTTTTTAGTTTTTGCTTTAGAGTAACTGGGTTCAAGAGGGATCTAATTTTAGATAGTATATTAAATTCAAACTACATTCTTGTCACGTGAACTTCTCCCACATTCCATTTGTTTTTCTTTTTTTGTTTTTTGACATCTGCTGCACAGCTCCCTGAACAGGAGTCCTGGACTGGTTTTAGTCCCAAAACGGGTAGCTGATCGGAATCTGATGTACCTGCGTGTCCGTGTGTGTGTGTGTGTGTGTGTGTGTGTGTGTTGTGTGTGTAAGCCAGTGTTTTTGTGAGCCTGTTAGGTGTTGGCTTTCCTCACCAACATGTCAGTCTGTGTCTAGTTAGCGAGGACACACGCACTCAGAGTTTTCCAACTCTTCTTCCACCCGTCACCCGTCTCCAGCTTCAAGCATCATCATGGAAAGTTGGCTTCTCTCTGGCTCCACTCTCTTTCTTTCTTCCTCTCCGCTGTCCTCCACACACTCCATCCACCCATCTCTCTTCGCTGCGATCACATGGCCCCTGGATGTTGGAGAAGAAAACAAACAGCTGCTTCTTCAGCTGGCAGATTTCTAATGAGTCACTGTCTTTACACGCCAATTGTTCTGATGCATGGGGGTCACTCTGCTCTTCTTCGCAGGTGTTTAAGATATTCGCAAATGGACTTTCCAGTGAAAGTGGTGTTTTTATTAGCTTGCTATGAAGACAGATTTTTTGGTTAAATTTAAGCAACATGCCAAAGGTAGCAGAATTTGACAGACATAAATAATCTAGCACCAAGAATGTAAAAAAAAAAGGGGATTTCAGGAAATGTTTGAAAACCATATTTCAGTCAATATTTTGACCACTTTATAATGGTGGTTGATGTCATATTTTATATAATTTCAACTCCAGGAATCCCAGATTATTCGACTTTATTGTGATGTATGACTTTAGAGATCACGAAATGAGCGACACAACATGTATGGATATCGTCCAAAAAACGACATTGTGACAGATATTGGTTCTGTTTTAACTTATCCTCTTTGCATAACTAATTCAGTGAAACAGACAATCAAATTGGTATCTTGTTTATTTAAGTTTGAGTAAAATTTCTGGATGCTGATTGGTCAAAACAAGTTTACTCTTCAAAGATTCACCACACACACACACACACAATTTTTGTTAGTTTCTATATTGAAAGAAACTAACTTGGATATTGATTCAAAATGTTTCCTTGTCTGATTTTGCAATTTTGTAATTATTTATACGACTTCCTTTCATTTAAATGAAAGGAAGTACACATAACTTTGTATTTGTCTCATCTTATTGCCACTTTTAAATATTAAATGATCAGTAACTCAGTACTTGACTGGGCATTTCTTTACCAAATACCTTTTGAGTCATTTCTTCTTGCTTTTACTTGAGTAAAGATATGCTGAAGTAGTGTTACTGTTACTTCATTGCAATTTTTGAGGACTTTACCACCTTCTGAAATGTATAAACAACCAAACTAATATATATCTATACATATCTGATTAAAAAAAAATAACTGACCGACAATAAAAACTCACTGTTATGTAACCCATGTGGAAATGTTCATAGATGATGGATTTATTTTAAAGTTTTTTTTAACACATTCCTATCAGGAGCAAAAGGTTGGTGGGATGAATGCACCAACCTTTCATCTTTTCTAAACAAGGTCATCTGTAGTGTCTTCCAGCTCATGACCTTTTGAACACACAACGTTAGTATGGAAAAAAAAGAAGAAATCTCATAGTCTTGACCTTTACGCCCAAATGTACACCATGTAGCACCTTGACATCGGCCCGGCTTTGTTTGGTCAAGTGGTTGCTTAGAAATAAAACCCTTATGTTTTACGGCTACCATCATCAGGTAAGATACCGCTTTCCTATGGATAAACAAAGGTATTAACCAAACGCACACTGGCAAGAAATTAGCCTTTAATCCGTCCTCTGATTCTTTTTTATCTCCTCTCTATCCGACATGTCCCCTGACTCTTTATTTATCCGGGTCTCCTCCTGACTCTGTGCTGCTTCAACAATCAAGCATAGCAGAGTTAGTAGCAGTCCAACAAAGCAACATAAGAGCAGAATTGATTACAGGATCGATGCGGCGGTGGTTGTTATGGATCCAAAGTGTAAAAGATGAGTGAGTGAAGCAGATGAAAGGAAAGGAGACTTTGGTTATGCTGTTAGTCATCCCAGCTTGTCCGGCCTTTTTTTAAAGTCTTGTTTCATATCTTGCTTTATCTCTGATGCACCAATATAACGACCCGAACCTTAAGAGAGACGTGTTATTTATAGCCGAGCTCGCCCTTTATCTTCCTCTGATGGCTGGGCTGCTTTCATCCAGGAGGGCCCGCTGATCTCACTCCGGTAATGTTCCGTCATTTTGATTCAAAGGATTCAGCGTTCCACTCTTTGTGCAACTGCGGAGTCCTCCGCTGCTCCTCTTTGTGCGCTCGGGTGCTTCGAACATCATGAGGCTTTTACGTATTCTCTTTCTTGGTTTTCCATCACCTCCCTCTCTGTTGGTGTAGAGTTTTCAAGGTTGGCACTGGAAACCCCCCCCCCACAAAAAACAAGCTAACAGATAATGGTAGAGACGGAATCATCTGGGAAAACCTTATATTCTTACATTATTTCCTTCAATTGCTTATTAAAAATGTAAAGTATCAAAAATGCCCACTGAGTTATCTTGTCTGTGTGTATTATAGTGCCTTGCAAGCGCATCTGTACACCCTAGAAGTATTTCATATGAAGTTGCATTACAACCACAAGTTTTTATATTTTACTGATATTTTATGTGATCAGCAAACACCTACTAGAGCAAAATTGCCAGGTGGAAGAACAATGAATCCGTGATGATATTGAATTTTAGCTCACTTCACTTCCTTGAAAACAATTTAGTGTAATTTAGCTTCAGTTTAATTGTTGCTGTTCCTTGAAGATATCATGAAGCATCCGAGGTAAAGTTATGGAGATGTTTTATTTAGAAAACATCCTAAAATTTGTCATGGAGAACAGGAAATCCATAGGAGGGTCCATCATTCTGTGTCTTTTGTGTCCATGTAGATGTTTCAGAAGTAAATTCAACCTCACATTATTGAAGAAAGGAAAGAAACGTATCCACATCTGAGTTGCAGTTGGCATTTCTTGAGGGGGAAAAAACCAAAAGGTGCGTCACGAGTCATAGATTTTGCCTGCTGAGAATAAAATTGAAGCAAGAAACTGATCAAATAAATAACAGTCTGCAATAAGGTTGAAAATGAATCACACATGAAAGCTTTTCAACTAAACGGCCACTAAAAGTCAAAGACTTTCGGTTTTTCTTTAAAAAAAATTTTTTAAAACAAAATCCATTAATTTCTCTTCTTTTGCTTCCTCTTTTAGGGTCTTACAATAATTTTAATAATCTGTGACAATTACAAAGCCACTAATGGAAAATTGGAGCCAGAGGATTAAGCCATATGTACTGTACAACTAAACTTTGGTCCATTGAGAAGGAAAATGTCCTGCCTCCTAAACAGCTTATTTCGATTACATCCAGATTATATATACACACAGCAAATCCCACAATAAACACATCTCCATCACCTCCATTGTTTGACACTTACAGTATATCAAAGCTAAGATCGAGCTAAAGTGCTCTCGCTCCTTGAGTCGGGAGCTTTTTATTTTCTTTCTTAATGGTTTCACGGTACAGATCCGCTTCTGTCACATATTTCGTTTCCATTTTAAGATGCTTGTAATGATTCCTTGTAAAGCTCAGCCTCCGAGTCTCCAGGGAACTGATTACTCACACACTTAAATCTCACTGCTCATGCTTTTCAGACTCCTTTGTCAGCTTGTTGGAGGGAAGGCTGTGGGTTTTTTCGCTGTATATGGGTTTCTCTGCTGGACCCCATTCATCAACATTACGGCTGCAGTAGTTGGGCCCAGGGGCCGTCTCTCCCTCCAACACCTGCAGCTTGTCAGCGCGGCCCTATCGAGCATCGGCGCGGCCTCGAGCTGGCTTGACAGCGCACGTCTCGCAGAAACGGTAATTAAACTGAGAGGCACGTCCAAAGCAAATGTTATGTGAACAGTTAATTTCCTGAACGTCGGTAAACAGCTGTTAAACTTTTTTACCTTCTGCTTTGCGTCAGTGTCATTTCCTCTGGAGTCTCTGCTACTTTTTGGATCCTAATACACGCCATGGCAGGGTTGAGTTTGTTGAAGTGGGATTCTGTTAACAAAAGCTACAAGCAGCTGATATTTTCCTCGAACCTTCCCTGTAAGGAGCTTGATTTATCCAGTGGTGCCACCACATCTCTGTATCCCCTCAGGATGAGATCGGTTTTGTTGCCTTCACAGGCATTGATAACCACACAAAGTGGCCATTTTACTAGTTATGTTTTGTACTTTAAGTATAACTGTATTGATCAGATAAAAGCAGTTTTTATCTGCACATCACATCAGTCAGTTTCTCCAGTTATTTTTGCGATCTTTGCAGGAATTCACCAAAACTCAGATTCTCGCACTTTTTGCCGCTCTCTCATATTTGTGAGTTTATCAGGAGTATTTCTTACTCCTTCTCTACTGCTGCCTCACCCTTGCTTAATGCGAAGTTATGGTCCATGACCGACGTGGCGCACGGAGCATAAGTCACATTTATTGTTTTACGTAAGCGCAAATATTACAAAGTAGCACAACAAAAATCACTGACTTTCATAGCAAAAAAAGTCACACAAACAGTCGTGATCAATGTGAAAAGAAGTTCAATATTATTTCATTTGAAGCAGTACTTATGCAGACACAGCTGTTTATTAATGTTTCATCTGCTAAAATGCCAGAATGTATTGATAAAGTCCATGAACAAACTGGTGACATTTGGCAGTTCACTAAAGGATAGTTTTATCGATACATTCTACCGGCTCTTTGAGAACATTCATTGTCCTGATTATTGCACAAAATGAAAATAAGTTTGATACCCCAGCCCTAAACCGTAACATTTCCTGTACGGGCCACAAGGAACAATAATCATCAATCTCGACAGCACAAAGTCGTCTGTGCACAAAGTTGCAGGTGGTGGGAAAACAATCCTGAAATGTCGGGATAAATGTGTTTCGTTCACTCACTGAGCTCTGACCTTTGAATGTGATTAGCTTGTTTCTCACATTTTCCTAAAAAAAAAAAGAAAAAAGAGATTATTTTTCTCTTCATCCTGATATCAAAGTCCTCTGTCTTGGTTTCTGCTAACCCGTACAGTGTGCATACCTTACCTTTGCCAGGAAGTGTTTCACATATTTTTGAAGGAACAGCCTGATCTAGGATGGCTGGAATGGTGACTATTAAACTATATTGAGATGGATGAGCAATATTTAAGCTTCAGCTGGCAGACACTTTGTTGTGGCTTTGTGTAAAACCTTCTTTTACCGAATTGTTGTTCGGTAACTGACTTAAATTGATCTACATTACCCTTTTAATGACTCTTTCTTTATTGTTGTCCCTTGATGAAAGTAACGACTGACTGTCACATAATGATAATAATGAGCAAGCTAAACGTATATCCGTCCGATCGTTTCTCAGGACCAGAGGCCAATAATGTCTGTAAACGACAGAAAAAGCGTCTAAATCTCCTAAAGATAATCAATGTAATGACACTTCTGACTATTTGTCACCTGCTCACATCAATGGATGCTTTTTCTTACTCCTGTTGCCCTCACTGAACAATTCTCTCTGCAAAAACCTGAAAGAAGGGAGTGGACAAAGCAGCGTTTCCAAAACAAATAAAATGCTAAAGTAGAAACCTTGCTGAGGTTTGCAGACAAAAGTATTTCTCATCATTTAACATCACCCAGACAGCTCAGTGATCCCAGATGTAACACTTTTCCATCACAGTGTCCGAACACAACCATCCGATGACAGATATTACAGTTCCAGTCTCTGCTCGCTAAAAGGTCATTCGCTTATATGTCAGGTACATTTTTTCTATTATTTCTATGTCTTTCACAAAGACAAAGAAAAAAATATTTAGAGTATAAAAAGGACCGAATTCAGAATATTTTGAAACTATCATCAATGAAGCGTCTTTGTGATTATTCATAAAGGCTGAAAATGGTGTATGGCGAGGATCCAGATGATGGGCTGATTTTTTCACAAAGGCCTCTGACCCCCAGAATGATGCTCAATATTTTCATCAGACTTTTTAGTATTCATTTTTGTTTGTCTTCATTTGCTCATCTTTTCTTCTTTTTTTCCAAACAAAGGGTGGCCCTGAAATCTATACGGAAGCAAACGAGCACAGAGGAATAATTGCAGCTGAGACCTTGATAAAACACGTTTTGAAGGCCGACACGAGCGCCAGCAGGATTATTCATCTGTGCACTTATCCACTGTGCTATTTGGTTTCAATAAGTCCTTAAAATGTTTGTCACATTTTAAAAAGTGCCAGGCTGCTGTTTCATGCATAGACGCAACAGTTCAGTTTATTAAATTATCACTCAATTAACTATTTTTGCTTTAGTAATTAACCATCAGTGCAGGTCATGCTTTCTATATAATGTACTAAAAGACTTTAATTTTTTTTGCAATTCACTGGTAGTCAGACTTGCCTCTAGAGCTCACAAACTTGCTTTTAAATGCACCTTAAAATTTTTTTTATTGTGTTATCTTCTACATTTAAGACAGTTTAAAAATGCTGTCTTTGATTTTGGTGTTGAATCCATTAGAGTTATGGATCAGTTTTTAAAACTTGGTTCTGAATTTCTTCTATTCATGCCTCTAAAACAAAACCTTCCTCATCATCAACAAGCCGAGTTGAGGCAAACCTCAGAGATGGTTTCTCTGCCCCATTGAAATCCTTTTTTTGGTTAAATGTCGAAATGCATAAAAAAAAATTGATTTGCAAGTGCCACCGTTTGTCTTTAAGGTATGACCTAGAACATTCTCAGACAGTTTTTGTAAATCTGACTCTCGTCTTTCAGTCTTGTTAGTTTCTTGAAGATGAGAAAATGTTGTCATCTGACATTTACTGTTGTACTACCAAATTTGCTGTGTCTCTTTTTTGCTGAAAGTGTCAAAGGTTCTTGTTGCAGTTTTTCAAAATGACTCGAAGAATTTAACTGTAGATTATACAATGGTGTTGGAAACGCAGCAAAATCCAAATAAAATCTCAAAACTTGATTAGATAAATAAGGTGGCATTCCCTTTTTTTAATGTATCCTGTCCAACAGTGTGGAAATCAGAATTTCAATGATTCGTGTCAAGGTGCTTGTTGACTTATTTCCACAAGCAAAGGAGGATTCTCCACTTGATACAAACATGAAACGTTAGAACAGGATCAACTCCCCTTTTTTCAATCTCACACAGGTGAAAGGTCAGGCTCGAATCTTACCCGAGTCGCGCAGGTCGCGCCACAACCGCTGCCTGTTTGGGTGACGGCTTTCAAAAAGGGAATCACCAGCAGATTCAAATGTGGGATTTTAGCTACGAATCACTCGTTCCCCACAGCCACAGGAACATGTTCTGCTGCACGCAACTTTTCATATTTCTTCTGAAGCCCGTGGAAAATGAATGGCTCCATCAATCATGCAGCTGAGCCAGAGGGGAGAAAAATACAAAATGATGGCTGGAAGCTTCACACAGACACAAATGTGACTTAAACAGAGGAAGGGAGGTTGGTAACTGAGTGTGCAGAAAGAAAGCAAAGTTAGAGAGAATACAGAAAAGATAAAATGGAGAGGCTGTTCAAATGAGACAAGGGGGAGACTGAAGCACATTTTGTATGGAAAAGAAACACTTGAAATGAGACCATCAATATCAGAAAGACAGATGGCGTTTAAAAAGAAAATAACAGAAGTACACAGGAAAAGCACCCTACTGAGGCTGCTAGCCAGTGCATATGTTGTGTGAAAACTTCCTTATGAATTTTAATTTGTTTGCTAATTAAGCAACTTACCAGATGACTGTTTTGCCTTATGGGCAGCAGCCAGACAATGAGGAGGCCTCAGATTCAATCTGGTGAAGTAGAGACCAGAGCAGCCTCTGTTCAATTTGAAGCGATATTTTATGCTGGTGTATTTGACTTATGAGTATTCAGCGCCTTTCAATCAAAGAGTCAAGGTACGTTTCAGAATTGAGGCATTTTCAAAGTGCGCAGCCAGACAAGTCAAACGCCTGGTGGACAGATGAGACATAACCTCAGCTGGTTGGTGATGGTGACTAGAACAACGTTCAGATGAGTCACTGGAGCTTTTAAAGCCAAGAACACATTACCTGCTGTCCATCATGTTGTGGTACTGGTGCATTGCACAAAGTAAATATGAACAAAGAGTTTGTCTAAATCCTTCAGCATTCCTCAATTCAACTGCTAGATGGATGAACCTTGGACACAGTTGGCTCACGTGGATTAGACGTGATCCATGTGAAATCTTGAAATCTACTACTGAAATCTTGCTCTTAAACCGGGGTTGCTATGCACAGATTTTGTGTTTTTTGCAGTGTATTTGTAGAGTTTCAAACTGCCAAACCAACCAGGCACATAATGCCTTACTCGAGGACGGGCCTGCTGATGTGATTTTGCTGACTCCCCAACTCGATCGTCACAGTTTGTTTTTCCCTCCGATTCTCCCTTTTGGGCGCGTAATTTCCCATAACAAATGCCGTTTCTCCAGGGCGCGCTGCAATTAGATCCTGCAGCTCTGTGTCAGCCACTCGTTCAGCTCACGTTGCTGTCAATAAGTTCCCTTATTTTATTTTTTTTACTGCATTTGGGGCATTGTGTGAATTAGGCACAATTGTTTCACAAACGGCAATAAAAACAGGATTAGTGAAGCTGGAAGCTCTTAAGTTGGGCTTTGATTGATAATAACAACGACGCTCCGAACAGCTTCTGCTGTTCTCGGTGCAGCCTCCCGGAGCAGACATGTTCTATATTTATCCACGCAGACTGGTGCAACACTGTAACTAATGAGGCTAAATCTGTTATTCGGAGACTAAATGTTTGTGGTTCATGTGCGATGCGTGCCTTGTCTCCACAGTTTCATCCTGGTGTTTGGCTGCCTGGTTCTCTCGGTGTTCTCCACTATCCCTGCTCACCAGGAATTCTCCTTGCATTGCCTCCTCATCCTGGTAGAACCGACACACACTTCCACACAGACTGGTTCATTAAACCGACACGTGACATCCAGAGGGCGCATGCCTACTTAATAATGTATAAAGGTATCATTAAAGGGAGATTATTAGTAATTAATGTGTTTGCCTAACACAGAAGGTGAATGAGCGAATCTTTCTGATGTCTAATGGGTTCTTATTTTCAGAATAAGACGATGTCCAGAATTAAACCTCAACGGTGAAGTGAGGAAAATGTAGTCCTCAATTAGCTGTATTGTGGGTTGTTTTTTTTTTTTTAGTTTAATGAGATAATTTCACAGTTCAGGCTGTAATTTGCCATATTTAGAGGTTTGTGTGAAGCGTATACACTGGATATGAGAAATGTAGACACTACAGTGTCCAACAGGACCAGAATTAGTCTCTTCACCTTTAATTTTACCAAAAACATGAACTCAATGGACAAACAAACTTTTCAGAGGGGAAAACAGAACTAAAAAAAATGTCTTTTCACAGGATTTAGAAATGATCTCAGACAAATTTGGAGCTTTTTTTTGATACAGAATAATGCCGAAGATGTCTAAGTCAAGATGAGCCATGTTGATGAACCCTTCACAAAAACACAGACCAACTAGTAAACCAAATGTCGATTCCACAAAGTAGTTTACAAGGATGTTATACACCTGAATTATTCTCCTTCAGAGGAAGATTTCACTTTGTTTTTCCACTTAGATTTACCAGTTATCATCAGGGGCATGCGTACAGTACGTAGATTTTATCCACAGTGGATGCAGGAAATCACATTTGGTGTGAGTGTGAATACTCGCTGAAATGGTGTTACCATCCTCTAAGTTTGTGTGTTTGTTAATGACGCTCACAGCAGCAATAGACTGCTGATTTTGCACACCCAGGCCTGTAATGAACTTTGATGAAGCTCCACTGCTAGGTAAAATCAATATTACACTCACCCAAATGAGTTTAACTTGTGCTTATGTGTGATTAAAGGAGTAATCCGTCTGCCAAACAAAAACCATAAATTTGCAGCAGAGTTTAATTGAATGCATAAACTAAATTATATCTCCTTCTGTCGATCAAATCTGAATTTTAGCGACAACTCTGCAGGTTTTCCTGTATTCCACTTATATGTTTTTACCATATTTCATAATTTATGATAATGCAATTTAAACATTTCTCCTGTTGCTTTTTTGTGTTGCATTGTTTCAGTGGATCTGTGGGTATTTCTTAAGAAGTCTGGTTATGTGTAGATTTAGTTTGAATGTAGTGCAGGTTGCAGTTACCTCCTGTTTTATATTGCAGTCTGTTCCCAATGAGTTTCTTTTCCCACTCCTGGTTTGGATTTGTAATTCCCATGCATGCGTCCATTTAGTCAGTATGTGCAGTTATTTTTGCTAATAGAAATATCTTTTTTAACCACTGCTTGCATCAGTTGCAGGGTTTGTTGTTAGATTCATGTTTCTGAGTCAAATGAACTTGAATAAACTTTTTTTTTTTTACTGTATTAGTTCATTTGTATTCCTGTTGATTCTGTTGTGACAAAAAGCTACTAAGCTGCTTCTTGTCACATGATTGAACCTGTGTTTGATTTTTTGTTTTTTTTTCCAGTATGCTAATGCTAACAGTTACCTCCTTTACATTGTAAGGATGTTTAAGTGCCATAGGCCATTCTCTTTTTAAATGTTTAAAATAACCTCTTAGACAAATCCTGATCTAATTTATTCATTTCTGGTCACAACGTTTCACAGTTTCCAACTTTTATTTTTTAAAGGACACAAATTAATCCAGAATTACTTTTTTTTTTAATTTAAATAGCCTTGGAACCATTTGAAAAATTCCACTGCTCTTCAAGAAGAGTTTTTAAAAGACTTAAAGATTTAAATCACATTTAATTCTTTAGAAACTATTAGAAAACTCATGTTTATGATGTACTGTATATTTGTTTGCAATGAACCTATTTTTTCAGCTTTATTTCTTCAGGACTCCTTTTTGTCCTTTTCTGTGACTATTTAAAGTTATATTTGTGTGTGGTGTGTGTGTGTGTGTGTGTGTGGTGGTGTGTGTGTGTGTCCTGAAGGAATTTGTGATGATTGTAGTATTTGGTCTTGAGTACATCATCAGGATATGGAGCGCTGGCTGCTGCTGTCGATACCGAGGCTGGCAGGGCCGGCTCCGCTTTGCCAGGAAACCCTTCTGTGTCATAGGTGGGTTTAATAGGATGATAAATATGAAAAACACCCAAAGATGCAGCTTGAAAATATTTATGTTATGCTGGATTCATTCAGAATAGAGTTCAAATGCTCACAAATTTGCATGCAGGAAGATTCTGAGTTTAAAGTTTTGCTGACTTTATTTGCAACTTTATCTGTGCCGCATAAACCATTAATCAGAGTAGCAGTAAACACTGTAATAGAAATAAAAAGAAACAAACAAAAAACTTTTGATGAATCAGTAGCTGTTTTTGAAGGAGATAGACGACTGCCTGGTTGGATGTAGAAACCAGTTCCTGTTGCCTATATTGTGCTTCCCATGACCTTTAATTTTCACCGCTTTACTCCCCAGACATCATCGTACTTATCACCTCGGTTGCTGTGGTTTCAGCTGGTAGCCAGGGCAACGTCTTTGCCACCTCTGCACTGCGTAGCCTTCGCTTTCTTCAGATCCTGCGCATGGTGCGCATGGACCGCAGGGGAGGGACCTGGAAGCTGCTGGGATCTGTAGTTTATGCACATAGCAAGGTGGGATCTCTACGTTACTTTTTGTTTCGTTTTTTTCTTTTTCCATTTGCTGTTTCCATCCCACTTTGGGATGTAATGATTTGCTGCACATCTATGTTGAAATGTTTTTGTTGTTTCACTTACAATAAGCACCACCATGGAGAGATTTATGCTGTTTTTCACTTATCCGTGTTCAGTCAGGGTTTGGCTTTTGAAACGTGTCTATGTTTACATCATTTTAAAGAGGAGTGAGAGCACACTGAAAGGTATAACAGAGCATTTATTAATGTAACAATATATATAAAAATGAATTAAGTGTATAAATATTTAATGTATTGCTGGTGTAATCCGAATGAAGTATCGCTACACATGGAGGAAGTATTTACATTCCCCTCTTAAGTGCCAGCACCATATGTCTGCAAGTATAATCTTTTTAAAAGTACAGATAGATCAATTTTATTAACGGGAAAAGACACGGAGCACGGAACATAAACAGCCTTACATCAAGCACGCAAGTAAAAGTGATTTACAAAAAATCCCATTGTGACTTACATTTCTGCTCCATTGTACAGAGACTCACAATGCATTCAGACTCTCTAGCTTTGCCTTTTTTTTTGTCACTACAGCCACCTTGATGGAGTGAAATAGTCTCGGATAAAATGGAAGCCAATAGAAAAATATCTCATTTTTACAAGTGAAAGTTGTACAGATTAATAGTCGGCTGATTTTATTCTAATAACTTTAAACAAACTGAAACTCAGTCAGCTGACTTCAGAAGTTGCCTACTGTGGGAATAATCAGCCTATGTGTAAAATTACATTTTAGTTTAAATGCAGGTTTGTGAAGGTCAGTTAGAAAAATTACTGAAAGACAACACCATCATAAAGACAAGAGTATGTATCATTTTCATCTGGTTAAGAAACTATTTTTATTTAGAAAGGATACGGGAAGATTATTTATGTTATAAATTATTGAATGGAAAAGGGGTGTGATTATTTAAGTCAAACTTCATCATATTCTTTTTCAGACTCACAGTCACTGAACAAGCAGTGAATTTGCATGTATTTGAGTTTATATATTTATATTTACACTTAGAAATATGAAAGTCTTTCTTTATTATTATGTTTTGTTTGTGAACTGTCTGTCTCAAGTAAAAATAATCAATTATAAATTATCATTAAAGTGGACGAGTTTAAAGCAGAATTATTTGCTAAATTCATCGATAACGCATTTGATCAACATGAAAATTTAATCACGTCTTAATCACATATTCTGAAAAGTGCGTCTCTCGCAGAGAGTTGCTCATTTCACAGCAGCACGTTAAGCAGCCTTGTGCTGCGTTCAACAACACAGAGTAGCGAAAAGCTTGAAACTGCTGTGCTCAGCTGCAAATTTTGGATTAAACCAAAGTAGCATGCATCCTACTTAATACAACAATGAATTGTCCTCCCTCCGAGTTTATAGTTTTTCTAAATTATTTTTTTAAATAAAATGACTTTTTTTTGAAAACTAAGAATCTTCAGACTCTTAGTTTGAGACAATAAAAACATTTTTCTTTCATTTTTTGGAAGCTTCATGTTTACATTTCAAATTTAGAATAGTGATTAATCATCACATGTCACAGAGCTAGAGTGAGGCCAATCGGACTATTATTTCGGACTATTATTTTTTAGATTATACTATTATATTATTTTATATTTATATTATATATATATTCTCATTTTGATGAAAGAAGAAATGTAGATAACAGTCACAGGATGTATATGTTACCATAATTCCAATACTATCTGGTTTAAGAATGTAATCTAATCATTTTGTTTAGGCTGGAGACTTATTTGGATTCATTTTTTGAATACCTCATTACAGGATCACAGCCCATGATGTCCATTTGTTTTGTTTATTTATTTTCCAAAAAAAAAAGCTCAATTACTGTGAACTTTTTTTTATCCATTTGAAAACAATTAATAATCCTCCAAGGACTGTTTGCCACTTTCCTGTCAAAGGACAAAATTAAAGGTCTTGGAGCGTAAAAGGAAAATTTTCCCTCTTAACTCTGGATTGTTCCAACGTCTGCTTGCAGGAGCTGGTGACTGCTTGGTACATCGGGTTCCTGGTGCTTATCTTCTCCTCTTTCCTGGTCTATCTTGTGGAGAAAGAGTTTAACAAGGAGTTTGACACGTACGCTGATGCTCTGTGGTGGGGCACGGTAAGGACACACATCAGACACACACACAACCCCCTCTGTGAATGTCACACTGTCCCAGAGACGCTGTTTTAAAACTCAGCAGGGGACTAAGGCTAACATTTCACAGGATTTTTACATCCGATATGACTGAATATGTCTCCTTTTAACTGATTAAGATATGCAAGAGCCTCTTTGTGGCGTCATGCATTCTGTCATACTTTTTGACGTTTAGCATAATATACAGGACCAAGGCTTTGTTTTCTTCACTCTCTGACATTAAATCCAACCAAACCCAAGACTATTTCTATTTGCCTAATGTCAGAAGATGGGGACAAACTTTTCAGATAAATATTTATTGCTTTACTAAATTAGAAGTGTTGATACACCAAGATTATAGTGTTTTAAGTAATTTGTAACAGCTAAGATGAGGATTTTGTAGGTTTGTAAATTTCCAATAATTTAGGTCACAGTATTTGAGGTAACTAGGGATTCACCTGTGAAGGGTTTTCAAGGCAACACCTCAAATATAACGAGTCTTTGTGTGAAATAAAGGAAAAATCTAAGAAAATCTGGCAAGGTGTCAAAAATAGAAGATGTTATTATTAAATAAGCATAAAAACATGAAAATGTCCAGAGAGAGGCCTCAGAAATTGAAGTGTTTTGTAGCAAAATATGCATTATTCAGATTGAAACAAGTACTGTAAGAACATGGGTTGAAAGACCAATCAGAAAGGAATAAGCCGTTGCAACATAAAATATCAGATTATAGTTTAGAAATGTCCTAGGGAATAAAAACCTTACATTTTGGGAAAATGCGCTTAATTTTTGGAGAACGGTTTTGTGGTCAGAAACTAAAATCGATGGGATGACATCGTGAATAAAGAATACTATAAAGAAATCTTGAAGCAACATTTTGGGATGTAAGGAAGTGGAACCAAATGAGTACCGACACTGAGAAAAACACCAAATTTGTCAACAATGGCTTGAGAAATGAGCCAGGAATTCCTGTGAATTATTTAATTTCCCTTTGGGATCAATAAAGTATTTTTGAATTGGAATTTAAACAATTACTGTAAACCTGTACTGTCACAAGAAAGGACAACAAAAATATAATTCAGTCATGAAGTTTAAAAGCCACTTTTTAATTCCCAACACCAAAGGTGTGTACGTACTTTCCTAAATGTGAAGAAACTGAGAAAAAATATCTCAGAAAAATATGATTTTCTGGTTAATCTGGTATTGATCAAATATAAAATATTTTGTTATTACTAACTGGCTTGAAGGAGGAAAATCTGAATTGTATTTATCGTGTATTGGTAAGAGAAAAAAATAAGATTAATTTTGACAGTATTATGTAAACTTTCAGTTTCAAATATGAGAATTAAAACTGAAATCTAAAGCTTCATATATTGTTTATTATTACTTAACACTGGCCCCTTTAAATTGCCAGAAAATGAAGCACTTCTTTAAAAACAAAAAAAACAATCCTGTAATGCTGGGCTGCATTTTTGACAACAGTGCTACATTTCCATTTTCACTTCTACTGTGACCCTTATAACACCAGAAATCCAGAAACCACCATGAAGGTGTTTTTCTTTTTTTTCTGTAGCCACGCTCGGCTGGCTGTACCGCACTGTTTCCTCCTATATCCTCCTCTGAAAACGTGGAAGCAGACAAGACACAAACAAGAAACGGAGCGATCAATAAATTCAATCTTGTCCTGCTGCCAGGTGAAGTAGGCCTGAGAGGCTTCTGGCATCGACACTCACAGACACAGTTCCTTGTGCTGTGACACCTTTGAGCCTCCTGGTTTCCTCCTAGAAACTAAAAGCTATTTTATATGTATAAATAAAAAAAATGTGCAAAGCTTAAGCTTGGCCACATAGAGCCTCTGAGATGTACGAGTCTGCACAAAAGCTGTCGGAAGAGAAAACTGTGAGCTGTCGCTGCTGGGCACGCAGGTTCAGGAATAGCTTTTTATCTTTAATGTCTGACAAGATGGTCGTCCTTCATGCTGATGGAGCTTTTATTGTGACATCTGCTACGTTAGAAATATAACACTTAATGGTGTAGAAACATTCTTTAAAAGACATCTACATCCTCTACTCAGTTTCTAATAGATCAAGGTTCTGAAATCTATCTGAGCGATGGGTTAGGAAATGCAATAAATCTTGCAACCGTTTTGAAAGAGCTTTCATATGGCTTATTCTGTGCAATCCGACGGCTGAAGGGAAGTAATTTCACAGAAAACAGTTCAAGGAAATTCTCGGAATTTGTATTTACTTTATATTTTTTGACAGCAGTGATTCATCCTCTTGTATATATTTTTTGTGTTCTTCCAAAACTCAGTAAGCCTTTCCATGAAGAGAATTGAGTTTTGGTAGGACAACAAAAGGGAAATATTTTCTTTTGCTTTTTACAATTTGGTGAATTTAAAACTTTTGACTTCTGCTCTTTTTATTTTTGCCCATATTTTCTATCAAGCAGTTTAGAAGACATGAGCATAGTGATATATAAATATATATTAGATATGTCCCAACCGTGATGTAATTTTTATAAGAAATATTTTTAATAACATATTTCTTAAAACTATGTCATAATAGTTAAACATGACAGAAAATCAGTGTAAAAAATTTATCTCCTCTGCCTTCTCCTCGTGATCCTACTGCCATCTGCAGAAATGCAACTGCTGTCAGTCAGAAACAACAAATCAGAGCCAGGAGGAGGGTCTTAACGCTGTCAATCATCCTTATGCATGTGCTGCTAAATGTGCTAGTGGTGGAGAAATAACTTAACCTTACAGGAAAACTGTTTCTCCATGGCCATTGTGGGCGGTCAACTGTGAAAATAAATAATAAGAAATAAAATAAAGGGCAATAAAGTATAATTAAACGTTTTCAGAGCATAATGAACAATTAATGTAATTGTAACGTGATATTTCAGCATTTTTTGACTGTTTCTCCGTAATTAACGAAAGAATCTAACTAAAATGAAATACATATTATAAGATGTTTTCTTATGGATTAGGCGTGAAATGACCATGCATGGGTTTGAAATGGGTTTGTAAGTTGATGAAGTAATGAACTGACCCAGAGTCCATCCAGAGCAGGGTGCGTTTATCCAGGCAGCGCAGCAGCAAGCAGAGTGGGTGACATGACACAGACAGGCCCGGGCAGTGCCTCCATCTTCCCCACTGGAAACATCCTTAGTAGAGGACTAACAAGGCCGAGACTCTAAGCAAACCTAAAATTAGATCAGCAAAACCACATGTGCATCTATGATGACGTTTCGATAGCTGAGCACCCCAAAAAAGGTTCTGATTGTTAAAAATCATCACATATTATGCAAATAATGTGCTGGAGAAAAAGTTTTGTCAGGGACTCCTGGTGTGTGTTGTTTGAGAAAGCTGAGATCAGATACGGACATCTTTACAATGTTACCCTATTAAAAGTTGTGCCTGGAGAATAAGGCAGGATTTATTTATAGAGTAAACTGACAGATTGTGTGATTAAATTGAATGTTGTGCATATGTTCCTTGTCCATATTTTTGCCTTAATCTGATATTTTTTGCCATATTAAACATCTTTATTTTTGCAAAAAGCTGTAACTAAATAAACGGCAGAATCCTGGTGAAGTGAAAGTCAAGTTTCTATCCAGACTGAACAAATCTCAAGTAGATTTAACTCTTCATTTAGAGATTAAAAACTGAGTTGGACGTTTTGTATGTTGTCTGAAATTTCAATAAGATTTTTTTTCAGCTGTTGCTATTACAAAACTGACTTGGGTTTCCCTGCCTATCTTTTTTTTACATAATGTTTAATAGCAACTCTAACTGCTGAGGTCACAACCTAATAAAACTGTGACAGAGATAAACCCTAAAAATGGGTTCCTCTACATTTTTCGTTAAGTTTTCAAATTTGAAATCTGAACGTGTTCCAGACCAAACACACCTGACTATGTAACTTTGACCTTTCAGATCACCTTAACAACAATTGGCTACGGTGACAAGACGCCGCAAACCTGGACCGGCCGGTTACTGTCAGCCGGTTTTGCTCTGCTTGGGATCTCGTTCTTTGCTTTACCTGCTGTGAGTAAACACATTTTAAGAGTTAATGCGTTGTCATTTTCATATCTTCTTTTTCTTTTTTTAAAAATCCTTTCCTGTTGCGGTGTGGATTGTTGCCTGGCAGGGCATCCTGGGCTCAGGTTTTGCCCTGAAGGTGCAGGAGCAGCATCGCCAGAAGCACTTTGAAAAAAGGAGGAATCCAGCTGCCAGCCTCATCCAGGTATGAACGCACACGGTCAGCAAAGACGTTTATTACCCACTGGATTCTTCACTTCCCAGCAGCACTTTAAGCGTTGCAGGTCTGGCGTAAACACAGACGTCTTTCTTTCGCTTTATCCGTAAAACTCCCCTCGTCCGTTTCGACTGCCTTAGCTTTTCTCTGTCTTTTTGTGTTTTCACGTTGGGACGGCGGCGTCCACTGCGGGGAAATGTAGCGGCATCTAATGATGCGCTTGCTCTCAGTGAGCCTGTCCGTGTCTTCTGGCCTTCTTCGGGCCGTCAGCGCATCCAGCTGATGGCGTCGTGCGGCGCGTCAGACTGAGGCACGGTGTCGTATCTCGGTGCCAACAGCAACACACGATGCAAGGATTTATGAGCCGTTTCCATGGCGATCATTCTCCTCAGGCAGACGCTCTCCTAGACTGTCACTCATTGTTATAGACAAGAGCATGGCTTTCCGATGGGGGGAAAAAATAAACATCTGCTGTGGGGTGTCAGCAGAAAGCAGCAGACTTTCTCTGTTTTGCTGTTTATTATTTTTTTCTACATGTGAACTTGTTTTAGTGTGTCTGGCATCATCTGTATGTTCTTTCGTACCTCCTTTCTTTAGTAGAACACATTTGCCTCATGTTTTGAAGTGACCTGTCTGGTAAAGTGACTGAAAATCTGAACCGCTAAGCTGTTTCTTTACTGTCTGTGCTGCAGTTCATGATGCTCAGCACTGTCAAAAGATAACATGCATCCAACACCAAGAATACTTGTTTCTAAATCTGGTAAAAATGCCTAAAAAACCTAAAAAAAAAAGGTATATTTTATTACACTAGTGTAATCTCAGCCTGAAAATGAAAAAATCCATAGTTTAATCTAGGTAAATTTATTCAGTGGGGAAGAAAATAAATGTATTCATCTAATAAGAACATATCTTTCTGTGGTTTCATCATAGATACCTTGGAGAAGTTTCTATCGATCACACATTTCTGAAAAATATCCACAGCATCAAGAATGTATTCTTGTTCACTCCCAGGCGTCCAGATTCTGGTCACCAAACTGAGATGACCCATATCACCTTTTTTTTAGCCCTATGGTCTAGATCGCTATCCTATTGAAAGAGCCAGTAAAGCAGGGCCGGAGCTAGAGGAGTTGCAGCCAGGGCAGCGTTGGCCACCACTGGAACATGACTTGACACCCCAGGTGCCTCCCAAAGTTTGAAAAGAGAAGAACTTCCAAGCCTGGGACTTCCCCCCACTGAATAAATGTACTTAAGTGTAATTAATTCATACTATAGTAATGAAAGATGAAGTTTTGTTCAGATTCTTTACACGTCTTTACCAAAATGGCCCACAAGAATAACTGATTAATTTCCATCCTAACTGGACAGCTGTTTGTTTTACTAGCTCTGTCCGGCTGCCTGACGTTTTGCTAAGCGCTTAATATTTTCTTCAACAGGTACCCTTCAGAAGGAAACATGGAAGCTGTTAAATATGTGGATGATATTGTCACCGTGTCTGTGCACTCCACCATTCCACACATCTCTCCCACCTTTAAATAGCTGTTGGTTCTGTGTTGTCGTCGTCGTCTTCTGCATGCAGGGAAGGAAATTACCACTGGTTTCAGGTCACAGCAGTCGATCCATTTTTTAAAAAAACTACTACTGCACCACCTCTGCTTTCTATAAAACGGAGTTTCAGAGCAAAATCTCCAAAGTCATTTCAAACTGGCTCCGTCTTTGGTAGGACTCCAGTGTTAATTTCAAACACGTCTGTCAAAAATGTTTTGACACCAATCTTGTAACCTTACTTGGCACCAATAAGGAGGTTAAGCAATCTTTAAGTAAAATATTAAATCTCAATTAAATAAAAACAAAAAATGTAAACCTTGTGATGGATTATGTTTGTTGCTATAAAACGGCTTGCAACATTTTATTCAAATTTAGGCCTGTTGAGTCAAAAAAGTTTCTCAAGGAGCAGATTCTACGGCAAATTGTAGGTTTTGATTAGTTTTGTTTTTGGTGGAAATGCTTTTCTTTTTGTGCTGATCTGACAATTTAGCTAATTTTCTTTATGAGAACCATAAGTACATGTACACTGAGAAATTGCCTCATGATTGAAATTAAATTATTCTTCTGCTTGAAACTCAAAAATCCAATTCTATGTCAATCAGTGAATACACCACACCTCAGACGGAACAGATTGCGCTAAAAATAAAACTCTTTGGTGTGGAAGTTGTTCCTGAGGGAAGCAAACCCAAAACTTATTATTCTCAATATCAGAGAGGTGTTTGGAAATGAAAAACCAATACTTTCTGCTGAGGTCAGAGGTTACATTTAGGTTAAGAAGAGTCAGCTAGACCTCCCCAAGTGCTGCTCATTGATTTCCTTTTTACCCTTTTCTACAGTTTAGTTTATTTCAGATCCTTACAGGACCCATCTGCACAGGCTGTCAGTACCTTGGAGACATTTTGTCAAATTGACAGACAATCAAATTGACTCTAAGCAGACTACAGTAGATGCCAAGAATGCTGTGTTTAGTGCAGCAAAGTTGCTCTGTTTTTATCTTTACAGCTTTTAACCTTTGCATATTGTGAAGTATGATGGGTTTGGAAATGTTGGCAACCTTTTTAAAGTCTTAGAGTAAGGTCTTACAGTGTCGAGAGACTAAATAGATCAGCTGTCTACACTTACTGACTTTAATTGTGCTGATGTTTAATAAAAGAGGATGCTAGACCGTTTAAAAACGTGAACTCCAGAATCACTTTGTCTTTGTTTAAAATTAACAAAGACATATTTTTTATTGAATCAAATTTATATTGGGGACTATATAGCAACTTAAGAGTGTTTTTTTTCGTTTGTTTGTTTGTTTGTTGCAGTTTGGAAGACAGATTTTCTATTTGATTCTGTGCTAACAGTTGTTAGCAACACTATCCAATAGCACATTTTCCCAAATTGTAAACATTCAAATGCAGAAAGAACATGTTTGAAAGTATATATATATTTTTAAGATTAAAACATAAAACCTCCTTCGTGTAAACTCAAATGCAACAATCTTTGAACATAAAAGCAACTTTCCAGCAGTTTGATGGTTGTAATAACTAATTTGCAAAACCTGCAGAAGCATCAAAGATGTTCACTCAACTGTTGAGCCTAAAACAGTCTTCAAAGAACAGCCTGTTTCAGCAGCAATTATAGAACAAAAGTATGAGGGATTTTTCAAAACTGACTCGTGTAATAAAAAAATCGAAAAGAAATGTGTGTTAAACGAACAGACAGTTTACAGGAAGGACAAAATAGAACAAGTATATCCTGTGTCAGACTCAAACATAGAATCGTTAGCTTTAAAAAAAAAAAGGGAAAAAAACATAATGCAAACTGAGTATCTTCTCTCACTGATATTGCAGCCTCTGGCTTGTGCTCGATCATAGTTTTTGATCAAATGCACTGATTGGCTTCAAATTTGTCAAATTTGCATTTCAAACACTCTGCGTGTTTGAAATGCTGACGACGCAGAAAAAGGAGGCCGGGGTATCGGTTTCAAATCAGAGAAGCTCCTTGTTTTGAAAACTTCTTGGATATTTCAGACCTCCTGTTTGCTGCCAGCAAGTTACATCCCTGTATGTCAAATGTTCACATTAATTTCCGTTCCTTCCCCTCACTGTGTTTGGTTTTTGTTTTTTTTTTCCCTAATGTGTGGTGTTTTTCTGTGTGTTCCACATGAATGTGTGTTTCCTGTCCATCTCTGATCCCTCCCCCGCCCCCCCACTCAGGCGGCTTGGCGTCTGTACTCCACCGATGGCGCTCGTCCCTACCTCAGAGCCACTTGGCATCACTACCAAAGCGCCCTCCCCCCCCTCAGGCATGTATCCCCTCCACCAGCACCATCATCACCGCCCCACCTACCCTCCAGCACCCCACAACACTGCATCAGCACTACCAATAAAAAAAACTAACAAAGATTTTTTTGTTTTTTTCCTTGTTTTGTTCCCTCCCCTCCCTCATCATCATTCTCTCATGTTGTTCCCAACTTATGCAATCCCACCCGTTTTTATTTTCCTGCCCACATTCCATTGATCATTTCTTTTACGATTATTTATCCTGTCAACTTTGCACGTAGTGTGTCTGGCGTAGTTATGCTGCTGATGAGAACTCGGTTTCTATTGCTACCTGGACGCCTCATTTGAAGGCGTTGCATACCTGCAGCCCCGCCAAGTAGGTAACAACTTACAGACTTACAAACATGGCCGCTGCTGTTTAGCCCCCTTTTCCATCATATTCTGCTCCTCAACTGATGTCCGTCTGTCCCTGCTGATGCTGTTTCTGCTTTCAGTTGACTGCTTGTTTATAAAACGTTCTAACCATTTCTGTATCTTTTAACATTTTCCTCCTAAATCAGGCTTGTTTTGCTTGGCATGTACAACTTGCAGCATTCTTCTAACTTCGAAGCTGGCCAGTGACCAACTGGGGCATCAGGTTTTCTGTTGATACTTTTAACTTCAACACTGAACACCTATTTTAAAAGTTGTTTTTTTTTTAAATAAAATGGCTACAAATTTAGGTCATCTACGATTCCCCAAAAATATATTTATTTTGACCAAGACAAACTAGTGCATGGTATAAACGTGGAAGGATAAAAGTGCACTGATTTTATTTTGTTTTAAACCCTTAAGTCTGAAATGTGTGGCATGCATTTCTTTTAAGTTGCTTTCAATTTGACACCTCTGTAGGACCTCAAAGTTTTGGTAGAGAACAAAAAAAAAGTTGGGCTGTAAAACAATATTCTAAACATTTGAGAACCTCAAAGTCCCGTTGAAACCATCTTCTGAAAATGGACAAAGGATGGCAACAATGAATTTCTTCAACAAACTAAAAGGAGATAATATATCAGAGAAGCAGCCAAGAGGTTCTTCCAGAATGAACCACTGCATCAAAATATGTCAGAATCCAAATGTAACTCTAAACTACAGTACAAAAAGCAGCAAAACGTGTCTCTGCAAATTGTTTGACATGAACACATGCCACACATTTTGTATTTTATCCATTCATACAAATTTCTGTGAGCAATCAGTGTCAGTATTATGCAGCTCTTTGAATTTGGTGCATCACTTAAGATCCCAATGAAAACAAAACAAAATGTGCAAAAATTCCTTAAGCATGAATACATTTGCAAAGTAGCAACACATTAATATTCAGTTTAATCCAACTTACATGCTCAGTCAATGACTGACTTAATGTTTCACAAACACACAAATTGCACACAAGAAAAAAACTTGTATAAAACTTGTATAATCAAACGTTTGTGCAGAGGCACCCCTAAGGGATGGGATCAGGGGGGCCATGGCCCCTTCTTGAAAAATATTGGGCTCCTGCTGGCTCCCCAAGAGAATCATGTTCAGGTCATTGAAAGGCATACAGATTCATTTTCAATCAATAGATAATGTCACCCCCGTCCCCCAAAATAAATTCCACAATTAAAAATAAAACAAAAAAGTGTCGAAATAAATTAGTAGATATATATTTTTGTTGTGCCTCTCTTAAATTCTTACTGGCCTGCTCTGGGCACCCCTATGACAACATGCATGGATCCATGGTCCATGGTCTTTCTCTGAGCTGATGCTGAGCTTTGCTGTGCATGGCGACAGCTTGCATGCGCTTTGATGAAAGCTGGTTGTGAAGTTGTTTTGGCTGGATGCCTTCCCTAACCATTGATGGAAATATCCGTATGATTTTATTCTGCTTGACAACTGATTTCTCTCCCTTTGTCTCCTCCTCCTCTGTGTCCCACTAACCACTGAAGGAAAGAGCAGGGCGAGACTGCCTACAGGTTTGTATGACTCTCAGTTTGTACGCATAAAACCACAAAGACACTGAACATGCAGTAAAACTCAAATTAGTGCTGATGCTGTGTCGTAATTTTTTATGTACTTTCCTCTGGTTTTCTGGGCTCTTTGTATATTTGTTGACGTATTCATCTCTCATTTTGAAGTGTGCGCTATGACTCATATTTATTTGTTAGCTTGTTGACATTTACTGTCGTGGAAATAAACATTTGAACCTCTGCTGATTTTGCAAAGCATTATAATAGACAAGTTCATGCTACAGAGAATATCAACCGAAAATAATAGACAAAAATGATATAGAGATTTACTAGTCAACATCAATTGTCGATTCTGATGTTGGCTTATTCTAATTTCACTACAAGAACTGTGACAGAAAGTCTGATAACTGATGTTAAAATATTTTGTCTCTTGTTGTGAGCAACCACTACGTTACGAACAGAACATTTTACTTAATGAAAACAGAGACAAAAGTTGAAATCTTATGGTACAGCTCCAGTAAAAGAAATATAATTTCTTTAATTTTTTACATTTCAGAAATCCAGCATATTCCATGACAGACAGGTTAAAAACTGTGAAGGATAACACAGAACAAGCTCGGTCTGTTACACAAGGACTCCCTGTTATTTGCTGAAAGTCTAGCTCTCTCTCGCTCTCTTGCAGCCTCCATGAATAACAGTCTTCTCTCGATATGCTATAAGAAAATTAGCCTCTTCACAGATCACCGGCATTAAAATCTGATGAATGTGGGTTTTCTTTCAGGAAGAACTTCCAACCTGCAGAGCGTTGTTGTTAGGCGTTCACAAACCACAAAATGATCACATGTTTAAGATTTAAGCAGAAAATCAGCCAGTTATGGTTCTAATCATATTCTTGGTGCAACTTCAGATAATCCTGTTGCTTCGCTAAATGAGAGGGGAAAAAAAAGTCGAAAAAGCCACACTGTGGTGTTGGAATACACAAAGTAAAAAGGCCAAATCAGCAGGTTTATTTTGATAAAGGTTAATCAAAGATGTTAAGAACTCTATTTTTAATTTCTGTGGTTAGTAAAGCTGGTTTCTGTCTCCTTCCAGCTCATAGGTACAATATGTTCCACTGCATACCATTGAACATGGTGGACCAAGAAAAAAAAAATCATTTTGAGCCTCTTGCAATAGTGCAGATAACGTGCGACATGTGCTGTAGATTCAACATTGTGTGAAGATGCAGTATGCTTCTGTCCTATGATATCATTTTCATGTTGAACTTTATCTTTTTCAGTTTTTAAATCTTTCTCTCCTCTTCCCTTCCTTGACTTGACCCTTCACTACAAGGTCGATTGTTGTCTTTGCTGCGTGAGTGTGTTTGAGCATTTCTTATCTTTTACACTGTAATATTTGTTTATCCAGCAAATATCATACTGTGAGGACCCGCTGCCCCAAAAGAAGACATGTTGCTTAGGGTTAGGGTAACCACATTCAGGATTAAAGCATGAACTGAGTTTAGAGTTATCCATGTGCTGCTAATGGTTTCAATGCAAAGTTCTTATGAAGATAGAAAGACGTAACATGTGTGTGTGTGTGCGTGCGTCTGCGTGTGTTTGCTCCCTTATTCTTTATCACATGCCTTCAAAGACAGAAGTCTGTACCATGTCTGTACCATTACACACTTTTTCCATTGAGATGGTATTTATATAACTCATCAAACACAAAGTCTAGCGGCGACTGACTAAAGCTGAAGAAAGGGGGAGGGAAACGGGAGAAAGGGGATTCAAGAACAAGAGGTGTTAAAAAAAGAGATTTGTGAGTTTAATTACGCTAGTATAGTTTTTACAGTGCAGCGTCTCTTTGTCAACATTTGGAGGCCTTATGTTGAGCCAGCAGCTTCATCTACATTTAAACTGCAAACCGCCGCACACATACGCAAGTGAAAAAGAATCCATTTGCGCTCTCTGCCAAACACTCAAACAATCGTATGTCTCATTCTTCAACAATATAGGACTTAATTAGGCTTTGTCGCTTCCACAACAGCTATTCCCCAGAAATCCTTCTGCTTCAACGACTTAGCGTAATTATGTTTTCCTTTCTTAGAAACTTTTTGCTGCAGCCAAGTCCAATTTACACTTGTTAAATCATAATTACCCGCACTTTTATGACACTGTTTTCTTTTCTCCACGCTGCCCTTTTTACCGAGGGAATACGTAAAGCCTTGGCGTTATTAGCGGTTTTACAGACTGTCGACTCTCGGCAGCTCGACGGCGGTAGGTGCCGTGGTAAACGGCCTGTGATGTTCGTTTAGCAGACCTGTAAACACCAGCAGTTGTAAACGCTCGGCGCACCGCAAAGTGCTGCAGCGGATATCAAGCTGTGTGTAAGTGAGTTGTGTTTTGGCAGCATGAGATGAAGGATAACGGAGTTTACTCTTTGGGTTATGAGTGTAGACAGGTGGGGTATGTTGAGCTGGCTTGCCTTTTGTGGCGCACTTAAGTTTAATTCAGTCCCTATGATGTGGAAAATCAAGAAAATAAAAACATTGACCAATAAACAATTCGTGAAATTAACTTGTCTCTTTGGTTGCTTTCAATCTGGATGCTATCTGCAAATGCTTAAAGCTGTAGCGGACTATCTGGTTTGTTATGTCAAAGTCCTGCAGGTTTCAAGCTATTTGTTTGGCAGCATGACTCGGATAACAGCTTTCACTCCAAGCTAAGCAAACAGGGCTATCAAACATGTCACATTTAATCTAAAACCGGCCAAACCGATCATGAACACAACACATTTTTCAGCCTTTTGTTTGACAGATAGTGAGAAATTTGTTCAAATCGCAGTGCCTTCCAAAAGTATCCGTACTCCTTTATTTTTTTTTTCTCTTTTTCCATGTTCTGTCACGACACAATCCCAAACTTTGATTTATTTCATTGGAATGTTAATGAGACAGACCGACGCAAAAGCAGCACGTCACGAAGACGTCAAATTAGCGAGACGGATGGTTTTTAGGATTGTTTGACTAATAAAGAAATGTGCTGTGTTGGATTTCTATTCAGCCTTCTCGAGTCAGAATTTCGCTAGCCCAACTTCGCCTGATTGCAGCTACATCTCTTTTGGAGAATGTCTCGTGAACTTTGGACTGTGATCAAGCCGTTCCAGGTGTAATTGTAGGGCAGATTCTTGACTCGAGTAAAGTCTTCAGCTCCATTCATCCTCCCATTAATTTAAAAAAGTGTCTCTGTGCGTGTCTTTCTCACAACTCTAACCTCTTCCACGTTCATTACGACCTGTGACCAGAACACCTTACCTTTGCTTTGTCCCCCATCTGATATCCTTATTAGAACATAATAAATGTTGGTTTTTTTCTGCAATTACGGGCTAGTGCATGAGCTGGTCCAAATCAAATGTAATGATGTGTAGTTTGAGCAGATAAATGTACTTAAAAGACAGAATTAGGATCACTCCGAGCCATCCTGTGACAGGAAAGAAAAGTAGTCCAAAACCTTTGGCTGAGATAATAGATTCGGTGTCAGGAAAATGCATTAACCATGTATTTCATCCCAACTTGAGACGTTCTTGAGCTCAGGTGGGCATGCCGCTACCCATTTAGCTTTTCCTCTTTGAAACGTGTCCTCTGCCCTTCTGTGAGTGTTGAGTGTGTGTCAGTCCTGAAAGCAAAGTCTCTGACCTTGTTCAGTTCAATTCCTCTTCCTCTTTACCCCTTTCCCTTTCCTATTCTCTCTCTCTCCTTTAGTAAGGGTCTAACTAATGGGGGACTCTTCAGAAAGTGTTCTCGGAAATATAGGAGGTACTTACAGTAGCATCTTCTCTAGCCTGGCCTAAGCCCAGAATCTCATGCGAACGATTGACTAATAGCATGAAAGAGAACAAAAAAACTTTCCTCATACAAATCCCTTTGGTCCCTTTTATGATAAAAAAAAAAGGTTTTGTCTGAGACGCCTACTTCTGCCTGCTGCCTGCTGAATGCAAACGAGACCTTGGTTCCAAGTTACAATTTAAAGGGGAATTATCAGAACCAGAATAATGCTTGTCATTATCTTTTTATAATTTGAGACTTAGAGGCTTATTTTACCCCCAATATTTTGACCAAAGTTTTAAAATCAAAATCTAAATTCCCCTTTATATTATATATTTCTTTTCTTTCATCAATAAGTGCATTTTATGTCATTTACAGCATCATGTTAAAGCTGTAAAAGAACTCACACATGCTTAGCTTTTTCAGAGCCAAAGTTTCCTGTAATCATTTAACAGAGGTCATAATCAGTAGTGCTCCAGACTTTTTGACGGTCTTTCAGAGTGTTGCTTCTACCTGCAACAAATATTACATTGTGTTTGGTGTAAAAACCACCTACGATATTTTGTATTTGTCGGTTGTGTCTTTTATGGATTAGGAAAGCAATTAAACAACAACCTCACACAGACCTAAGAGATGGGCTCTTGTTTTGAAGTTATCCATGAAGTTGAGTTTTCGTTTTAGACGTTAACAGATCACAGACCTGTTGGTCTGTGATCTGTTAACAGCTGTTTACAGCTGTATCTGTAAAATCCCCCACAGCTCACTAAGAAATCAACTCTTTGGTCAGCAGGGCCTCTGAGTTTGCTTGTGTTTGGTTGCCACGGTAACTCACTGCAGTACTGACCAATCGGATGCACCGTCAGTTTCATTAACAGCTCAGATTACGTCTACAGGTTTCACAGCAGACCTTGGAGGAGGGACGCTAGCTGTCGGTACCGCTAGCACACCTAGCTTTTTCCTGGTCTGGGAATAGAAAACGGACATAAACTCAGTTCATTAATGTTTTATTTATCTGCTTTTCCTTCCTTCCTGCCTTCCTTCCTTCCTTCCTTTTTTCTTTCCTTCCTTCCTTCCTTCTTCCTTCCTTCATTCCTTCCTTCCTTCTTCAATCCTTGACATATTTGCCATAAATTCAAAGTGAATTTTTTCGCTCAGTAATTGCGTTTAACCCATTGACGGTCATGGACCCATTGGATAACATTTAAGCGATTTGTAGGCGATACTTAAGGGCTCATAAAATCATGTTTTTACCCTAAAAATTTGAGTTTGGATACTTTTTTTTATTTTTGTTAAAACCAAATTTGGAAAAGGAAGTGCGTAGGAATCCATCTCTAACTTGCAGGGTCAGCATCGGTCTCTAAGCATACTGTTTCCTTACCCAGACTGGTCATGTCTGTTTAGCAGTAAGTCAGGAAACTTCTACACAGGTTTGTAGCTAATCCTTACATTCTGACAAAAACATAAAAATCAACATGAAACCAAACGTAAAATCTGATTTTCCTTGACCGAGAGAGGAAAAACTCTCGGTTAAGATTTGAATGTACACACAGGTTTTCTTGGATGAAAACAATTTGAAAAGCCTTCAAAAAGTGGTCAAATTTATGTCAAATTGCATTCATGTAATTTTAAGTATTGCATGAACAGCGAAATACAGAGAAGTGAGAATTCACTCAATACTGTAAATCATTGTCCACAAGCTGGAAATATCATAAATTTCCTCATAATCTCTGCATGAACCACTGCAGCTCAGCAGATCTCCTCCTCTGGGCATTTTAATGCAGCCGTGATGGTTTTGCAAATAATCAGCTATTCTCATCTAGACAACAAAAACATCAAATGAATCAATTTGATGTTGATTAAAATTGTGACTGTGTTGTGATATAACAATGTGTAACATCCCTGACCCATTAGATGGTCAGGGATGTTACATCAGTCGACTCAACAGTTTGCATGCTTCCTGCTTTACGGCTGCCTGTCTTGTTTTCAATCTTTGGTCCTTTGAGAGGAGAACACCCATTTTTTTAAAAAAAAAAAAAAAGAAAGAAAGAAAGAAGAATGCAGTAAAAAATTTAGTTTTGTCATGATTGATATCCTAATTTCTGTTCATAATTATGAGCCAGTAAAACTCACAGGAGATGGAGAGGCTGATTTAGGGCGAACGGCATGCAGTAAGACGCTAATATACCCTCACGATGGAATGAATGTTAAATATGTTTTGTGTTTTTAATTATTTATTTGAACTATGTTTTTCCAGAGTGGCATGCTTATTGAATAAACTGTGGTAGCAGCAAGAGTCGGATGCACCAGTTTGAAAATGGGGGAATTTCTCTGACATCGATTTTAAAATATTTTTTTGAGATATCCATGTAACACTCACATTGAATAAATCAAATATTAAAAACTTGCAATGTTTTCAAGTCTTTCTGTTAATTATGTTTTTTTATAAGTTTTTTTTTTCAAAATATACTCTAAATCTGACAAATAAGCCTCTGAATGCATCCACAACTACCGAATGTTTCGCAATCATTCCACCCTGGGAAAGATGGTTCAAATGAATCATCAGAATCCTAAAATTATTCATGCTAATAATAAGTGTTTCCCCAGCAGAAGATATGCTGGGGAAAACAATGCATATGTCTTTCTTTTTGCATGATTAAGTGTAGTATGACTCATGTTTTGCATTCACACCAATAAATTAATAAATACTGTATGTAACTTATGTGGGGAAAAAAATCTTTATTCTGTGTCTAAAGTTGCTGATGCTCTGAACTTTTTGCTTCCAAGTGGTGAAAGATTAACTGAGAGATGAAAACAGTCCGTGGAGGATTTTGTCTTTTGGCAATAAAAAAAAAAAAAACAAAAGAAAAAACCTGCATAAGCAACCAAGGGGAATAAAAAAAGATATAAAAGTAAATCATAGTGAGGTTTTAACAAGCTTCTCTCAGTACTGGTGTCATTTGTTTAATATGGACTCAAAATGAATGTGGTGATGATGTATTAATGGTACCACGCTTTACATATCACCTTTAAAAATCTCATTAAGTCTGTTTTGAAAAGAGAATAGATGAACACATTATCAGCTCATCGCTTTGCGGCACTTCAGGATCCAGAGAGGTGGCGGTTTTTACTTTTTGGTGGCTTGGCGGCCCTTCTGGCTCTGTTTTAAAGTTTTGGGCATGTTGTTTGGATGGATGGGTTTTGGTCAGAGGGAAAAGATGAGAGTGTTGCTCTTTGTGCCTGAATGTTTTTTCACTATTTGAGGAGAAATACAGTAATTGCAGTCAGCGTCCATAGTTTCTTGTCTACAAACACACTTTTGTCACCTCACCTCTTTTTATCTCAAATCTTTACTTTGCTTAAAACTTGTCCTGTTTCTCTTTCTGAATCCATCAGCTTACCCCTCTCTTCTCTTCTGTTTTTTTTTTCGTTTGTTTTTTTTTTTTTTCTTTCGGCCGTCCCTCAGTCAAAAGCTGAGCTTTAAGGAGCGGGTCCGGATGGCGAGTCCTCGAGGTCAGAGCATGAAGAGTAGGCAGACATCCATCAATGACCGCCAGCGCTGTTCCCCTGGCAACGAGGTGGTGGGCAGCAGTGAACTAATGGGCGGGAGCCCCGCCAAAGTGCAGAAAAGCTGGAGCTTCAACGATCGGACACGCTTTAGACCATCGCTGAGGCTGAAGAGTCAGACCCGTACCGCCGCTCCAGACGGTGAGCATGGCACCAAACAGTTAGTTTACTCACCTGGATTAATCTTCTTTTTCTTCTTCTCTTTTCTTTTCAGCTGGTTAACTTTGATTAAACGGGTGAACTATGTCAAAATCATCGAGAGGATTAACTTCAGTTTGCAGCTTTCAAATTTGAAGGATTTGCTTAAGGAAACTCACTAATACATATCAAGGACATTGGTTCACAAGACTGCAGATTTAAAATCACAGGTTTTGAGGCTAGTTTTCTACATTTTATCTGCTAAAACTGATTTGGGACGATTTAGGTTTGTCTTGCAACACTACAATTACACCATTTAGAATGTTTCTTTCTAGCCTTCATGCCATCACCAGTCATTAAACATTTGTAGTAGACACACAGGCAAGATTAAGTCACATGTGAGAGAGCATACACTGTAATACACGTGTCAAACTCAAGTCCCGTCATGTCAAATCCGTCCCGCCATAACCATCTCAGGCCACTGAAAAAGAAGCTGAAAACAACAGCTCTGTGCTTGAACATTATTTTTTTATCAGTCAAATCAAATCAGTTTTTGTTTTTTAGTGCCAAATTACATCAATCTGGAAGGATGCTAAGTAATTTTTACTTTTTAGAAGTATTTTCTGAATGCAGAGAAAGCTGTAATATTTCATCAGTTTAATAGGTCATTTGAACAACTCAATATTTTCACAAGCATCCCTTTTGGATAATCAAGATGCTGATGTGGCCCAAATTGACAATGAGTTCGCAACTCCTGCTGTAAAGCACAGGTTTGGTATTTTAACACAAAATATAAATATATGTTTATATTCCACCTTTAAAGCGGTTTCCTCTTAAATAGCATCTACTATATCTGCTTCTCATTTGCATTAATTTTAAAGCACTGAAAATCACAAACTTGTGTCGGACTGTGACTTCTTCCTTCAATAACAACTTCCTCACTGAAGAGTGTTGTGTTGATTAGCTCCATATTATAGCACCTGGCAATGTGGTGCATTCACTAATTGGAAAAAAATAGGATTCTTGAGTTTCCCTGTCACCAGTCAAGATGAAGATCCACTAATTTAAAAAAAAAAAAGTAAAATAATGAGCCATGATGTATACAAAAATCTCCACTAACCCTAATTTATGAGGCCAATACATTGTACTTGAAGATTAAAATAAAAGACAGCGGTTCACATTGGTCTGTGTTTGTCCTATCACAAACAGGATAGACCTCCATGTTGTGCTTCATGCTCAGCTTTGTCTCCTGTTTATTTTGGAGATGCTGAGGTTCCGTTCAGTGATCTCAGCCAAGGATCACTGTGAATACAGAGAGGCTGTTAAATTTAGATTTCCACAAGTTTATATATATATAATGTATATATATATATATAAAAAGATGGAACGCTGAAGCACCTTAAACGCTGCACTCTCGTTCTCAAATAAGCTAAGCAGGGAATAAAACTTAAAATGACCAGCAGTGTATAAAGACCCATGTGACTAAAACATCACATTTTAGTTTTATTTCCTTGATTCACATGTTTGTAAATCACTCAGCTGTAAAGTTTAACCTGATTTCTGATTTCTATTGCATGAAAATATACGTTTTATTTTTCTAATTTCTGGATCAATTAAAAATTTGTAATACCTACAAATACGTAAATAAATAAATAAATACCTACGAATAAATAAAACGAAATGGAAAAGTAATTGCATAGCATAGCATCCTAACATTTCTCTTTTGGTTTTGGTCTCCCGTTACTCTCATGTAGAACTTGACAGAAGAAGGATTTTCAGCACCTTTTTTCTGTTGCCAGATCAGTTTTGTTTGTTTGTGTTGGGCCCATTTCTCAAGAGTTTATTTCCATTAACGGTTCAATTGACATGCACTCAGACAATTGAATAAGATCCCAGAACAGCCTCCACAGGAAGTGAAACCCATCTGAGGGAACATTACAGTGAGGGAGTTGGATAATTTGTTGAAAGCAGGACTGGGAGATATTTTTATATATATTTATTATTATTATTATTATTATTATTATATTATTATAACTTGTAATCCATCTAGATTACTCCACATTCAGTTTATCATAAAAAAAATATACAAATATTTTTTGTTTGTTTGTTTTGTTTTTTGTCCTTCTAAACTCTCCCCGCGTTTTTTTACCCTGTAGGATTTACTGGATGATAGAAAGTCTCTCAGCAGGACAGAATAAAAATAAACCGCTAAAGTGTTTTTCTTCATAGTATCTGTATTAACTAAAGACAGAAATGTGAAAATGCACACTTATATACACTCAATTTCTTCTTCAAACTTTTTCTGTTCAATTCGTAGGCAATTTAAATGTCATGACCCATCTCATCCAAGTACCTCCAAAGACTTGTTGATTGTGATGCTGTGGGCAGGAAGGATCTCTGGTAACAGCCATTCATGTCACTCAGACGTCTTTTTAAATCTTTGTCTGGTTCAGAAAGATGTTGGAGTTGGGGATAATATCCTTTCCCTCTAAGATCAACAAAAAAGGTGGTTTGAACTTCCTCCTTCTCTCTCTGCTCTGTGGTACTGCTCTACATCCACAAAACCTCCTTTTCAACTCCTTGGGGATCTCTAGGTTGCAGTTCAGGTGTTATTTGAACTCTTAGATGCTAACCAGCCCCTCCCAGTTGTAAAAAAACAATACCTTGTTGCCATGGTTATGCATCACAACGACTGCTCGAAAGTAAAAAAAAGTAAGGATAGAAATCCTTCCGGCTGCACACCATCCAAACACAGAGGGAATTATTGTCTAACATGCGATGCCTTAACTAAAGAAATATAAAAGCAAAAGTCTACAAAAAAAGAACAAGCAAAGCAGAGCTACTCTAGCATGCTGCTCCCATGAATGATGCAATTCTGAAATTAATTACAGATAAATTTTTATAAGAGTATTCCACGTAAAACTCATTGTAAATATATAGTAAATAGGTGGATGAATGAAAAGCTGTATAGATGGATAATAGATAGATAGATAGATAGATAGATAGATAGATAGATAGATAGATAATAGATAGATAGATAGATAGATAGATAGATAGACCTCCTAAAGCCTTACATAGTTCAGTTGGTGAACCGCTTCCAATTCCTAATGCTCCCATCCAGACGGAGCATAAATCTTCACCTGCTTAAGGCCAAATAGTATCAGCTTTAAAAAGAATTCTTGACGTCTCCTGCAGAGACCCGCGTTTAAGAAAGGGCTTTATGGGTTTCTCGGACTGGAAATGATTTTCTACGGGCCTGCGTTGATTGATGGATCGATGCTGCTGTCTCTTGCAGTGGACCCAGGCATGACCACGGACGATTCCTTCGATGAGAAAGGTTGCCATTGTGACATCACTGTGGAGGATCTTTCAGCGCCGCTAAAAGCGGTCATCAGAGCTGTCAGGTAGGCTGGAAATAAAAACAAATGAGTTTGAATTAGGCTAAAACACGTTCAGCAGTTTGACCACGTCAAACTTTTGGTGCCCCATGGGGTATATAAAGTTTTTACAAGACATTGTTTTTCAGAGTTCCTTCTGTTTTATGTAGTCAAAATCTAGGTTCATATAAAGACTGCTAGATTTGAGTGTAAAAAGTTAAAGATAATTCCTCGCCTTAGGATAATCCAGATGGCCTACTATTTTGTAAACAAATTTGTTCAAGAATTGGCAACAGTTCGGCATGAAAAGGACGATGATTCTCGCTGCATAGCTGTCGAACAGTCACGATGCACTTGTCAACCCCTGACCGCAGTAGTAGTGCCCAGAATCATCAACACTTGGCATTAATTTAAGACCAAAGAGTAATAAAACAAGGTGAACTCGTTTTATTGCTTATTATGAGATGCTTAACTTAGTTGTTAATCGTCGTTATTTGTCTGGCAGAGAAAACAAGCTCATAATGAGTTATTAGTTTGGCATTTGAACACCTTTTTTTTCCACTTAACATCACTAAAGTCCTTTGATTCCCATCTCTTTCGCTATGAGAATTGGATCCACACATGCACAAACTGTGCCTCTACCTTTTAGCGTCCACTCAGCGGGCCGCCTCCATAGGTTGCCAGATCCCAGCTCTTTCCCAGGGTTTCAGGTTGAGGACCAGACACCCCGTGCCCCAGTTGGGTCTGTTTTTGCAGCGGGTCGTCTGTCTCGGGGTGTTTCGATTAAAACTGTGAACCAAATAGACAAGTGGAAACCAGCAGGGAATTTAAAGGAACAAAGACCATATATCTTCTTACCTACATCAATATTGTTCACCCATCAGTGCCTCCGTTCAGCAAATGGACGAAAGTAGTCATTTGAATTTGAGGTGGTCATTTTTAGCTGTTGTGAAATTTGACTATTAGTTTTTGAACAGAAGACATTGAGACAGACGTTAATTATTGATATCCCTGCAGATTTAGTTTAAAGAATTTTTTTTATCTTCTTTTTCAGCAATGAAACCTTCATCTCTCAAGACAATTACACTAATACCCTTCTTAATAATCAGATTTTTGTTTTTGTTTTGTTTTGATGACTTATCTACTCTGGCAAAAATTAATAATTTCTGTCTTGAAATTGATAATTGCCTCGTTTCTCCTTCCCCTCAGATCAAGAGCCTGGGTTCATTCTTGATAATACCCTTTCTTTCCACTCTCACATTAATAACATTACCCGTTCTGCTTACTTTCATCTACGCAATATTAACCATCTCCGTCCCTCCCTTACTCCCCATTCTACTGCTATACTTGTTCATTGTCTAGTTACATCACGCCTGGATTACTGCAATTCCCTTCTGTTCGGTCTTACTAACAAATCGTTACATAAGCTCCAACTGGTTCAGAACTCCGCTGCTCGGGTTATTACTAAAACCCCATTAATGCAACATATCACTCCTGTCCTACAAAGACTACATTGGCTGCCCATCAAGTTCCGCATCGAATATAAAATTCTGCTGTATACTTTCAAGGCCATTCATAATCTTTCCCCACCATATCTTTCCAGTCTTATTCATATCTCTATTCCCGCCCGTTCACTCAGATCATCTTCTTTTATCTATTTGACCGTTCCCTTTGCCTGTCTTACCACCATGGGGAGACGAGCTTTTAGCTACTCTGCTCCTCAACTTTGGAACTCCTTACCTTCTCATTTAAAAATCATAAAGTCATTCTCGATTTTTAAAACAGAACTCAAAACTCACCTTTTCAGATCTGCCTTTCACATTGATCATTGTTAATATGGTTCATTTTATATAGATTTTATAAAGATGTATAGTTTTGTTTCTTGTCATATTTGGTTTTCTGTTTTTGTATGATTTTATAGATACTTTGGTTGGTTTTTTCTCTTTGTGCTCCTTGTACGGTGTCCTTGAGTGCCAGAAAGGCGCTCTTATCTTAGAAGATGAGCTCTAAGTCTTCAAGGTTGGAAAAACCTCATTACCATTACTCTAACATGAGCTCAATCCTCAATTTCATTATCGAAATAAAACTGGGACTCTGACTTAGTCTTCAGTTTTTATGCAGCCCAAACGTGGAACAAACTTCCAGAAAACTGTAAAGATGCTGAAAGACCAAGTTTCTCATGTTGAGATTTAAGCTCAAACCTGATCTTACTGTTCATCCTGGAGCTCAGCTCAGAAACACGTTGATAGAAAGATTGATTTAAAGCCAAATCTGCTCAATTGTGTGTTCTTAATTCAATCACAAAAAAAGTAAACAGAAATAAGAATTTAAGTTGATGATCAGCAAGCTGCTGCTGTCATCTGCTGGTCTGTCTTAGCAATTGCATCTCAATCAAATTTTTTTCCACTTGTCTTAGTTCCATCTAGAGGCAAGTTACATTAATGCTACACATCAAGACACTTTAAAGAAAGATGAAGTTAAAGTCAAATTTCACCTGGTTCCCTGTGTTGTTTTGTGTGTTTGTGTAGGATCATGAAATTTCATGTAGCTAAGAAGAAGTTTAAGGAGACTCTGCGTCCGTATGATGTGAAGGACGTGATCGAGCAGTACTCTGCTGGACACCTGGACATGCTCTGCCGCATCAAGAGCCTTCAGACAAGGTCAGGAAACTCTGACACAAAAACGCACACAGTCACAAAAGCTTTACGTTGTAATTCTAGAATATCTCCAACCTTTCACCAAAGGTCATTGTTTAGTTGAGCAATGCTATTTTTACAGGACAGTGAAATTTTTCGGCCTTTATTAGAAACATTTTCACTTGCTGTGCTCTCTGTTGTTAATGGTCTCTGTTATACATATGTATAAAGTTTAAAATTGAGCTCATTTACAGCAGTAGCATGATCATACATTGAAAAATGTCTAAAAATACAAAGTTAAGTTGAGATTATTTAAGGGAAAGAAAATCTTGCATTAAAACAATATGTAGCTACTAGCTACATATTTTTAACTAACAGGTGGCAGCTAACTAGCCTTTGCATTCATGACATGATTTGGTACTCCAAAGGGTTCAATATGCTATGTATTGTACAACAAAGTCTCCAGGTCCTACAAACAGAGCATGCATAGTCATAAAAACTTAAGATGATGAATATGAAGAATGTGTTGTTTTGTTGTTTTGTTTTTAGAGATCCCTCTAACTGGAGAGTATTTAGAAAATCTACATTTTCACTTGGAGTAGTGGAACAGAAAATGGATCTTCCTGGTTTGCCTCTAATCTGACAGTTGGCCTGAAGACAGATATCTTTACCAGGAGTCCTAATAATTTGAAGGTTTCCCTACATTTGATCTTTACCAGTTTAAGCACCCTACTCACCAACATTTTGCGAGGGCAAATAGTTTTGCAGATGTCACTGAAATACCTGAATAATATTTTTTGGATGCAAATTACTTCAACAAAAAACACCCATCCTACTTCAGGATTCTTACCCAACCAGAGTGTCTTTATTTCCCTGTGTGCATGTTCAGTTTCTTTTCTTTCCACCAGACTGGATACAGTAGTTGGACCCCCTCCAAGGTCATTAAGAGGTCGTATCAAGACGTTTTCTTCTTCCTTGCTGCATTCATATTGCAGCCAAAATCAGAGGAAACACTCAGCGTCTGGGTTAGAACTGGCCTGCCCTGGCTCCCTGGCTCCCCTTTTAACATGGCTGGATGCAACCTGGGTCAAACGACACTTTGATGTAAATTAAGTCTGATTTGTTTGAAATACCACCATATTTGTAAACTCAATGCAACTCAATTTCCTCTAATAAATTGTTTCAGAATATTCATATGTTACAAGTGCAGGTTGACCCAGGTGTAGCAGGATGTTGTTTTCCTTCATCTAGAGTGAATACCACCATTGGAGGACTTTAGGAATTCTAACTTTATTTTATTTTTTTACCTCAGTGGTGCTATAGTAAACTTGTCACATATTTCATAGCCAAAAGACAGTGAAATAAATACCACAAAATATTATAAAATCTTTGACCAATATTTCCCATCACTAGTGGTCAGATAAGATCTGCTAAATCAATAATCTGCTGTCGTTTTGTTGTGTTTGTTTTGTCACAGTTTTTGTCACATTAAAAAACCCGTAAAACAAGTGAAACTTGACAATATCTCATTGTAATATTATAAACCTAATTTGAACAAATGAAGGGCCTTTTCTGTTGGGGTTGTGTGGTTGTTGTAAATATAACAAGAGCTATATAGAGGGGTCTTTAGATACATGACTGCTTAATTTGCTATTTTTGTCATCAACCCAGACAAATTAAATGTCCGTTTGTCAGCCGTTTTCAGAATTGAGCTGCATTTTGATGACTTGAACTCAAACCCTCTTACTGCTCCCATTAGACTTTGCTTGATAATGGAGAAAAAGTCGGGCTTTATTCTTCTCCAACATTTCCTGCCACCAGAGGGCGACGTACTGCAATTCTAAATGATGACTTCAGTGACGTATCTAGCCTGATGATGACACAGTGAGCCTCTGCTGTAATGCTGAATAAGATTCAGATCTACAAGGGATTCAAGTCATCAGTTTCTCATTCCTGAGAAATGACACACTGCATGTTTAAAGTATCAGTCTTGCCATGAAGCCATTTTGATGTAGAATAGCAGTTTGATTATTTTGAAGCAAAAAGCCATTTGCTTCTGCAGTCAGTTAATTTGGTGGTAGTGAGAATATTTTTTACCAAACGAATTATTGGCTCATTGTGGAGCTGACACAAACCAGTGCTAATCTGCTCCCAGGTCAAGGGCTGACACAGTTTAGTTCTGTCTCGATAATTTACTTAATCATATTAAGATGACATGCTTTCTTTGCTGCACAACAAGCGACAAGGCTTTGAAGCCTACTTGCATAAGCTTAATATTTACACACGTCTCCGCCCATCACCTTTTCTCATGAAATGGCGTTTGTAGTTTTGGTTTCTTTCATTCTTCCCGTGAAACGGACACTGCGTTTATGTTTTCCTGTAAAAGCTGAAGCCGGAGAGGTTCACTCCTTTTCCAGTAAACCAAGTCTGTTTTGATTTGCTGACTCCGGTTGACTGTTTCTTCACTGCCCTCAATCAGTCGTGTTAAAATGAGAAATAACAATAACAACAACAAAAAAACATCTTGACCAGATTGAACAAATTATCTACGTTGTCCATTTATCTTTAACTGTTATCTTTGTTTTCCGCTCATATGAAGTACTTTTATGGACAACTGTAAGGCAATGTTTATAAAACACTCAGGAAAGATAGTGAAGTACAACTGATGCAGCTGAAAACAGATTTATATATTCTGCATAAAAAGACATAATTGGTATTTCTCACTGTCTGATTTTAAATTAATTAGTCAAATTGATTTCTATTTGCTAAATACCACAATAAGACAGGAGATTTTTTATTATTTCTTGGGGTTAGGTTTATACTACAATTATTACACCATTAAATCATATTTGAAAACCAAGATAGTATTTGCTTTGCAAGCTGTTAATGGTTAATTTATCACATTAATTCAGAAGCTAAAATTACAGGAAATCAACTAGGAAGCTGAAGTTTGGGCACAAATAGGTCAATAATGATTTTAAACATGCCCTCGAAACAGGCATAGTCTTTTCAGAACAACAAAGTCAGTGACTTGGAGTGACCACACTGCTTAAACACAAAATCTTGCCAAGTATTTTGGAACTTTTTAGTGAAAGTATCTTGTTAATACACTTGAATTAAGATAAAACTGACATACTAGTAACATTTTAAGTGAATAACTTTTTAATTTTGATGTAGAGGTACAGATTATTTTCACTTATAACAAGGCAGTTTCCCCAAGTTGGAAGTGAATTAATCTGCCAGTGGAACTAGTACGTTTTTTTTCAATATTAGGAAATTGTTGACTCAAAACAAGCTCCTATATCTTGCTGAAATGTTACTTGTAAGCTAGTTTTGTCTTATTTCAAGTGTACTAAGATATTTGCACTAGAAACCAGACAAAAACACTAGATAATATTTTGTGTTTTTGCTGTGCATCATAAAAACCTGATCTCAATGGGTTAGAAAAAGTCTGTGTGACTCAATTACATTAGTCCAGAATTCCAGCTGAGGTTGACGTGAAAGAAGACTAAAAAAATTGATTCAGTTCAACCATTAATTCTACAAATTAGATCTGATCTTACGTTCTCTCACACATAGTTTTTTCGTCAGTGTTTAACTTTGAGTGTGGAAAGCGCTAACTTGGGAGGATTTACAGTGTGTTGAGGAGTTTTAACAAATCAGCGTGCCCGTTAACCTGACTAATTGACTACAACGTTGACGCCTCTTGTGCATGCAAAGACGTGACTTTGTTTTCTTGGGATGTAGGCCTGCCATTGTGGTTTTGAAAACATGGTAAAATTAGCAAAAAAAATAAGGTTTTCTTCTTTTGTTTTTACTTTGTTAAATCTGAAATGTCACATCAGACAATGATTTTTAAATGATACACAAGTATGTTCTTGTGCTTGAAGCCTGTCAATGCATCAAAACCATTGACATTTTTCATTTTGTCACAATACAGCGCAAAGTTCTATGTAAGATATTCTTAAGTCATGTTTGACATTTGCTTTAATCTTCAAATCCTGATTTAGCTTATGACCAATTTTAGATTAACTGAAATGAGACACAGTGGCTGTCTTGCATTGCAGCATCATCATCCTTCAGTGCGTGTGTGTGTGTGTGTGTGTGTGCGTGTGTGTGCGTATGTGTGTTTTAGGGTGGATCAGATTCTTGGGAAAGGGCAGATTCCGGTGGATAAGAAACCAAGGGATAAACTGCACCACGATGGAGACTCTATGGAGGGCATGAGCATGTTGGGACGAGTGTGTAAAGTAGAGAGACAGGTGTGGCTTTACAAAGACAATATTTCTCACACACAGTTCTCGATAAGCTCTACCAGTCGAAATCTTAAGAGGAAACGGGATCAAGACACAAAATTGTGCCTCCAGTTTATTGAAAATACAGTAAAACACAAACGGCCTGTACATAGTCTCAAAAATCTGCTAATAGTGTTAATGGAGAAATCTTAGTAGGAGTTTCCATTATGTTCTTATACATCATTTCAATTTGTTTATATGTTTGATCTAAATGCTTAGTAGGCATGTGGAGCTGCTCCATGTGGTGAGGGTAGCTTCATGAAGGGCCTCCATGATATGGAATTGACTATTTTTCCTAAACCTGCCCCACCATTCCTAAATATTTTGAATTTGATCAAAAGAACAAGCAGGATGGTTGAATAGAGGTATTTTTTTTTTACTTGCAAGAAGTCTTTTGTTAGAAGGCAGTATTGTCCTGTTGAAAGACCTAAGCAGACGTCACCTTTGGAGACGAAAACCCTCCTTCAAATGATGCATACTTGAAGTAAGAGTCTTTATTTGGGGTGAGGAGTTGTGTAGGTCTTCACGGACTCCCCATCTAAACCACCAGCTCAGGATAGGTGATTTTTTTATGGGGCTATCACTTGACTTTTTTGTGTAAATCCCCTTTAGATTATTTTTTTAAAATTATTTTTTAATTTACAAGGTGTGCAATGGATCATTGCAAGAGAGCTTGCTTGTGCAGTACCACAATCCTACAATAGAGTGCGGATGCCAGATATGGAAAATGCTCCACCAAGAAACTGGTTTTAATGTAAATACTTCTCATTTCTTGCCCCACCTTAAGATTTTGATCAAGAATGTATTGTACTAAATGTTGTGCAACAAACTAATTCACCTTCTTATCTTGGATCTCGTTTACAGTAATCTTATACCTGTTATTCAGGAAGAACTTGTCCAAGTACTGAAATTAGATTTGTTATGACAGGGAGATTTTTTTTAATGGAATGATTTACATTCTTTACTTGCTTTCAAGTTTACTCCATAATAACCATTGTTCTCTCTCACGCCAAGGTGTCCTCTATTGAAACAAAGTTGGATTCATTGCTTGATGTTTACCGCCAAGTTCTCCAGAAAGGTCCTTCAGGGCTCTCCCTCTCCTCTCTGCCCCTTTTTGAGCTGGAAAATCACCAGCACCACAACTTGGACTACCCGTCTTCCCCCCAGAGGGGGGATGCAGTTAGAGGACGAGGAGACAACGGTGGGGAGGTGGGATACACCGTTCTCATGGTTCCAACCCAAGAGGCCTGCGGCTCATTCTGGCACCGGCCGATGACGATTGCCCTCCAGATTCAGCGCCTCCGTCCTACCCCCCTTCCACTGCCTCACTCTCCCCTTCACCTCTGCTACCCCCAGACAGCCCTTACCCAACCCTTGCCACCAATTCCAAAAAATCCCACTTTCCTGATCTGCCGCCTCCGCCATCGTCGACTGGGAGCTTTACTCTCCAGCTTCCTCCCATGGTTCACCCCTCACACCTTCGATGCCCCGCTGACCCAGTCACAGATGATGTGATGGATGAAGTAAGAGCTGATGACCAGAGTGTGGGTCCTTCTCTCATTGTGGATGCAGTGCTGATGGTAGTGCTGACGGGGGCGGCGAGCCAGGGTTCGCTCCCGGAAGGGTGCAGCTGCGGAAGAAGTCTGGTTTGAAATCCGGAGGGGTCTGCAGGAGGCATTTGAGCCTGGAGGTTAACCCATTGCTGCTGCTCTCATCTAACCCAGAGAGGAGGCCTACAGACTGGGCGGGCAGTCTAGGGAAATCCCTCTCTGTGCATAATATCAACCAGCCTTTAACCAATCGTGCCCCTGGCCTTTCCGCCCTCAACAACAGCAGCAGTAGCAGCAACGACAGCGAGCGCGGCAACGGCCACAGTGACCTCAGCAACTGGGATGGGACAGACCTCTTCATTAGTGAGTGCAACCTGAAGCCAGCAGCTGACCACTATGACTTCTTGTCCCAGGGACCGGACAGCAGCCAGTCGGACATTTTACAGACTGAGGAGGAGGATGTTCCTCACTCAAAGGGAAACTCAGAGTTCCTCGGTCAATCCTCACACTTACAGCTGGTGTAAGCACACTCACTAAAAAACACAAACTGCAAACTGTATGTACGCATACTGTGGCCAGTGCCACTTTTTAAACATATGGTAACACTTTATTTGAAGGATAGTGTATAAGACTGACATGAAGACTGTCAAAAACATGACATAACATCTGTCACGAACATAAAATTAAATTATTAAATTAAATTATCATTAAATTATTAAATTGCATTAAATTATCATAATTTACAAAATCATGCAAAGTTGGCACTTTTTGCATTAAATTATAATTTACAAAATCATGCAAAGTTGGCACTTTTAATGGACTTTTAATGCAACTTTTAGAGCAACTTTGCATTAAAAGCGTCATTATTTACCGAATGACACTTCCTGACAACAGTCATAAACATTCATAAAGACTTCTTTATGTTCATGACAGATGTTATGTCATGTTTATGACAGTGTTATGTCAGTCTTATGCACACCCCTTCAAATAAAGTGTTACCAAACATATTTATATAGGGCACCATGCACATCATGCTCTGGATTTGACACTTTATACATGTACAAACAGTTTTTTCTGTTTTGTGTGACACGATTATGCCCATTTGCATATAGATCACATACAGATCACACACTTTTATGTGGCACTTAAATGTCTGCATCCAGGAGGAAGAAAGAACGTGCGAATGTGAACGCAAGTGGCCATGTTCATGTTACACAAAATACAAAAACTATATATGCAGCACTTTGCTAAATTATTGATATTCCTTGAACCTTTTCACAGTTTGCTTCTTTAAAATCCCAACTTTCACGCATTTTCTTGGGTTTTTATGCAACACAGCAACACGCAGTGTAAAATACTACATAGTTAGATTGTTTTTTGTTCCAAATTAGTTTTTTTGAAGCCTTTAACGTGTGTTCCTCCAGGATTGTCCTGTATTTTACTCCATCCATCTTCCTCTCTGAATTGCTGTAAAATAGTATCTACTCCCTTGCAGATTTGCTCTAGTTTTATTTTGTCTTTGTTAGGTGTTGGGTTTAAGTGGAGGGTTTTTAAGCATTAACAACTTGTTAAAGGTCATGTCATGTTCCTGATGAGAAAAGAACATCTCCACACTGCGATTCTGCCAACCCCATGTTCATAACGCAATCACATAAATTACTATGTAATTTATGTGATTGCGTTATGGCTTTTGTGGTTGTTGCAAGGTAAAATGTGAAAGAGTTCAAGGGGTATGAATACATATGCTAAGCACTGTAAATAATCTTTCAGGAGAAAATGCAGCTTTCCTGACTCTTACATTCGGTATCATGACTCAAAGCACGATGTTATTATGACAAAAGATGCTTCTGTTGGAGGTGACGGAAAACCCCCCATAAATATTTATTTTTCTTTTGAGTAGAATAAGAATGTAGATGATGTAAGTCAACCTTTCTGGCTCTTCACGTGAACAATTGAGAGTTTTCTTTCGTTTCAAAACGACTCTTTAACTTTCTTCTTTCTCTTAGTCAATCTGGACCTCAACTTAAACCAAAGAACGTAATCAAGATTCATCCAGCACAAACGCCACATGTATCCATTTTTGTTAAAAAAGGAGAAAGAAAACATGGAAAAAATACTTTTAAAGATCATTTGGCAAGCTGAAGATGTAAAGAGTCTAAAATGTATTTTACTGACTGACAGACCTGTGGAAATCACATGCCTACCTAATAGATGTACAGTATGAATTTAATAAGAACAGGGATTATATTTGATCACAAACACCAAATGTTGTAAGAGGGAGCCAACTAGAACAAAAGCTGAGATACACACTTATTCTTTGTTCTGTATAAATGATTGTATTTGATCTTTCTTGCAAGAGAAGAAAAGCCATGTTCTGTCTAGTTTGTGTTTTTCTTTAATGTTAAACCTCTTAGCTTTCCATACACAGATCACTTCCTGGACGGTTCTCACAAACCAATTATTAGAGGCTTAAATCTGTGGGAATGGGAAACGACAAATAATCAATGAAAAAATAAAAAGCAACAAGCCGACTGCATGTGTTGAGGCCACAGAGGAGTTAATCACATGATGATCTAAAGCATTTATTGAAGTCTGCAATTGGGTAAAGGTCTGATCCTTCCCTCTGATTTTGCACAATAGTTTGGTAAATTAAATGCTAATGATTTGAATGTCGATTTAGCAAAAATTGATCATGCATGAGATGCTGCATGTGTCAATGTCAAACATGCAAACACATTCTGCCTTCTTGAACCTAGTTTTACTTTTAATTTGTAATAATTTGGTAGTGTATATTTATGTTATGAGTTAATAAAAAAAGCCACCTACTATCTCAACACAATGCATGCAGCACTTCACTGGAATCTGAGTTTCCCTTTCTTGTAGAAGTCAAAATTAAAAGCTCCTGCACTGATTAAATACCCCGTTTGAAGAATTCCAGTGGAAGGAGGGTGTTATTGAGCAGGCTGTGCAGTTTTTGACTTGGCATGCATCCACGTTATTGTTGATGAGAACCACAAAATTGTCAGGTCAGTTCAACAACCATCTGGTGTCCTTTTCGGATTACCTCTACAAACAATATGTAAACATTAGATTGCAAAGTTGCACAAGTGAATCAAGGTTCACTGGCAGACTTTGGAAATGTTTGACTGAACTGATGCCTTTTTGTCTCAATTTTTCATCTGCAAATATATTATATATATATTTTACTCCTTCACCAACTATTTCAGTCATTTTAATATCTTCTGTGTTTGATTTGGATATTGGTTCATTTTTGGCACAGTCACTTTTGTCTTAAAATATGTTTTACTGTCAGTTACTTCCTTTATTGACGTGACTTCATCTCCGTTTGCCCCCGTTTTGGAAGCGGATTGCTAATTCATTTAACACTGAAAGTTAGAGCAAGTATTATTTTCAGAAAAATGGTAATTAGCACTTGTGTGATTTTTGTAAAGCTCTTTAATCCATATAAAATTTAATTCTGGTGCAAAGAAAGAATTCTCATCACAAACAGTACGGCTTCTAGTGAATGCTGGGGTTTGGCAATGTGACATGGTATGTTCATGCTTGCATGATATTGGAACAGATGTAATGTGTTTAATGGTTGACTCAGATAGCTAGAATGCTGAGGAACTAAAGAGGCTATACTTCCCATGCGACATGCTAATGTTTGCGATCTGTAAATTGCTTAAGGGTGCCTTTTTTGCTGAAAGAATTGCTTTTATTTCCATACTTCGCCTAAAACCGATTATATCAGATTGTACTTAAGTCCAACTGCTCATCTTGAACTGGGCATCCAGTCGTGTGGCATTAAGCCTGAGACTTGATGACTTCAATGGCCGAAAATACTTAATAATGTCTCTACTGCTTGAACAGTAATTTATGACACAGCTGGCCTTAAAGCTTGATGATGTTAACATTGTTATTTCTTTGAAATTAATTTATTAAAGTGCACATTATATTCTCTGGATGAGAAATGCAAAAATGATTTTATTATTCATTAATAAAGTATGGGTTAACAAAACTGTTTCTTGTGTGTTTTCTAAATCATTTTAAGGGGGAGTCATATCTATCCAGTATTCATCAACTTTACCAGATAGAACCAAAACTCCTCTAGAGTAGAACATTTAACAAATGGATTAAGGTAAGTTCTATGAAAGTCAACGTCCAGAAAGCTTCTCCAGAGGTTAGTTTTAACATTTACAGTGCAACTATCAATGAACATTTTCATTGATAGTTATACTATAAATGTAACTATCAATGTTACATTTACAGTGTAACTACAATTCTCTGTTGTAGCTACCATTCAGGGAATGGTAACTAATGTTGTAGTTTCCATTGTAGTTACCACTGAATGGTAACTACAACATCCTTTGTGGTTGGTCTTTGATTATTTTCACAGTTGATATATTCCCTAAACATAAAAATGCGTATAACCTTCAGTCAATGCAGGTTAATCCTAAGGGAACATCCCACTGAAAATAAGTTTCCACACACTCTGTTTTTCTTGGAAGAATCAAGTGTTTGTTAAAGTGATCTGCTACTTTTCTTTAGAGAACCTTCAGGGAACATTTCTCAAAGTTACCTGAAAAGTAACCACAACTTTCACAATGCAACTTTCACTGAACGTTTATCATTTAGTCTCAACAGCAGCAGAGCTTTCAGACAGCTGGAAGGGAACGTTCCCCAGACTCCACACGATCTTTCAGTGAATTTAATGTCATGTATTATGAATTAATGCAAAATATATATATATATATTAAGAAATATAAAAAATAAATTAGAGAGCACTATGCTAATAAAGTTAAATTATTTTGTTTCTGAAGTGAAATTGAAGCGACATTGAACACCTTATTGCAACTATCAGTCCCTAATCGTCAAATCAAATTTCCTTTGAAAACACCGTGAAAAACACACACATGCATTAGTCATTTAATTTAAAAGACGATATACTACAGACAAATACTTCTTCCACATTTATAATCTTATAAAATACACAAAATTACACACGCAAAACATAAACGTTTATTTAACCGGTTCCTGCCCAGACAGGAAGTGGAAAAAGAGATTTCTTTGAGACTTCAGGGTCGATGGTGGCGCAGCAGGATTTAAAATGTCTGACTGGGAGGACGAGTACGACAAACACGGTGTTGCCATTGAGAAACCTGGCTCTAAACTCTCTGCGACTAACGACACGTTATCGGGAAAAGACAGCCAAGGCGATGGAAGTGTTCATTCCGGTATAAAAACTCAAACCTGGTCTAGAGAACCGAACGAGGCGAGAGTTGAGCGCCGCCGAGATGCGTTCGAGTTCAGGAGCCGAAGAGGTGAAACGGACCGCGGCGGGGGGCCTGGAGACCGTCGGAGAGGGAACGAAATGTCCGACGGATTCCAGCCTCTTACTTTGAAAGTGGAAAATATGTCAATTGGAAGGATAATTGGTAAGCTTAAAACCTGAATTCAGCTTAAAACAGACGTTGCTATCTGGTCCGCTAGTTATGCTAAGTTAATTATTTCCTACCGTTTTAACTTCCCCATTTAAATATTTACCGTTTTTTAAGCGGCTAATTTTACTGAGTCGGGCAAAAACACTTTTATAAGTTTTATTTGTGTTTTGAAGTTTGGCTTGTTAAGGTTTAACATTGAACTGTGTTCACAGGTCGTGGCGGAGCTAAAATTCGTGAACTTGAAGAGAGCAGCGGTGCTCGGATCAAGGCAAGTGCTAACAGGAAGCGAGTCGGACCGCCAGAAACTGCGTCCTCGATGCACAGTGGAAACGCTGTGGGGTCGAAGTATAACTACTTATTGCATACGTTACAAAAAATAGGGTCCCGTTTATTAAGGGCGTTTTTGTATTCATCTTAATTTTGGAGTAACTAGAACCACGAAGTACGTCGAGCTACTTTTTCTCTAAAGCGAATCTTGCTTCTCAAGTTGGAAAACATTTCTTATGTTTTGTATCTAGAGTGATTTACAGATCTGTTTTCCACAAAAATTTGTTGTTGACTTTAATAAAATGTAATTTTTTTATTTTACTTATTGAGAAGATCAAACTTTGTTTTAAAATGTGAAGAAAATATATTTCAGTGGCCCTGAGGTCTTTCAACTTAGCAACTCAAGCTCTCTTGGCAAAAGATTTGGACACCATTTCAGTAAGCCACATGTTTACTGGATTTGAGTTTACCAGCTGTGGTGATTTGACTATTTTTTTTTAAAAACTACCCTTAACAATAATTATGAAATGTATTGTTTAATCTTCTTTTTAAATGCTTGTTTTAAGGATCAAACTCAAGCTTGCAACAAACATTCCAGTCTTACTATTATTTTTAGAATCTTCCACATGAAAGATCTTATCCATGGTTTAGAAAACCATTTGCTTTTGTAGCAAACCCTCAGATTTTATTATCAATATATTATTGAAAACAATAACTTGCAAACTATCAGTCTAAGTTGTGCAAACAACCAGCTAAACACGAATCAAAAATGGTTTTGTTGAAACAAAAGTGAGGCACCAACGTTTTTCCCAACAGGAAGTAAATAAACATATAAAAACCTGAGTTATATTTAAAAGAAACTTATAAGTTGGTCTGTGTTCCTGACTCCTTTATTTAAAATGTAACTTTAAGACACAGTTGAGACCAGGTCTTAGGATATTTCCAGTGTAAAATGTAAATAATTTTTTGTCTTATTGTTAAAGATTACCAGGGGAGATTACGATGGAGAAGTCTCCATCTCTGGTTCGTCTGCTGCTCAGCAAAAGGCCAGAGGAATGATTGAAGACCTGATAGCAGGCGGCTCTTCTAGTTACGGTACATATTAGTCTTTGTTGGAGGTGGTGAATTTTACTTTTGCTGGGGAAAACTGACTCATAAGGCTTCAAGCTGGAGCTTTAAACAATGTTTCCTTCTAAACTATGGTGATTGAATAAAAAAACACGAAGTGACAAAAATGGACATCCACTACAAATAAAGTGTTTGTCTCCCTTGTGAATTGACAGTGAATTACTTATGGCAATTTTGTATGGGTGAACAAAAAAACTTTATACATCCTGGCCCACAAGACCATGAGTTAAAAGGCTTATTTTTCTACAATATAATATGTGTTAATCAGTGTGTTATTCTGTCTAATACACCTAATCCATTTCCCTTTGCCTTCATTCTTCTCGTTGAGAAAATTTGATCAGTTGTATTGAGAGACCAGTTAGCCAGATCCATAATTTGTAGATTCGGAGGATGTGCAAAGAAAGACTCCCAAAAAAAGAAAGTACTACTTTCTAGTCAAACACAGAGTTTCCTTTTCCTGCTGCTGTTAGTCAATACACTTTCTTCAAGTTCTTGGCGCTGCGTCTTGTTTCTCAGGTCCAGCTAGAGGCCCATTCAGTGACGCGGAAAGGTTTGTAGGAAGATCAGGTGCAGGAGGGACGAACAGGAACGACTCCGCCTGGTCGAAGGAGGCGCCGCAGGCTGCAAGCGACGTCCCGGCCATCGACTGGAACGACATCCGACAAAACAGGAAAAAATTCGAGGAGCTGAAGTGGAAAGGTGGGGCAGCTGATATCACGCCGAGTTCAGTCAGTAATGCGTTTTGTTACTGAACTGCTTTGGCGTTATGTGCCTGAGTGTAAATAATGATTCCAGTGAAAACAAAATATATGCGTGTCATCCATGAGTTTGATCTAGATCCTGTTGATGTTCCCAAACGTTTCTCAGACCTCCCACCGCTGAAGAAGAACTTTTACACAGAAGCAGCGAGTGTGTCTGTCCTCACACCTGATGAAGTCTCTGCATGGAGGTAACTATTTATTTTTACATTCCTTTTATTATAGATTAAAATCCAATTTTACTCTCAAACACTGAAGCTTCCACTAGATTCCTGTTTTATTTTCAGACTTAAATTGCTATCAGTGGCCACAACTAATAATATTGTATTGAATGAGCAGCAATTTTAAGAAGTGTAAGGGGCAGCCTAACAACTACAGCAGGCAAAATGCTTTTATTGTCTGCTGAAATGGAGAGAGGCTGACACCCAGGCAAGGCGCTCAGTCATCTTTAATTGTCTTCTTTGTGTGGCTTAAACCACGTAAGAACAGGAACTGCTCTTTCAGAGTTGGAATGTGAGCCGCAGGGCAAATGTGTGTCTCTGACCTTTGGAAGCACTTGGCTGTTCTTTGCTGATTCCCCTGACATTTGCTAATACTGGTACTTCACAGAAAAAAAATTGCAAATTACAGTCCAAGTACCTAACAACAAAGGCTTAATGTTTTTTGTACTATTACTAAAGCTATTTGCCTTCTTAACCGTTTTGAGTTGTCTGATCAAGTCCTAAACACTGGATAATGAATGTATTTATCACAAAAAACAATCTACCTGCTGTCTCTTCAAATACAGTAAACCAACTCTGACCACTTTGTGATGTGAAACAAATTTCCCCCCTATTTTTACAGGAAGGAAAATAACAATATATTTGTAGATGACATAAAGGAGGAGGGAGAGAAGCGACCCATTCCTAATCCCTGTCGTACGTTTCTGGAGGCGTTCCAGCCGTATCCAGAGATTATGGAGAATATTGAGGTGTTGGTTTTGTCAAGCCAACCCCCATTCAGGTATTATCCAAGCACCTACACAATTTTATGAAATAATATGTTTTCAATGATCCCCTTTTTTTAACACAAATCCAATTTTTATAACTCATCAGCAGATGAAGCAAACTTTTCATCGGTGCTGTCAGATTATCTAACATTGATGCATTTTTTCTGTTTCGGAGCGTTAAGCTAAGCTCAGACTCGATGCAAATGACCCTGCACCTTTACCAGCAAACTGTCACTACATGTGTGGCCAGGTGCAGCAGTGAGAATCCCCAGGAGCAATTTAGTTTTGAAAGTACTCTATAGTGGCATTGTTGGGAATCCTTATCTATTTTAGGACCATTTCTGAAATTTGTATCTGTAGTCCCCCTCAGAAGAAATGAAAGTACACGAATGGCACTAAGAGTTGGGAGAACTTCTTTTTTCTTTGTATATAGAAAGTACCTCTCTTACTGTCGAAAAGTGAAACCAAATTCTTGTGTGTGAAGCACCACTAAATATTTTCCATTTCCTCTTGACGAAGCTTAGCACATTCAGGTTTCACTATTTTTCTTCCTCTATTCTGATGTGCTGAAGTTGCTCTTTTTAAGCTTCTCTAAACATCAAAGGTGGATGTTTCTCTCTTCTCTCTTTGTTTGCATCGTCTAACGATCTCTGACTTTACGATAAGTTTTGATTTTTATTTTTTTTAAGTAGTAAATGTCTAAATATTTACTGCCACCCAGTAAATATTCCTTGAACCCTCACTCATCAAGGTGTCCATGCATCTGTAAAAAGCCATAAATTGATGCATTTAGAGATAAATATGAGCTTTGCGGTAGGTATTTTTCCTTGAACCTTAAAAAAGAAAGAACCACAGACAATGTATATAAATTTTATGACCAAACTTCTGCAGAGGGAGAAGTCTCAGCAAAACTACTCCTCCGAGTAGATCAGAGCGTTCTGCCTTATCTCTGCTCGAGCAGGACTTTTATTTGGAATAATAAAAGTCAGAAATGATAAACATTTCTGACTTTCAGCGTCAGGCTCTATCTAACACACAGGTCATCTAGTTCTTTCAGCCTCTGGAAGGGAACAATCAGTTTACAGGAACACAGATATTCTACTCAACAATCAAAAAGTATTCGCACTGTACGTCATTTACTGATTAGCATTAGACTGAATGTTGATTAACTATCAATTAATATTAGACTGAATATGAACTAAAGTAATAACCAAAATGATAATACCAAAAAATCTCTAACAGCTTTTGCTTTAGCTTTTTGCATCCATCATGGGTAAATGCAAATGTCTCACCAGTTGGCTGGACAATGTTTGTTTTTGCCTCTGGCTCACTTCTGCTGCCTTAAACGTACTTCAGGTTTACATTAAAAATGTCTTGTTTTAAATTTGACCTGCAGATAGCCTGATTAAGTTCATGTTTTGTCAAATTTTTATATGGATGTAGGGGGAAATTAAACTGCTTTGTCATCCTGTTAAGTTTGCCTTTTATTTCATAATCACAGAAGTGGAGAGATTTCATATTAAAATGGGATCTTTAGATAACTCTGTATTGTGCTGGTACAGCAGCTGGAAGTTGCTGATAAGTGTTGGGCTAATCATAAAGCACTAATCATTAACTTTATTTCTGCTTTGCGCTGAAGAACCAAGTTTGTTATTGCACTGCTTATCTTCACAGCTGAGCTTGAGCAAGTGATTCTTCTGAACAGACCTTTCAGTCATTGTTTCGTTTTTATAAAGCCCAACTCTGTTGCTGATTTTACTGCGCCACATCAGAAGTACCAACAAAAAGTCTCAAAACAATTTATATGTGGACATTTTTGATTTGATTAACCTCCCTGGTTGTTGGTTCATCTAAGTGTTTTTCTTTTGGAAACGGGAAATCAAAAAGAAGAGAACATGTGGAGAGGAAACAACTCTCTTCACCCACTTCAAAATAAGAGCATGACTATAAATATTTACTTGAAGAACTCTCAACTTCCTGCATGCCTTTGAAATAAAATATTCTTTCTATAATTAGTGAAACTGAGTCAGAGAAGTGCGCATTTGTCTTTTAGGTATTTATTTAGAAAATCAAAGTAATAGCAGAATCATTTAGAGATCAGGCTAGAGAAGGGAGAAAATGAAGAAGTAGTGAAACTTGACACAAATATCTTTGATATCTTCTTCAGTCATGTAAACAGTACCTCCAATCTGACTCCCTCATCGTAGGGAGTCTTCTTTTTCTCAGGCTTCTTACAAAGAAACCCCTGTGGCCCTGAACCCAAACCCTCCTCAAAGGAGTTTTGCTAAAGTTTTATCAGCTTCCATTTTTCCCAGTAATTAAGCCAAAGTTTCTAAGTTTCTATTTGTCAACCGAACATGACCAAAGTCTGGTCCTTTCATTAAGTTCAAATGAGGACCATTAGGCTTGACACGCCATTTAAGAACCGACTGAACGCCTATGTACATTTTGAAGTTACTTAATTTGATAAAAGTGCAGTTTGTATTGGTATGATTGATGGTTGGTGACCTGCTGCACGATCTGTTGACCAGTCTCAGGCCTGGCCGGTGCTGCTCATCGGGGAGGACCTCATAGCGATTGCTCAGACAGGAACAGGGAAAACTCTGGCCTACCTGCTGCCGGGCTTCATTCATATGGACGGACAGCCTGTGTGAGTTCAGAACTTTTTTGCTGTTATGAAAATGATCACATGGGTTATTTTTTTGTGCATTTATTAAAACCCTTCTTTTTTTGTTTCAACAATAGACACAGAGCTGAAAGGGGGGGCCCGGGCATGTTGGTGCTGACCCCTACCAGAGAACTTGCTCTACAGATTGAAGCAGAGTGCAGCAAGTACAGCTTCAAAGGATACAAAAGGTAACCTGTGCTAAAAGCTCAGTTATTTGTGATTTGATAGAATCACAGTGTCCTCCTTTTCCTCCGTCTTTTAGCATCTGTGTGTACGGAGGGGGAGATAGAAGAGGACAGATCAACCTGGTGAAGAGCGGCGTGGACATCGTGATCGCGACACCTGGTCGACTCAACGACTTGCAGATGAACGACCTCATCAATCTGCGCTCCATCACCTACTTGGTCAGCTTTTATTGCTTTTTCTTTTCCAATATTTGCAGTACAGAATGCAGTAGCCGTTTCCTTTTTGACGATTGTGTTTTCTAGAAATTCTTGTGCTGAAAAGGTTTAAATCTTAACTTTCATCTACTTTTACATGCCGTTTGGAAAAGTTTTGATGAAGTGATTGTTGGGATGGGGGGGAAGGTGCTGGACGAGGCTGACCGCATGCTCGACATGGGCTTCGAACCACAGATTCTGAAGATTCTGCTGGACATTCGTCCAGACCGGCAGACAGTCATGACTAGGTATACCTCAGTTTTTGATCATAATAGGGACATTAGTACTTAATGCAAAGCTAAGAAGATAGGGTAGTTCTTGAGGAGTTGGCCAAAAATGACTTTCCTGGAGTAATCTATGTTATCATTAAAAAAATGTCTCATCACGGCTGAAAAGAAGTTGGATTCTGAGAAGCATCAGATATAATTTATTCAGACTTTTAAGGATGTTTCTAACAGTAGAAAGTAATGTAAAGAATCCTTTCACTGCTTATTCTTGGCTAACTGTAAATATTCTTCCTGGTGTTTCAGTTTCCTTCCCAAGAATATATCAAATGTATGATGTAAAAGACTAAAAACTGAACTGCTATTGTTGGCTTCATGTTTCAGTGCCACCTGGCCCACAGGTGTAAGAAGATTGGCTAAATCCTACTTAAAGAATCCCATGATGGTTTATGTGGGAACTCTGGACTTGGCTGTAAGAGGAAGTGAAAACATTCTGTTTGCGCTTCACTTTTTTTTCTTCTTTTGTTTCCCCATGCTTCATGCTTTGTGTCTCTCCATCTGTGCATCAGGCAGTAAACACAGTGCAGCAGACCCTAGAGATTGTTAAGGAGGAGGAGAAAAAGATGTATGTTTTTGACTTCATCAGGAGCATGCAACCCCAGGATAAAGTCTTAATCTTTGTGGGCAAAAAGATTACGTGAGTGAGGAGATGACCACTGCTTTTAAATGATCAGCCACAACTGCTGTTGGAACCTGCACCAACTGTTCACCCTCTGTGTTTGTGTTTCTGTGAAACCAGTGCAGACGACCTGTCGAGTGACATGTCTCTGCAAGGTATTGCTGTGCAGTGTCTCCACGGAGACCGCGAACAAAGCTCCCGGGAAGAGGCTCTCCGGGACTTTAAGGAGAGTATGTCAGAAACCGTCATTTATAAATTTTCAACATTTAAAAGTCCTAAATTTGTTTGATTAAAATGCCTTAAATTAATTTAAAATGATGTCTGTTGGCCTTAAATATGTTAATTGCAGGTCTTAAACTACTTTGTTTTTGTGTTTGTGTGCACATGAGCACCTTCATTGCCTACATTGTCATCCTGTTAAGTTTGCCTTTTATTTCATAATAACAGAAGTGGAGAGATTTCATATTAAAATGGGATGTTTAGATAACTCTATATTGTGCTGGTGCATTAAAGCATTTCCCTGCTTTAATGCACCTGATTCAGCTGATTGCAGTTCAGCCATTGCCTGTTCATCTGCCATCAATTGAAATCAGCTCGGCTGAAATGAGGAAACGCCTTAAACGTGCAGGGCAGTGTGCCTTAAGGATTGGGGTTGGAGAATCGCTAATTTTGGAAGGTCAAATTAATTGCGCATAATACAAATAAATGCCACAATATTTAGGTTTTTACTTGTAAAAGGCATGAACCATTTCCTTCCACTTCCCAATTAAGGAACTGTTGGTCTACCACATCAATTAACAGAAAATACGTTGAATTTTGCTAGACTTTTTTTGGGTTTATTTACCCAGAATGGCCTGTATTATAGTCCTCTTCCTGCTTCTGCGGTGGATTTCCAATCCACTTGGAATTTACATAAAAATTCTAACTACATCAGAATTCAATTTTTTTGTTCCCCGTCAGAGTTCAATTGCATATTCAGACCTCCGCAAACAAACCGGACTTTAAAGGCAAACAAACCAGAGTTCAATTAAAGCGGACTAAGCAGGGCTGGTGTGAATGCACCTTAGTGTTTGTGTTCACTTTTCCAGGTCGGTTCGTATCCTGGTCGCCACAGATCTGGCATCCAGAGGGTTGGATGTCCATGACATCACTCATGTTTTTAACTACGACTTCCCAAGAAACATTGAAGAGTACGTCCATCGTGTGGGCCGAACAGGCCGAGCAGGGTAAGAGATCGACAGTGATGTGCAACCTTTGGCTTACTCTGGGTTAGTTGTGACGCAGATGCATTTTTATTCCAGACGATCCGGTGCTGCCATTACTCTGTTAACTAGAGATAACTGGAGGATGGCAGCAGAGCTGATTTCGATCCTGGAGAGAGCAGGACAAGTAAATACTTGCAAATTGTTTATCAGAAGGTTGAAATGGAAAATATCAATACTGAAAGGTGTTGCACTAAACATTGACCAATGTATGTATTTCAGTCAACAAAAGAAGGTTATTCAATGACATTGATGTAACTGACTTGTAATGATATGAAATCTAAATTATATATGCAACATTTAAGGGAAGGCACTAACAATGCTGACATTTGGTGTAGTATCTGAATGTATAAATGTTGGGTAGCAACCCACATTACATGTTGTTGTTTCAGGACGTCCCAGAAGACTTGGTGCTGATGGCAGAGAGATACGAGAAGCACAAGATGGAGAGAGAGATGTATACTCCAAGAGGACATGGATGGGGTGGAAGAGGAGGCGGTGGACGGAGAGACGGCAATGACAGAGGCCAAAACTGGCGATTCTAATCTCTGGAGATGTAAGTTTGCACACTCTCTAAAGCTCAGATCTAGGCCTGGAGAGGTACCGTCCTGCAACTTTCAGATGCTTCCCTGCTCCAACACACCTGAATCAAATGAATGGCTCGTTCCCAGGCCTGTTCAGAGCTGATCCTGGTCTGTTGGAGTAAGGATGCATCTGACTGTATCTCTCAAGGACTGGACCTGAACACCCCTTCTTTAAACAAGCATGTGAATAGGACTGTGTAATTTTACAATATTTATCCTTTTATTTTTCTTCCAAAAGTATCGATTTTTCATCTGCAAGTATTGATGCATTAAATCCTACTTTGAGTTTTGTGTCAAATCCACATGAATGAAATGACAGCTATTTTTTACCCATTTGCACATGTACATTAAAAATGACATGCAATGGAACAACCAGTTACAATTAATTAAATAACGAAATGAAATGGATCAGTTACATTGTATAAGTGAATAAGACGAAAAAAGTACCTTTTCTGCATAAGCAAAGACACAAAGCCACACAATTAACATTTAAACAAAGCAAATGTATAACAAAAACATCTTTTATTAATTAAATCCAAGTCTATGGAACAGTCACAAAAATGTCACCAAAATCACTCTGCTTCCCTAAAATCTTTCAGAAAATCATAAAAATGTATTGAATAATATAATTTGCTGTACATTGTGATATTGTATCAAGAGCAGAATACCGCGTATTGTATCGCAAGGTTACTGTATTGCCACAGTCCAACATGGGAATATTGCAGAAAGGCTGGAGCTGCACCAAAAATAAAACAATTTCTGGGAAGTGGTTGTAATTTAATGCTAACCTTCACATAAAAATGTATGCAAACATCATCACATCCCCTCTCACAACACTTGATGCTCTGTTGTCAACAGTCTAAGCATCCACTAGGCTCTTTTAATACTTTTATCAGGAAAGCAAATTAACTTTCTTTATGTGGAAGAATTTTATAGCATAAGAGGAAAATCCACCGTCATGCAGCACTAAACTATTAAGATTGATGAACGTCCATAAAAATGTGACACACAGACTATTGGTAAAAACAGAAAATCATGAAAATGTATTTTTGTGTTACTCTGGAAATGTGACTTTTTTTTTTCTTTCTCAGCAGGTTGGAATACAATCTAAAGCTGGCAGTAATTTCTTTTGATTGTACATAAGTTTTTTTTTTTGTTTTTTTTTTCCTTAAAATTTATTTTTAAAAAATGTCTGTTTTGGCAGGTAGACATGATTATTGTTTTTCATAGAAGTTTAAAAGTTAACAGAATACACCGTTCTTAGTCCAGTGTTTGTTTTTTATCAGCCTTGTTTCTATAGACTGAATATGTGTGGAATCTTTTGGGGGGATACGTGTTAAATAAATTCTCTTTTGAAGAAACATCCTGTTCAGTCTGCATCTTAAGTTGCCGTTCAGAAAAAAAAAATTACAAAGATCGAGGTTTTCTGTAATTGTAAAGGAAACATCTAAATGTTTAATTTCTATTGCTTCCTGTCTTCCCACTGTATCAAGAATTTTGCAGACTGAAAAGATCAAGAAAATAAATTAAAACTTCTAAACATTACTATTTTCCCAACCTTGTAAATGACATTTTCTTCACTTTTTACCACGGCAAGAAGGCCCTTGTGAATGTATAGAGTATCTAATCATATAAGTGCCTTCCAACACTCTTGTGTAAGTTAAAGCAGTAAATGCTGTGAACGTCAAAGTCACTGAATGTTATGACATTCAATGATTCAGTGGCTGTGATGTTTATCTTGTATGAGTAATTCTTTACGTTCTTATAAATTGCCATGAGACAAAGGAAGATGTAAGTCTCTGTTTTGCCATTTTATTTAATCTGTTTGATAGGTACATTTTATTCCAGTACAAGCTCAGGGTTTCTCCCAGTATGCCATAGGCCTGGCGGCCGCCATGCTTTGCTAGCGCCACTGCCAGGCTAATCCTTTTTTGTATTTTATTTTTTGTTTTTAGGAAAATAAAATGAAGAAAAAAATTTTTTTTTAATTTTTTTTTTAGTTTGATTGCAAGCGTCTAGGTTACTCTGAGCGTTTCACTATCGGAGCAGATTTACAAGACATCTTTATAGTTTTTAAAGCCAGACCAATCACCCCGCTGATGCCTCTGCGCCTCGCGTCGTGCGCTGCCGTAGCCGGATTAAGTTAATGTCAGCACGGATCCCACGCGCTTCCTTTCATTCGAACTGGACACAGGCTGACTGTGAGGATTTATGATTAGTTATGAGGAGTTATTGATCAAGGTAAGAGTTTAAACCCATCGTGTTAGCTCTGGTTGCGCAGCTCTACGTGAACCGCAGGAATAACTTGTAGTTGCGCTTTCAGCGGTGTTTTGAGTGAGGGGTAAGAATGATTTATATTTGGGAACAAAACATTCTGCAGCGATTCAATCTAAAAATGCTCCCCAGCGTTTGGCCCCGTCTTCGCTGTAAAGTTTAGAGTGTTCCCGGTTAGCTGATGCGTTAGCGGTTAACGCCCCATTGTGCAGGTTCAACCCGGTGAGGAGCTTTCGCGCTCTCCTCGCAGTCACGCATCATGCTGATTTTATATTATTTTAGTATTACTTGCATTTTGTTTCCGTTACACAAAGCATCAAACCGTATCAAATGCTTTGTCCACTTAGTCAGAGTTGATGTGCTTGGGCTGCCACCTTATCGTGGTGGAGGGGTTTGTGTGTCCCAATGATCCTAGGAGCTATGCTGTCTGGGGCATAAAAGCGCAGACAAAGGGCAGCCCGAAGACCCTTTATGATGGACACAAACTTTGAATCTGGCGTTCCCTCGCCCGGACGCGGGTCACCGGGGCCCCACTCTGGAGCCAGGCCTGGAGGTGGGGCACGATGGCGAGCGCCTGGTGGCCGGGCTTTTAACCACGGAGCCTGGCCGGGCTCAGCCCCGAAGAGGAGACGTGGATTCCCCTTCCAATGGGCTCGCCACCTGTCAGAGGGGCCAAAGGGGTCGGGTGCATCACCTCTCTGGTGGGGAAGGAACCGGAGCTAGTGTGCGAGGCTGAGAGGTTTCGGCTAGAAATAGTCTGCCTCTCCTCGACGCATGGCTCTGGTTCCAGAACCCGTCTCCTTGAGAGGGGCTGGACGTACTTCCACTCGGGCGCAGGGCAGGACTGGGCATACTTGTTGCCCCCCATCTTGGTGCCTGCACGTTGGGGTTTACCCCGGTGAACGAGAGAGTAGCCTCCCTCAGCCTACAGGTGGGGGGACGGGTTCTGACTGTTGTCTGTGCTTACGGGCCGAACAACAGTTCAGATTACCCACCCTTCTTGGAGTCCTTAGAGGGGGTACTGGAGAGTGCCCCTCCGGGGGACTCCCTTGTTCTGCTGGGGGACTTCAACGCTCACGTGGGCAATGACAGTGAGACCTGGAGGGGCGTGGTTTGGAGGAACGGCCCCCCTGATCTGAACTCGAGTGGTGTTCTGTTGTTGGACTTCTGTGCTTGTCACGGTTTGTCCATCACGAACACCAGGTTCAGGCATAAGGGTGTCCATACGTGCACTTGGCACCAGGACACCCTAGGCCGCAGTTCAATGATCGATTTTGTCGTCGTTTCATCGGATCTGCGGCCATATGTCTTGGACACTCGGGTGAAGAGAGGTGCGGAGCTGTCCACTGACCACTACCTGGTGGTGAGTTGGCTCCGGTGGTGGGGGAGGAAGCCGGTCAGACCTGGCAGGCCCAAACGTGTAGTGAGGGTCTGCTGGGAACATCTGGCAGAGTCCCCTGTGAGACGGAGCTTTAACTCCCATCTCCGGCAGAACTACAAACACGTTCCGGGGGAGGTGGGGGACATTGAATCTGAGTGGACCATGTTCTGTGCCTCCATCGGCGAAGAGGCTTATCAGAGCTGTGGCCGCAAGGTCGTTGGTGCCTGTCGCGGCGGCAACCCTCGAACCCGTTGGTGGACACCTTCGGTGAGGGATGCTGTCAAGCTGAAGGAGTCCTATGGGGCCTTTTTGGCCTGTGGCACTCCAGAAGCAGCTGATGGGTACCAACGAGCGAAGCGGCATGCGGCTCGGGTGGTCGCTGAGGCAAAAACTCGGGCGTGGGAGGAGTTTGGAGAGGCCATGGAAAAAGACTTCCGTACGGCTTCGAGGCGATTCTGGTCCACCATCCGGCGTCTCAGGAGGGGGAAGCAGTGCAGTACCAACACTGTTTACAGTGGGAATGGTGTGCTGCTGACCTCGACTTGGGATGTTGTGGGTCGGTGGGCGGAATACTTCGAAGACCTCCTCAATCCCACCAACATGCCTTCTGTTGAGGAAGCTGAGCCTGTGGACTCTGGGTTGGGCTCTCCAATCTCTGGGGACGAGGTCGCCGAGGTGGTTAAAAAGCTCTTCGGTGGCAGGGCCCCGGGGGGTGGATGAGATCCGCTCGGAGTTCCTTAAGGCTCTGGATGTTGTAGGGTTGTGTTGGCTCACGCGACTCTGCAATATCGCATGGACATCGGGGGCAGTTCCTCTGGATTGGCAGACCGGGGTGGTGGTCCCCCTATTTAAAAAGGGGGACCACCTGGTAAGGTCCCTGGTAAGGTCTATTCAGGGGTCCTGGAGAGGAGGGTCCGTCGGATAGTCGAAACTCGGATTCAGGAAGAGCAGTGTGGTTTTCGTCCTGGTCGTGGAACACTGGACCAGCTCTACACCCTCAGCAGGGTCCTGGAGGGTGCGTGGGAGTTCGCCCAACCAGTCTACATGTGTTTTGTGGACTTGGAGAAGGCGTTCGACCGTGTCCCTCGGAGGGCTTTGTGGGGGGTTCTCCGGGAGTATGGGGTACCGGGCCTTTTGATACGGGCTGTCAGGTCCCTGTATGACCGGTGTCAGAGTCTGGTCCGCATTGCTGGCAGTAAGTCGGGCTCGTTTCCGGTGAGAGTTGGACTCCGCCAAGGCTGCCCTTTGTCACCGATTCTGTTCATTACTTTCATGGACAGAATTTCTAGGCGCAGCGGAGATGTTGAGGGGATCTGTTTTGGTGGCCTTAGGATCGCATCTCTGCTTTTTGCAGATGATGTGGTGCTGTTGGCTTCATCAGGTCGTGATCTGCGGCTCTCGCTGGAGCGGTTCGCGGCAGAGTGTGAAGTGGCCGGGATGAGGCTCAGTGCCTCCAAATCCGAGGCCATGGTCTTGAGCCGGAAAAGGGTAGAGTGCCTTCTCCGGGTCAGGGGGCCGTCCTGCCTCAAGTGGAGAAGTTTAAGTATCTGGGTATCTTGTTCACGAATGAGGGAAGAGGGAGATTGACAGGCGGATTGGGGCAGCGTCTGCCGTGAAGCGGGCGCTGTACCGGTCCGTTGTGGTGAAGAGAGAGCTGAGTCAAAAAGCAAAGCTCTCGATTTACCGGTCGATCTACGTTCCCACCCTCATCTATGGTCATGAGCTTTGGGTCATGACCGAAAGAACGAGATCACGGATACAAGCGGCCAAAATGGGTTTCCTCCACAGGGTGGCCGCGCTCTTCCTTAGAGATAGGGTGAGAAGCTCGGTCATCCGGGAGGGACTCAGAGTAGAGCTGCTGCTCCTCCACATCGAGAGGAGCCAGTTGAGGCTCGGGCATCTAGTCAGGATGCCTCCTGGACGCCTCCCTGGTGAGGTGTTCCGGGCACGTCCCACCGGGAGGAGGCCTCAGGGAAGACCCAGGGCACGCTGGAGGGACTATGTCTTTCAGCTGGCCTGGGAACGCCTTGGGGTTCCCCCGGAGGAGCTGGAAGACGTGGCTGGGGAGAGGGAAGTCTGGGACTCCCTTCTGAAGCTGCTGCTCCCGCGACCCGACCCCGGATAAGCAGAAGAAAATGGATGGATGGATGGATGCAGGGCTGGTCCAACTTTGTTTGAGGCCTTGAGAATATGACCCAGGGGCCCTTTTTGCTGCTAAAAACATCAGCACCTCTAACAGCTTCTGTGTTAGACTTAGTGAAATATCGGAGAAGGGAGTTTAATTGGCCAGCCTAAAAGCAATAAGTTATAATCGCAGTTTACTAATTTGTATTTGTAAATTCAAAGATTAACCTCACAGCATCAGATTGTTGCTATGGTAATAAAACAATCCAGCTATGAATATTGTTCTTTGAAGTTTTACAGCGCAAACTTGCCAACTCCTTAAAATCTTGCATCTAAATGTTAAACAATTTAAAATCTTTTAATTTATGCCTAAACAATTTAATCAAATTTAACAGCATTGATAATCTCAATAAACAAATGTTATATTTATGTATCTGTGGTCTGTTTTAAAATATTAGCATTTCTTAATATTTATAACTTGTGTAATATAAAACAGTTATCTTTGTGGATTGGACATATTTAATTTTAGATGTGGATTACTGTAAGGTCTTATGAGAACTGCTGTGTGCTAGTAGCCTTCTATCAAGAATCAAACAGAAATATTTTACAAATGATTGATTAATTCCCCTTCCCCAGGAGGCTGAATTACATATGGACACCCAGTAATGCCCACAATCACAGCATGAGCCGCATGTCAAAGAAACACTAGAATTCAGTTTCTTTCTTTTTTCTTACTTTATTTGAATCTAAATTTTATAATTTTACAAAAAAAAAAAAAAAACATAGACATTAAGCTGCATAAAGAACTCATGGGTAACAAAGAGAAGGAGACGGTGATGCATTGCATTGAAAATACAGGTAAACTGAATAACTGAACTTTGATAAAATGCCAAAACGGGCCAAAGTTCAATTTCATGTTTGAAGAAAATTGTATTCCCAAAACATTTAAATTTGATGACACAGTTTATATGAGTAAATATGAGATTGTTTTATGCCATCCAAATAAAATTTTGCAGAGTTGGTTGTTAGACAACCACAAAACATGCAAATGGCTACACTGTAAAATTTTTATTTGGCTTCATTTAGTAAAAATGAAACAGTGTCAATCATTACATTGCATACATCACAAAATGACTTTTCCCAGTGTAACTGGTATTTCTTTAACATTAAACAAATATGCACAATGGATTATATAAGAAAAGATAAAAGAGAACAAACATGATTTGTACAAAAAGAGACTTTACAACACCTAGTTTCACCTCATATGAACAAGGTATGACTAAGATGAAGCCACCAAGGACCTGAGTGGGATTGTGTTGGTAGGAGTGGTTAACATCTCATGTGCTGAGAATCAGAACCAATCTGGTTTATACCAGATTGGTTGTACACTGGGGGGGGAAATTAATAGGCGGACAACGCTTGTACAGCAGATTTCATTGGGGCCATTGCAGTAGATTAATCTGCCGATCGTGAATATATTTCATTCAAATGTTAAACTCCTGAACGTTTGTAATATTAAAAGTAGATCTATGGGACGTAAAAATAACTACTGTGATTGTAAATGTGTTTATATAGTGTTAAAAGAAAGATGATGTTGAATTAGTGGAAACAATAGATCCAACTCTTTCTTTAAATATTTATGAAAAAAAAAATACTTAAATAATTTAGGTTTTTTTTTTTTTTTTTACAGGAAAAAACCTGTAAAATCTCTCACATCGGTGAAATTGCTTTGACATGAACGTTGTGCTCGGGATCAGAATTCCCAAATCTATCGCTTAACACAGATTTTGAAGTTATGTGTCAAAGATGGGGAAGTCGTTTTCCCGTTGCTCCTTGATGCAGTCTGCCAAATCCTTGCAGTGGGTTTTTCCTAGACCAGAGAGAAGGTTCTGACTGGGGATGAAGAAGTTGAAGAGTTCACCACGTCTCAGGTGGCTTTCGAAGTCTTGCAGGAGCAGGCCGAAGCACCGACTGAGATCTGATGTTCCCCAGTCGCTGTCGCTGGTTCTGGAGCAGCAGGCGTGCAGGAGTGTCGTCTTGGCGTGGTAAGAGCAGAACTTGGCAAATGAAGGGTTGTTTTCCTTCAGTAGATGCAGGAGATGCTTGAGGAGCTTCAGACAGTCTTTTCTGGGTAAAAAAAAAAATCGAATAAATACATTTAAGAATTGATAAAGAACTGAAAAAAGTTTTGAGGTTATGAATCCCACACTTGATTAAAAATACGTTTTCAGACGGTCTGGATTTTACATTGAAAAAATCTGGTTATCTCTTTTGCCGAGGTTGTCTTTAATAATAATAATTTAATTTATAATGCACTTTTCATTAATAAAAATCTCAAAGTGCTACATGGTGCATCTAAAAACATAAAATCAGCTGTCAAAAACAATTTAAAAAAACAAAAACAAACTGTTAATTCTGTAATTATGTTCATGATTACATTAAAAAATATATAGTGTTTGCAAAAAATGTGTACGCAGTCTTGCCTGCAACAGCTTGCTCCACCGCTTTCACAGCACGTCTTCTGCGATCCATGTTTCTTTATAATGTCCTTCTCAATGTGTGAGAATGAAATCCGCCAGACATCTGTGATGGAAAGACAAAACAGTCCAGTAGCTGCAGTGTAAGGATTGTCTAGTAAGATAACATGTAAACTCTTCAATCTTCTTGTATTAGACATTCCTAATTCTCTTTTCAGTCTGTGAACATTTGAATAATTCAGTTCAGAAGATTGTAAAGTTGCACTCACCTTTGCTAAGAACGCCATTGTTTTCCACGTTGCCTCTACCTTCATATTTTGGCACAAGGTAGTAAGGTTCCCATTTGAATTCCTGTTTCACTTTAGTCCCAAGCCACTGGTTAATTTTCAAACCGCCGCTGGTGAAAGATGGCCAGCTTGATTTCACTTTGAGACAGAGAACAACATCGAGGGAAATGGTGACTGAGCCCACTTTATGGGTCAAGGTCACTGCAGGGCAGCCTCCTTTTTTTCTCTCAATTGTCCATGCTAAAGCAAGAAAGAGAGTTTTCATTACAAAATGATGACACACTTGATGTCATCATTTTGTCATCAAAATGATTTATATTCACCCAACCCCCTCACCCCTGAAAAATACATGTAATTACTGGAAATGTGATATATTCATGAAATATTTGCATTCTTATCACATACCATATCAAACAATTTCTGCAACATATTTGTTTAAGTTAATTTGACATAAAATGCAAACGCAGAACAAAGCCCCAAGTTGGGCACTAACCTGGAAATCCCTTGGCAAATTTCTTCACTTCTTTTCTGAACTCTTGAAGCATTTCGCTTGCCGATAAAACGTCATTATGCTGGAATTTCTCTAAATGGTTATTGTCACGTTTTAATGCCACGCTGTAGAAGGCTCCGTTTTCCCCAAATGGTTCAATCTCAACTCGTTCAACAGGCATTGGAAGCATAACATCAAACTCGTCAGGATCTGAGATCTGTGTGAACAAGAATGTCATTTGGCAAAAATAACTTGGCAACGTTATGGTTACCAGATGATGGCATTTATAAAAATGTTTGCTGTGAAACACGTTCAATAAATTTGAGAAACTGTTAGCAGTTGTATCTTACCTTAAGGTATTCATAATAACTTCCTGTGTGCAGCGGTTTGTCTACATCTTGAAAACATGTTTTTTCCTTTTTTAAATGCCTAATTAAGTTTTCTATAAAATCATTAACAACTTTACTTGTATCTGATTTGTCCTTTCGCCTAATCTTCAGTTTTTCTAAAGTAGACTGTAGGACACGGTCCACTGAAACTGATCTTGTCTTCAGCATCTTTGGCTTTATTTTGTCAGGCTGTTCTGTATCACAGGACTTTTCAGCAGTTGTTTCTTTTTTTCCCCCTGAAGGTCTCTCTATCTTTTTTTCCTTAAGTTGTGCGCCTTCCATCTTTCCTGCAGCCTTGGTACAGCGAGTTAGGGTCTCTGCCTTACCACCAGCTTTAGGTTTAGTGGTCTTCAGAGAAGCCTTTGCTGTCTCTGACCTCATTGTTGTAGCTTGTGATTCCAGCTGTCTATGCAAAGAAGGTGATTCCAGGTCTCCATGCAAAGGAGGTGTTTTCACTGATGTGGACCTGCTGGAATGGATTTTGGTTTTAGTCTTCTCTGGAGGCGTTTGTTGTTTCCCGCTATGCTCCCTCGTCAAATGTTTGCCCTTTTGTTTAGTGGTTTCCTTCACAGGCGGCTTCTCTTCCTCGTAGTTTGGCTTCGGAGGATCCTCTTTCTTTTTCCTCCTGATGGTTTCCCGCCTCTCCTTTCTAGAGTCCAAACATTGTGTTGAGTCGGGGCTCTTTGCCTGACTAGATCTCTCTCTGCAGCTCATGATGAGGAAATGAAAGCAATGAAACTGCGCTGCTGAAAATATACCAGTTCTATACTTCCTGTTACACGCCCCTACCATATTTGGTTGAATGCCCTCGAGCTCTTCTGTGCGCAGTCATATTCAGTCATTTACTTTCTCACAGTTTCGATATCTTTTCATTGAGTGGATATATGTGCATTTTTCATCATTATATAGAAAGATGTTTTTTATTCCTTTGACAACAGCTACATCTTGTGGCTGTAAGCTTGAATTAAAGGAATTTTCTGACTTTCCAAATGCATCGGTTCAGATACATAGTACTACCAGACAACAAAGTACTTTGGTTGAAAGATGTTTAATGTTGCAAAGAGGCTCATGCCGTCTCACAATAAGGTGCAGTAGCTTATGCCAATTCAGTATTCCTCGGTGAAAGTGCAAAATTAGCAAAATGCCAATCAAAGTGCTTCAGGAGTCAAAAAGAGAGGCTGTTTTGAGTCCCTTCACAAGGACAGGCTTAAACTTCTTCTAAGTGGTATTTAAAGCTTAAATACAACAGATGTTTTACTAATACACTAAAATGGTTCTAGCTAACATGTTTAACTCTTGCTATTGGTTCACATTGAGCAGCAAGAATACTTAAAGCAGAACATGTAAAGAGACCCAGGACCATAACTCCAGACAGCTAAGATTTACAGTGTAAGTCTATTTGTTCAGTATCACAGAAAAGTATTACCATAAACCAAATTAACAGCTCACATTTAGTACCATGTTGTTTTGTTGTTGTTTTTTTTTTTTCTTTTTAACTTCTTGTTTCCACATGTTACACAATGGTAGTCTAACCACTGAGATGAATTTGGGAGTATGGCAACATGGATTGAAGATCTACCATCTTTCTTTCCTTCGAATGCTTTTGCGATGCATTGTGATGATTAACCAGTCTTTGATTATTAAGTTGAAGTGGCCAATCATAAGATGGAGTTGGATGAGGGCCGTCCTGCCTTGGGAGACCTTGTGGTCGGCAGAGCAGCACAACATTCATTTGTTCCTCTGGGCCTTCTGAGCAGACTTGGTGATTTTACCAGTGGTAGACACTTTTTTCTCCACACCTTTTATCACTCCCACAGCCACAGTCTGACGCATGTCGCGCACCGCAAAACGACCTGTGAAGGAAATTCAAGGGAAAAAAACGAATAAAATGATGCAGAGCACAACTTAACAGTGTCGTATTAGGTACTTTTGAGGAGCCAAACGAGACATTGAGAGCTTTTAAAGTCATTCAAGCCCTTCCCAGTTGAACTTACCCAATGGAGGATACTCGGAGAAGCTCTCAACGCACATAGGCTTGCCAGGAATCATATCAACGATGGCGGCATCTCCAGATTTGAGAGATTTGGGATTGTCTTCCAGCTTCTTGCCGGAGCGGCGGTCAATTTTTTCCTTGAGCTCTGCAAACTTGCAGGCAATATGAGCAGTGTGGCAGTCCAGCACTGGAGCATAACCAGCACTGATCTGCCCAGGATGGTTGAGGATAATGACCTACAAAGAAAAGTGAATGGCCTGTAAATAGGATTTTTTTTTCTGATTTAACAGCATCTACATAGTGTTTTACTAATTTCCTTTGAGGCTTCATAGACTAAAAAAAGAACATCCCACTGCCTATTACTTTGACTTGGTAATGGAAATAATTTCTTCTTATTTTTGACCATACTTCAAAAAACCTTGATGCTATAAATACTTCAGAAAGATTGTTGTTTCTACACAGGTATTAATTTCCATAAAATATAGTTTGTAGTGTCTACCTGAGCAGTGAAGTTGGCAGCTTCCTGTGGAGGGTCGTTCTTGCTATCCCCGGCCACGTTGCCACGGCGAATGTCCTTCACTGACACATTCTTGACGTTGAAGCCCACGTTGTCACCTGGGAGAGCCTCCGTCAGTGCCTCATGGTGCATCTCCACAGACTTCACCTCGGTGGTCACATTGACGGGCGCAAACGTCACGACCATGCCAGGCTTCAGTATTCCTGTTTCCACCCGACCCACAGGCACAGTTCCAATACCTGAGTAAAAGGAGGCCACACAATATGAGCATTGGTAAAAGATATCAAATGGTTCAGCTTTGGACTTAACATGCTGTCCTACAAGGAAACTGAATGCAATTCCATGTATTGTGCTAACAGAGTTTTTATCTCTTTGTTCGTAAATGCGCTACATGCCTCCAATTTTGTAGACATCCTGCAAGGGAAGACGTAGAGGTTTGTCTGTTGGGCGGGTTGGGGGCTGAATAGCATCCAGAGCCTCCAATAGTGTGGTCCCTGATGCACTGCCATCCTTCCTGTTAATCTTCCACCCCTTAAACCATGTCATCTAGAAGATAAAAATGGAACAAATCTGAAAAGTAACCGTTTAACAAAACATTCACAAAACATCCTAAATTATCTCATAGAAAACTACGTAAGCCAATGGAAATGCGAACTTATAAACGGTACAGTATGCTGCGCCTGACGATAGTTTCTTCCCTATTATTGCCGTGCTGTTGACCGTCATCGCTGGTCTGAGTTGAGTCAGACGCTTACGTTTGGGCTTGGCTCGAGCATGTTGTCTCCATTCCAACCAGAGATGGGCACAAAGGCGACAGTGTCTGGGTTGTAGCCAATCTTCTTAATGTAGGTGCTCACTTCCTTCACAATCTCCTCGTAGCGCTTCTGGCTGTAGTTTGGCTCGGTTGAGTCCATTTTATTGATGCCCACAATCAGCTGCTTCACTCCGAGTGTGTACGCCAGGAGAGCATGCTCCCGAGTTTGTCCGTTCTTGGAGATGCCGGCCTCAAACTCTCCTACACCTGCCGCTACAATGAGCACCGCACAGTCAGCCTAAGGATGTAAAAAAAAAAGGGAGATGGCTATTATAAAACGATTGCAGATGATCTTGAACATACACTCCAAGATGGCTTCTGAATGCTACTTTAGGAACAGTTATTAAAACAGATCCACTAATTCAATCATAGTTGGCGTAATTACTTATTTTGCGGACCTGAGAGGTGCCAGTGATCATGTTCTTGATGAAGTCCCTGTGGCCTGGAGCGTCTATGATGGTAACGTAGTACTTGCTGGTCTCAAACTTCCAAAGTGAGATGTCGATCGTAATGCCACGCTCTCTCTCTGCCTTTAACTTGTCAAGCACCCAGGCGTACTTGAATGAGCCCTTCCCCATCTGGAAAAATTTTTTTAATCAAGATAATTTTTTATTACAAGTGACTATCTTAAACGAGCCCATTTCTAAGCTCTGAGCCATCTACTTGCATCAAAGGGTTATTCTTAACTTGTCCTCATTTACTTTACCTCAGCAGCTTCCTTCTCAAACTTCTCAATTGTTCTCTTGTCGATGCCACCACACTTGTAGATGAGGTGACCCGTAGTGGTGGACTTGCCAGAGTCCACATGGCCAATCACGACTATGTTGATGTGGAGCTTCTCCTTTCCCATGACGACCACAGTCGGGGACAGAAGTCACTAGTCCGCTAAAGCTGTGGTTGAGTTATCAAGAACAGGAAATGGATGAACCAGACATTAGGAATGCACATTTGATATGTACACGTTAAAAAGTTAATGTATATTAGACACTCGTTATACTGTAATATGTAATTTAAGTATTGACTGACTAATGAAAGGATTTTTGATGCAGAAAGAATCTTATCTATATCTTTGCCCAACAAAGATATAGATAAGACTCTTTCCCAGTAGACACTCACTGACACCCTCCACAAAGCCAAGGATATTAATGGAAAAGTTGCAAAGCCCCAGTGATGATTTGAGGAGCCTGGTACAAAGTCAACACAGTTGTCTTCAAGGCACCTCAAGCCAAAGGATGAACATAGTATCATGACTTTAATTGGCCAACAAACATTCCTGACCCAATCTATAGCAGGGATGTTCAAAGTTGGTCCTCTAGGTCCGTCATCCTGCATGTTTTAGTTCTCTCCCTGGTGGTAGTAAGAACCTTTTCAGCTTGTCAATGTTCCTCTTAGGGCTTCTAATGAGCCATCATTTGATGCAGGTGCAGATCCAGGGAGAGAACTAAAACATCCAGGATGTCGGACCTAGAGGACCGACTTTGGACATCCCTGACCTATAGAGAATCGTAAAAGAAGATGAAAGACTCTTCAGGTGAGCCGGAGGTCGCTGTTGAAGCAAGCCAGGAATCCAACACCTCAGCACCTCTGTGCTACATTTCAGAATTAAAAATCTTTTCATTCAGTCCTGTGTAAATCTAATTTTCAATGAAGCTGCTTTTCATCAATCCTGAATGATTAAGATTACATGCAATTAACCCTTGAAATATCACTGATAAATATTTTAGGCTTCATTTTTAAAATCAGCAAAGTATGTTAACTTTTGCACAATATGGTGACTTATTGAGATGTATTTGATTGGAAAAAAAAGCAGTTGATTGCAGGTATTTTAAAGAAAGATTCCAGCTAAATGTGCTTATATTTTCAGAAAGCAAACAAAAAAAACGATCCTCAAACGTTTAATATCTAATTTTTCAGAAATGATTCAAGATGCTGCTCCTCAGACCTCTGACCACTGAGACTGCCCCTCCCACTGGTCCTACATCCACCCCGGCGCTCATCTTTACATATCAACTTGTCTTCAACACATCTGAGTCTATCAGGTGATATTGCAGACTGTGTTGCTCCCTTCCAAGCCAGAATCCACCATTTTGTCATATCCAACCCTCTGACAGTACAGCAGCCATTTCTCTGACACTGCAGAGCTCTGCATAAAGGCTGATGCAGATCAGGCTGTAATAACTGCACGACTGTTGCGTTAATCAAATGAAACGTCACAATTCCTCCTTGCACGGGCAAAGTTTGCCATTTAGTCATTCATGCAGTTCGCCATTGTCTGCATCTAACTTAAAACGAGTCCGGGCGGCTCGGGTGGCAGCACGTTACCCTCACATGATCTGGTTCCAGACAGGTCGGAGTGGACCAGACCCAGGACAGCTGCCACTTCTGTGGTTTAATAGATGCCCCAGAAATAACGTCACAGCCACTGCCGCAGTGCGCATCGGCAAACAAAAGCTGCTCAAACTGCGGGGGAATCCCTAAAAAAAAAAACAAAACAAAAAAAAAAAAAAACCCCGCGGCCACTGCGGACAAACTAACGTCTGAGGGATTTAAGGGGAATTGCCAGCCCTCCGCCATGTTCTGGCATCTGCTCGCTTGAGGACGACTGGGTACGTATTAAATACCAGCAGGTTGTATTCTGCATCAGATCTCTTAAACACACACACACACACACCACACACACACACACACACCGGGATGATGCTTAAAAAAAGAGGGAGCCTCACAGCGATGTTCATCAGAACTAAACCGAATCGTGCCTCCATGCGGGTTTTTTTTTTTTTTTTTTTTTTCTTATCGTTTTGTCCTGATGTGGTGCGTCGTACCTGAGATCTGGCCGGTGTCCGGTTGGCAGCAGGAGCGGAGAGGCTGCGGAGAGACGCGGATCCGTTTATAGCGCTCAGGACAGGCGGGGGTGTTGCGTAACTGCGCACAACAGGCTCCGCTCAGCATCCCAACGAGGAAAACCGCTTTAATACAGAGAACAGCCGCCTCAACAAGCCGCCGATGGCAGTTTCATTTGTGCCGTAACACTATCTTGAAAGCAGCGTCCGCCATTAAGTGGAGAAAAATTTAGTTTTTAGATTTTTTTTCTTTTTCTTGACTGCGCGTCCGATAATTAAAATGCCTCACATCCGCTTTGTTTTAGTGTTTAAGCAGCTTGTCTGGACGGAGAAAAGTCGCTTAGCAGGTTGCAACCTACACAGCAGGTAAACTGTGTCCAGACGGTCTGTGGTTGGATCACCATGAACCCAGCCGGCCTTTAAGCCCGTCTACTGCGCCTGTCCGACAATTAACGCAACAGCCACGAGCCACTGACGAGAGGTTCAGTTCCAGGCGTCATTCATAGCAAATCAGTCATAACTCCAACTGTGAAGCCTGGTGTAAAAGGGGGGAAAAGGGGAACTTGCTTGAAATATTTGTGGATTTGATGAAATTATGCTAAGCTGTGTGCATAATTTGTTAAAGTATTTGTACGATTTAAATGTGACACATTCTAAAGTTACAGCTGCAAACTTTTGAGGGCATGGTCACAACGGCCTTGCACATCCATCCAGGTTGATGGGGATGAGGAGCAATTTTGAAGTCCTACTCCAGATGATTAGATTTAAACCTGGACTTGGACTGGGCCCTTCCTAAGTAAATATGCTTTGACTGAAATTAAACATGGCATTGTAGGCTGTATTTTCAAGCTGAAAATGAATTTTGTTCTTAACGTAGTATTTTTAGCTCCAACCTTCAACTCTGACCATCCTCTATCATTGCTGAAACAATGCACTCCTACAGCAGTGAACCTACCACCCTCACGTGTTGCCAATTTTATTCAAAATGCAGCCCTTTTCCATGGTGAAGATAATCTCATCCCTACTCTTGTCGTCTTCAGATTTTCTGTTTCTCCACATAGCTTATGAAAAAAAACAACCTGTTTTGGCTTCCTTTTAACACTTACCTTCTGCTTAAAGCTCTTGAAGAAAGACATGGTTTGTGGAGTTCATGACAGCTGACCGACCTGTCAAAGGATTTTGGTTTCCTGCATCTCCAGCATAAATGATGAGTTTTCCCTTGAGGTCGGTGCGCGTCTCCTGGCAGGTTTGGAGTTGTGCTAGTTTTATTTCAACTTTTGGGAGATGGATTAAGCAATACTCCCCAAATTTCCTAAAACTTGATAATGCTTTACAGAGACGGCCCTCATTCACACGTCACCATCCCGATCACATCTGGTGTTTCTTGGTCTTCATGATGTTTGTCCGTTGATGTTCTCTTACAAACTTCTAAAGGCTGCACTAGATTTTATGTCTTATAAACTGTTTTGGAAATGAAAACCCAAAGCAAAGTCAGATTTGCCACTGGCTGTATTTGATACATTTCCATTACATGATGGTGAATAAAGACATTTTCTGGAATGTTTCCATTACAATTATTTACCATCATATCCGTTTACAGTACAACACAATACACAAAGTCCCTTTGATTCCTTGTATATCAACACAGAAGCAAAGATTGAGAATATATATAATCAGACAAAATATGTCTAAAAAGCTGGATTACAAGTGTCTTAATTAAGGCATAAGTGTCTTAATTAAGGCATAAGTGCATTATTCCTACTCCCATTGTGGTGCTACTTGTGAAAAGCAATATTAACACATTGGTTTCACATATTTAAATGAGACGTATCAATTTTAAAAAAAAACTAAAGTAAACTTAATTTTAAGAAATTAGATCTAATTCAACTGACACTGAAACTATTTGACTTTTCAATCTATTTATGGCATAAAACACCTGAGAAAACAGTGCCCTTCATTTGAATCACTGATACAGAGTTTAGCTGTAATTCCCTTATTGAGAAACAAAAAGCTTATTTTCAAGAAATACTGCAACCCGTTTTTCTCATGTGATGAGCACTAAAAACTACAAGGAGGGCCCTGGTGACCCCTCAATTAAACAAAACAAAGAAAAAGAGTAAACATTAAGACATAATTCCCGAAACACATTGACATCACAAAAAAGGTAACCACAACAAACAGAAATATAAAGGCTTTTAAGGCGACCTTGATATAAGGCTAGTTTCTTTCATCTCATTAGATGAGCTCAGATAGTATTTTGTCTTTCTAAAGGAAAATTTTATCCAAGTCCTAAAATAAACCACCTCACATATGCAAAAGGAGGCAGGTACAGAGTTAAAATGTAGATAAAAAAGTGACAAATTACAGTTTTTGTCATCTGGGTTGTTGTAGCAAGGTACAAATGTTTTACTTAAAAGTAAAACATTTGTACCTTGTAAAACATCTACACAAAACAGTGGGATTTAAAGAAAAACTCCTTTGTTACTGTAGATCTTTGTTGGTTTAAAAACAAAAAAAAACAAGAAACGGATTTACTGTAGTATTTTTGAATGACAACACAATGAAAGCAATGATAACATTATTGCTTCTGTAGCGTCATTGCCTTGGAGAACATTGTGCGAAGTTCCTAATGAAGCTTAGATAACTGGTTACAATGCAGACTCATTTACCGGCCTTTTTCACCCAAACATTCAGTCTGTGGCTGTGAAACTGTCAACCTTTTAACTAAAACCAGCTACTCTCCTCTATGGAACAAAAAATATACCGTTTTTAGCTCTTTTCCTCTTAAGATCATAAGGTAAAAATTTTTAAATCAGGCTTTCACGTACTTCATTAAAATATGGGTCTTGATTACTATGGCTACGTCAGAAAATATGAACTCTGCTGCTCAACATCAGCACAAACGTCTTACAGTTTTCTCTCTCAATGGACGAAGGACGAATCAGTCTCCGTGGGAGTAGGTTGTGCGGACCGCCCAGGGCTGGACCGTCCCTCGTCCAAACACGGCGTAGAACAGAGCGCCGAACACGTTGATGGCAGCGGCGATGTAAAACACGATCTGCCATTCCTCTATAGTGTTCTGGAAGACAATCAGCACAGACATGGATGAACAGCAGTACACACAGAGCAATGTTTCAGATCAAAATAACTCTTTAAATTAAATTAAAGTAGCAGATCGGTTAGAAAAGTGTCTAAATCATTTCGCTAAATGCCTTACATGTGTTCTCTGCACAATAAAAATGATGCATTTTTGATCACTGAATTGCACAGATAGAACGGCTGAATTGTGACTTCCTTCTAGTGAAACCATCATCTTGGTTTCTTGTAGTAAATTAAACATTCATGATGACATTCTTTAAAGAATTGTATATATGGAGCAGTAACTTCTAATGTGATTAGAAGTGTTTGCTTTAGGTCTCCACTCAGAAATCAAACAAGTGAATAAAAACTTTAAGCAGTGGTTGCAGAAAGAAATGTGAATTTTTCATGTAAATCCAGCATAGTAAAAATAAAAAATCGTCCCAGGTTGAAGATGACCGCCCCCAAGTGGTCAAATGTTAACATGTACATCTTTTAGATGGAAAAGTAAAGCTTCAGACTCATTGTTCACAGTTTGAGAGACTCTAATGAGGTCATCTTTTTATTGGTGCGCTTGGGAAAAAAAAAAAAGTCTTAAACTGAAATAATTATGAAAAAAACAGCTGCTTTCAATCATGAAACACCAACTCACATTGTGTGTAAGAGCTCTTGCTATGACTGGTCCCACCATGCCAGGAATGGTGGCAAAAGTGTTGGTGATTCCCAGCAGGATACCGGCATACCTAGAAAAATATGCATGCATGAAAGTCACAACCATTCACTAAAGTGCGTGAAAACAATATTTTGAAACAGTTTAATAACATTTCAACGCGTTACAAAATGTAGACTAGTTCTGAAAAGCCGTCTCCCAGAGCCGGATGGGCAGACTGGTTCGCGAACATCAACTTACGAAGGAGCGATGTCGAGGTGGTTGATGTTAAAGCCAGAGGCCGACACTCCGCCCAGAGCAGAGGACATGGTGAGGAAGGTCACGGCCAGGCTGTAGTCACAGCCAGTGTAACCTGCTGCCACCAGGAACACGGCGGGCCCAATCATACCTGACATAAAAACATACAGCGTTTGTGTCAATCAAAACCTTCTAAAACAGGGATGAAGCAATAAATCGTGATGAATCGATTATTGAAATAATCGTCAACTAATTTAGTAATCGATTAATTGTCAAGTGAAGCCCACAGACCCAAAAAAACCATATTCTAAACCTCGCATTTAAGATAAAACACTTGTGTATCTTTACCCAAAAACTCTCCAAGTGGCAAAGTATGAACGTCACCTGGTTCAATTTCACTGAATGAATGCTGTGTAATTGCATTTTAAGCACTAAAATGTTTATATTTTTATTTAAAAAAGGAAATGAATTTTTTGTTTGTATATTTTAATGCATTTCTAATTTTATGTAAAAAAAAAAAAAAGTTTACATGGTTGAATAACAAATCTGGAGAACGTGCCAATTTTTTAAAAATCCGATTAATTGTCAATAGAATAATCAATTACTAAAATAATGGTTAGTTGGAGCCATGCATAGAAATGTTTCTTATTACCAATCAGAGAGAAGGACTTCCTGACGAAGACAGTAGAGTAGAGACGAGTCTCTCGCAGGTAATCGGCCACTTGGCCGCTCAGCACGGCCATCAGAGCGCAGCCCAGGTACGGCAGAGCGGAGAGAAACCCGTTCTGTCAGGACAAACATCTGAATATTCTTCCATTTAACAGAGTCTATCTGGCATTTCCTGCCTGGGTTTATTATCTATTACAAAACGTACCATTATTTTTCAGATGTTGTGCAGCCTTTCTCACCTGCTGTATGCTGAATCCCAGGATGTCGTTCATGTAAGTCGGCAGGAGAGTGAGGAGAGTGTAGAAGGTCCAGTTGTAGGAAAAGTGAGCCACGACGATGGCCATCAGAGGCATCGAGGTTACGATGGCTCGCCAGGGGATGTGGCCCGCAGAGGTAGACAACTGGGAAGAAACAAAACAATGTGGAAATTTAGTTTGCATCGTCTCTTTGCTGTGTGCAAGAAGAGATGTCTTGCTTATTAATCGGGACAAAAATGCTTCCATAGTTTGAGTTATATCTGGTGTTTGATAACCTTCAATGAAAGATGGTGTATTAATTGAAAGTTTTATTTCTCATCTTAAAAAAATGTTGAAAGAGGAAGTTTAATGTTACATTTGAAAACAAGTGAAAAGGTGATTCTAGGCTCTTTGTCTCCCCTGCAGGTGTACATTTTAGCAACAATGGCCTCATTTCCACTTTTGTTGCATGGTGTATTCTATTGTTGGGAGTACACCATGCAACAACAGAGACTAACAATAGCATATAATTGGTTTTAAAAGCAATCACTAGTGACAGTCAATGAAATAAGTGTTTATTAATACAAGGGTTGGTACTCTTTTAACACTGTAAAATTCAAGCATTTTCAATTATTTCAGGCACTCGGACAAATCCCATAATAAATTATTTCTGATTTTAAACAACAATTAAGGCACTTTTGGAGCTCCATAACTTGTTGCTCTTGCAATTTTTACGTTTGAAAATCATTCAGCGCATCAAACCTTGACAAATTCTCTTAGCTTGCATCGCACATAACAATCCTACGTTATTAATCAGTAGAGAAGTTAAACTGTACAATAAGTTGAACTATCCATATTTCTTTGCATTATAGATGCTGATGTCGGCAGGAGGTGTGTTTCAGGGTTAAATGTTCTACATTTTATGAAACTAAGCTCCAGTTAACCTAGCTGAGTATTTCTGCTGACCGTGTTCATATAAAGGAATAGATAAGGCAGCATTTACTTAAATTTCATAGGTTATAAAACATATCTACACATTAACGGTTTCAAACCGTGCCTGTTAAGTTGATGCAAACTGTGGTTGAATATTTCATACAAGTCATCTGTTGCAAACTGCAGATTCACTGCGAGTTTTGTCACCAAACTGCTGAACAAGACAGATAAGAAAATAAAATTTGCAACAAAGAAATGTGAGCGAGGTGATACCTCATTTTTCAGAGAGTTGGTGATGTAAAGCCTCTCCTGCTCTGATATCCGAGGGTGACTGTTTGGACTGTCAAAGACGAGGAAAGCCCATAGGACGAACCACACCAAGCCGACAGCACCTGGACACACATGGACACATGCTTGCCTCACCACAAACTCAAGACTTCAACACCCATATGATTGCACATACTCAGAGATGTGTGACTTTTATAGGTTCTAAGACTCGGAAAGGACAGCGAAGCAACTTTACAGCAAGTCAGCAAGAAGCAGATGCAGTGGAAGTTGTGGATGGTTTTAATCAACAAGCCGTTTCCTCTTCAGTCTGCTTAATCACCGTTTCCACAAAACAAAGAGGAACAAACAGAAAAGTCAAACTGCTTCGTCGATACCACGTCGACTCATTGCTGACGTTCTTCATCACTCAATGGCTACTGATAAAACATCCTATGTAGTTGAACTTTATTGCTGTAATTTGATATAATTTAACATCTTATAAGAAATTCACAACACAACTTTTAATAAATGACAGAAAGAAGAATAACTTGTGGGAGTCTTCATTGTTCGCCGTTTAAAAACCAAGTAGCAGATTAGCAGAGCGACTTTTCTTCAACTACCCACATTGGACATGCATCATTACCAAAGAGGTAGAAGACGTAGGGCCAGCCCATGTAGAAGCAGATTTCACCAGACAGAGGCAGAGCCACGACGGTCCCCAGCTGGGCTCCTGGGACGGGACACAAAACGGAAAACATCAGCCGTCCACAGCTGCATAAAATGAAACAGCAAGACTACTTATTTACTAGGGATGTGCCGATCAGGTTTTTTTCTGCCGATACCGATACCGACCACCTCTGAGGGATGATCGGCGATACCGATCCGATACCGATCACATAGTTATGATTTATTTATCATAAACACTACAGTTACATTATGTGAAAAAAGGAACCATGAATTCACCTTAATTTAGACAAAAACTTGTTTTTAATAACTTTTTCCAAGAAGAAAACTAAACAAAACAGGCATTGTGCAAATTGAACTGCTATCAATAATACTATCTTTAACAGACTGATAACATATGAGGCTCTGAAGAGGTAAATAATGCAAAGAGCCAAAATAAAACCTCCCAACATTGAGAAAAAAATTGAAGTATAAAACTTAACATTCAAAGGAAAATACAGGATCCATTACAATAAACAATCCAGAGTTACTGAATGAAAACTTCCTGTTAGCATAGCAGCTAGCTGGTTACTGCTAGTTCTGATTGGCTGTTTCTGACTGAGAGGAGTAACAGGGAGGAGCTCAATTATTTTTTTAGAGATTATCTGTCTCATGTTAGGACAGAGAAAGTTTTAATACGTATGTAAAATGTATCTTTTTAGGTTAGATGCTGCAGCTTTAAACAGGTTCGGTGTGAGAGTCTCTACCAGGTGGAGCAGAAGCGGCTCCGTGTCAAATACTGTATTACTAAATATTAAATATTACTACCTGTAGCGGAGCAGAATCAGCGTCTTACATCGCAGCTCCAAGACTTAAATCATTTTACAGGTCATTAGTTTAGCTTTCTGATCGTCATGCTAATCCGGTGAGTGTTTGTAGCTGTGCTGCTTTACCTGCTGTCTGATCCTCCATGTCTTTTTACTGCATTGAGCCTCAATGTAGCCAAACTCCGTCATTGTTTTTATGTCTATTAGCTTCGTTGTGTTGATGCATTTTGACCTGCTTCATTTTCCGCCGCAACACGCGACGTCCTCATTCACTCAGTGTGTTATAGTTACACATCGCTTAGGATTTGTTGCTGCGCGTTTGCGCAGAGTGAAGGAAAGACGAGACCAGCTGGACAGACAGGCTGGGAAATGAGATGCAGGTAATCGGTATCGGTAACAGAGCCAATGATCGCCGATCACCGATCAGGCACTTTTTCACGAAAATCGGCCGATTGTGATCGGTTACCGATCGATCGGCACACCTCTATTATTTACAGTTATTTATTGTTTGTTTATATGTTGGAATAGTTTTAAAATATATGCATAGTGTACTCCTTTTCCAATAGGTCAATTGGCTACAACATAAGCAACAACCAACCATCTGTACAGATACATCTTTAAACAAACTGGCAGCATATAGAACAATAACAAAGAAAGAAAGAAGATACATCCTTGTAACAATAAAGCACTCTACTGGGTCATCATGCTTCATTATACCCTGATAGATAGAATATTGCATTTTATTATTTTCTTTAAAGTAAAACTTGATCTACTCTCTCTGGTTTGTTTAGACAGATTTGTTCCAGAAACAGAAACACAGCGCTCCATTTGTTTACTTCTGACCTCTCAAGCTCTAAAGTCTCTCTTTTCATAATGCAAATGTGCTGGTAATATGCTATAACTTGCAGACTATAATAAATTTAGTTGATTTTAAGTTGGATGACAATTTTGCTTGCTGGACCTCTGAAGCATTTTCTGCTTATATTTCTACCCATAAATATATTCTACAGCTACTGATGGCATAGGAGAAAGCTAAATAATCAATAAGACTATCATATGGATAAATTGTTGTGATAATTGTTGTTGTGTCGTTTTATAATGACAACGTATGTCATTATAAAATCATAAATTAGCAACAGAAACTGGAGAGTTGATCAACCTCATGTTCCCAGTGTGCTACACAGTAAACGACCTAATCAAATCATGCTCTGCAATTGGATTTAGCACTAAGGAAATTCTCGTGATTTCAGTTCAGAATCTCTGTATCATCATAAATATCAGCACTACTTGCTGTAGTGGATTGGCTAAAAGAACAAACAAACAAAAAAAAACATGCAGATAAATTATTTTCTGATTATAGTTTGTCAGACAATGGGGAACAATAAACAACTGTGTTTAGGAATGCACTGGTTAGTCGTGTCTGTGACCTGATGAGACCTAAGCTGACCCGCATGATTAATGGCAGGAAACCGTTAGCAGTATTAGGGATATTAATGCAACCTCTGTTAAACATGGCTCTAAATCACAATGCAGAACCAAAAATGGCTTTAATAGAACATGGCTGATAATAAAGCAAACATTTTGTAGCATATTTTCCTGCGTCTCTTCTCACCAATGTATGAAATGGTGAGCAGTCTGCTTCTCTCCAGCGGGGGGGCCCATGATGCCCACATGGTGTACATCGCAGGGAACGTGACACCCTGGTTACAAACGAAAAGAAGAAAAGTTACAAGGAATCTGATAATAATATCTGGTTATTTATTATTTTTGTTTTTACATGTATGGTTCCAAGGGAAAGTATTCCCAGCCATTGTGAAGCTTTTACATCATCTCTGTCAGTTTGGACAAAGTTAAATGTAATGAATTTACCCATCATTGCCACAAATTATCAGTTACATTTAGATTAATACACTGTGATCTAAAACATTTCACTTTTGCTTTATGGGCAATAACTGAACCTCTGAAAGGTGAACTGCAGTCCTGCTCGCCACTCCTTCCCTCTTTCCATTAACTCAGAACATTTTCATTCTCCTCCCCAACACGACGACGCCGTCATCATTTAATGGTGATTTTTTTTTTGTCTTAGCTAATTTTAGCTCATCCTGTAAACCTTACTATCTTCAGACTTCTTTTTAAGAAAAGTTGCAAATATTTGCAACATTTTTACTGATGATTTTTACTGGGATGATTTTATGCCTTTTCCCGGCACATAGCGCCATTTTACAGCGCAATCAAGTAACTACGTCACCTTCAGTTGTTGTGAAAATACCACACATAGCAAACATGACTTATTATAAATTTGACTTTTGCTTAGGCACTCTTGAATGGTTGCCACGGGAGATTCAAGGATTTCTCAAACATGCATGAAAGAATCAAGGCAGCACTTGGAATATGTTTTTGCTGAGGGAATAACATTTTAACACGACATAAAGCTGAATTTCAAATAATTCCAGCCCTTTAAACTTATTTCAATAAAGAGTAGGGAGCAAATCTGATGCAACTGATGTCTAATATTTAAATACCGTACTTTTTATGAGCACAGTTTTCTCATAAACTCCTTCAGATGAAGCTTTCCAAATGAGTATTATGGCATAAACACAGCACTGATGCTTGGAGATTCTGCTTTTCCTCCGTTTTGTGCAAAAACTCCTCGACTTGTTTAACTCATTAAATTATAAGACCATCACTTTGGTGACTCTGACTCTAACCGCCGTGTTGCCAGGAACGTTCCTTGCTCGCTTACCTCTCCGACCCCCTCCAGCGCTCTCACTACGATGAGGTAGCTCGCGCCCAGGTCGGCGGCCAGGGGCGTGAGCAGCGTGAAGAGGGCGGTTCCCAGCACGCCGAATCCCATCAGCCACTTGGCTCCGCAGCGCCCAGCCAGGTAGCCGCCGGGGATCTGCGTCAGGATGTAGCCGTAGAAAAAGGAGCCCAAGATCCATCCTGAGTCGCAGAGTCCCAGTTGTACACAGCAGCCTGAGAGAACACGCCAAGTTATTATTTTGAATGTTTCTCTGTAGAGCTATTTAGAAGGCTGAAAATAGAAGGCTGTAGTACAGTACAGTGGTACGTAACCAAATGTGGCTGTAGCACTCACCGACTGGTTGTGTTTGGGTTGTACGGGGGTGTTGTTGGGGGTGCACACCGAGCCACTGTGGTTACTGCTGGACTGGTGGGTGTTGTTGAGCATGTCCACCATCGCCACGCTGAGGTTCACCCTCAGAGAGTAGACCACGAAGAAGCCGTAGCTGGAGAGCAACGCCAAGCCGTAGCGCGAAGAACAGCATGCTGGTGCTGAACGGAGGAGGAGAAAACGGACAAACGGCCGGGTGAAGAATTTCCAGTAAATCATTCCATTCGAGTCCACAACATTTTGGACAATAACAACCGTTATTACTGAAGAAATTGGAGAAACCCGGGTTTGTGGTCTGCAATACGTTTGTTTTTAACTGTTTCAGTACCAGACCTACTTTCAGAACCACAGGTCCAGTTTAACACCTCAGTCTGGGAAGGTCAGGAGGCCATACAAAGTACTCAGAAAATGTATCTGTGCAAGTTTAATGTGAAAAACAAAGAAAAGATGTCATTAAATTAAGTAAAAATGACTAATCCTTTTGTTTTCTTTTTATGTATGAAGGTTTGGGGTTTTTTTACCTTGAAAACTCAATTTCATATTGTATCAGGTGGAAGAATATATGATTAGACAGTAAAAAATAAAATATTGAATTAGATAGAGGAACAAACAGTACAAACATTTATTCATGCTCTTTTTTTGTCTTCACCAATAGGAATTCAGATTTGGAAAATTATCAATCTAATTTTCCAAGCCTTTTTCAAGACAGAGTATCTTTAAAAAAAGAAAAAACATCACTGGGGCACTAAATGTTTCTATTTTAAATAAGTTCATTCTGTTTTTAAATTAAACAGATCTGTTATTATTTTAAGTATCTTGTACATAAAATGTATTACAGTTGTAGTTTATTTCATTGCATTCATGTTAGAACAAAATGAATGTTATATTGTCTGTTTTTTTCATTACAAATTGCTTCAGTCATCTGCTGTAAACATAAACACACAGTTTGTTCATAATTTTCCAATTCAATGTTATGTATTAAAGAGCTTTGACATGAAAAGCACATATTTTTGCAAGAATTTTTATTCATTAAACAAAAAAGGTATGCTCATATTTTCCAAGTTAATTCTAAACACGTCATTTCCACCTTGAATCACCTTCTCCTTTGAATGCAGAAGTAGTTGCATTAATGAAGTAATTAATTAATTTACATGCAAACTCTTAGTCACTGTAGTTCGACTTGTACATAAATCTCCAAACTTTGCATTAAGCTCAGGTAGGGACCATTCTGATTCTACTACATAATTTATTTCAAAATTGCGAAGCATCACTTCCTTAAAATGCAACTGCAGCACTGGCACAACCTTCCAAGCAAAAGTTGATTTTTTTTTTGTCAGAAAAATTCTACTAAATGTAGTGTGTTAAAAACACTTCAACACTAAAGACTCGGAGCTGCAACTTGAGCTTCGCGTGCTTAAATCTGAACGTTGATCTGAACTGTAACCTGCGCAGTTCTTAGGCAGGTGTGTAAACAATGACGCCACTGACTCAGGTAAACCGGTTTCATGAGGGAAGACCGACTCGTGACTGAGGAACTTCAACACGAAGGCAAACAGGAAAAGATACGGACCTTCACTGGGGTCACCTGAGAGTCAGTGAAGTCATTCAAAACATATTGGCGATGTAAAATAGTTGGTGTCGAGGAGTGAAGTTCTTGTCGACAAGTGCAAACAAAACAAAACAAATGGAAGTGGGAGCTTCTCGTCTGTAAGTGCGCTTAAAAATAACTTAAATAAACGCAGAATTGTCCTTTTGCGTTCTTGAAACAAAGAAAACCAGACCACCTACTCATATCTGTTGGGTGAACCTTGCTAGCCTATTAGCTGCAGATTTAAAAAATATTATTAAAACTATTATTGTTGTCTCACCTTTATGGACTTTGTCGTCTTGTCTTCGGTGCAGGAGCGGCTTTTGCTGTTCGTCTTTCTCGGCGTCAGAGTCGTACCGCTCCATGTTGACCGCAGAAAGACGGTAGACAAACAGCTAAACGAGAATCATCACTGTAACCAGTGAGAGGAACCGAAGCCTTTCTGCCGTCAAAAACTAAGTCACGTGATCTGCGTCAGCGGACCGGAAGTAATGTTTTCGGTATGGCAAGTAAGTTTGTCATACAATGGTTAGGCTCTTCAAGATACAGTGCCGTTAAACATATCCTCACCCAACATTTCAAATATACTTTTTTTGATAGTTGTAACCTTAGGTAGACATAAGGGGGGAACATATTGGCCCGAGACCAAGAATCGAGCCCAGGACAACCACGCTGAGAACTATAGCCTCTATATGTCTTAACCTCGCTCTGCCAACTGAGCCACCCGCCACCACATTTCAAATGCACCTTTTCCGGTGACGTATTTCCGTTCACATTTAACACACGTTGATCACTTCCAGTTGTTTTTGTTGGTAACTGCTAGAGCTAAACCATGAAAAGGACTCAAAAGTTTAAACATTTGCGGGCCACAGGTTCAACAGCAGAGTTCTGTTGTGTGCCATTTTGCCCAATGACTAGTAGGTATAATAGAGTACTTAGTTTTTTCCATTTTCCTTCTAATTTGGAGGTAAGGCAACAGTGGATATTGGCTGTCCGCAGGGAAAACTTGATAATTAAAGTTCACACTCGTGTGTGTAGCCGGCATTTCAAACTTCGGGATATCAAAGAGCCAGTATCACAAATGGGAAGACGTTGGTTAAAATGTGGAACTGTACCAGTATTATTTGAGTGGAACAATTACTCTCTTTCATGTCCAAAACCGAGGAGTTTGGATAAAGTAGCCGTGGATGTCCTTAAGGAACATAATTATGCATCTGTTCCTGAACCAGCCGTGGTGGATTTAGTGTTGGAAAATAATATTCTTAGGAAAGAAATCCACCAAACACAGGAATAGATTGGGAGCCTTACGCTGAAGCAGCGTTTTGGCATTCACCGTTTTGCTTCTTCCGACAAGGACATTCAATTCTTCACAAGGTAAGTGTGTGTGCATTGGTGTTTGTAGTATTAAGAGTATTAAGTCAATTTTGGAAACTCATCCAAAAGTTTTATGCAAAAACAAAAAGTCCTTAGTGTTTATATTATAAATTTGATCAAATAGGAAAAACAACACGAGTAACTTCAGTGCCCTCTAGTACAGGGGCAGCCGCACCACAAAAATCATTCCATACTAGTAACAAAGGGCAATTGGAGCCAAATCAGCCTGTCAAATTAAAGCCCAAACTTTTCTTTCCATGTCTTACCTTTACATGAAAAATTCACAGAACAAAAATCCAGAGCAGGGGAAAAAAGCCTAATTCTTGAACCCCAAAACATAAATAATTTTTCTGCTGTATAGTAATAATCTCATGTTAGAGTGAATAGTCTCAAATTGCTGGCTCCATTGTCCCCGCAATTTGAGATTTTTTGATAGATTATTCCTCTTTGTGTTTCTTTTAAGTGGGTAAATACATACTTGGTGGGTTTTTTAATGAAACCTCTAAAGCAATTATTAGATGGAATAACTTTTTATGATGAGATAAATGAGGGAAAAAAAAGAATGTAGGAAAAAGCCCTGGGGAATTTCAAATGGCACATATAGACCAAAATGTCCAAAAATGGCTACGGTAATTTAATACACTTGCATGGATAAATACCACTTCTATTCTTCACTTTTTTGCATTATTGTTGGTGCATATAAGTAGAAGACAGTGTAATGTGGTTTACTAGATGTTTTTGATTGTAGCTGCATGCTTTCAAAAGAATATTCAGTTTAATGTTACCTGTTTTGTTGTTTGTTTTTCAGGTTTGCATATTATGACCACCTAATGCGTTTCTGGGCATTGATTGAGCCGTTTCTGCCAACTATGATCAGTGTTCGACAAAACATCGACACCACTCCCTCAACACATTCCCTACAGCCCATTGATGAATTCTTCCTGTTTTTAAACTTTCTTGCCCTTGGATCCAAGCAACAAGACCATGCGGACCAGTACGGTGTCCATCAGTCCTCAATCATCCAGATCATCATGACATGGAGCAACTTTTTATTCACAGTACTCGACTCAATTAGAATCTGGATACTCGAGGATCAGATTCACAAAAATCTACCCAGAGACTTCGAGTACTACCCTGACACTACAGTCATCATTGACAGCATTGAGCTGAGGGGATTGCACCTCACAGGCCAGTGACATTCATCTCCAGACTGCACACAGGGTCCATCAGTGATGAGCAGATCATACGTTAATCTGGTCTCCTGGCCCTCTTAAAACCAGGGATGGTTGTCATGGTAGATGGAGGCTTTCCTATTGACGACATCGTACCTTGCAAGGTTTACAGGCTAGAATTTCTCTCTGGTGGGCCTCAGATGCCTGCGGGGGAAGTGAGGAAGACGGAGGTCATAGCACGTCTCCAGGTGCACGTGGAGTGCATTGTTCGCCGGGTCAAAGGGCACAAGTTGTTTGACTCTGAAATTCCCCTAGGCGTTTTTGGTATTATAAACCAACTCTACACTGTTGCTTGCCTACTCACAAATTATGAAAATGCCCTCTAGCAACTGCTTGGCCAAAGAAGCCTGACAAAGTATGTTGCATCTTCACTGTTCATTTTGTAATACTTTTTGCTACTGCCATAAAATTAAATCACTTTTTCATAATACTCTGCGTGTCACAGACTCTTTTTTTCACCTTTATCTCTGTGTTTATATCAAGTATTTGCATGACAGTCAGGCTTTAAAGTGGGATATTACATTTTCATCTGTGGTAGTATGCTGCTGTATGCTATGAGTGTGACACACAGCGAGACTGTTGCATAAACATAACATGTGGCTACTCTTGTTATGATAGGAAGCCTGACTCGGCATGCTTGAGGCAAAGAAGAGCAGAGGATTCAAACCTTCAAACCACAAAGTAGGCATAAACAATCTACAACATCCAATTTGTTCCTACAGCTATCATAAAAGCCAGAATATCAACACAGATTTATACTAGAACATATTAGAATTTGACAGGTCACATGATGAATTTGACCATTTTATAATAAAATTTTTGTGACCCAACATACAGAGAGAAAGAATCACATTACAACATGTAAAAATATGCATATTACACTACTTGAGGTATAGTGTCATGATGTTGTTGAAAGACTTTTTTCTTGTGACAACCCAGCACAACTTAAGCTAGAACATACAGTGGGACTCAAAACGATCCACACTCATTTTAAAATAACTTTTTTTTTGTGATGTATGAAACGAGACAACAATAAGTGTTTTTCAAACTACTTCCACCTTTAACGTGAAGCATATACTTCACGTTAAGCATATACTTCACGTTGTGCTTTGTGATGAGACCACAAGCACTTTTATTGAGCTTATATCTGAGAGGGATTGCACTATAACCTCATGGGACACAACATGATTCACTTTCCTCTGCTTTATGGGATTCTTTTTAGCTAAAAACATATAAAAGGTGGATTTACATCTTTTTTCCCCATAACCAAAAAAACGGACTGATGAGAATTAATAAAAAAAAAGCATTAAACAAGAGATTGCTTGCAGATGAACTTTGAAATTTTCATTCACTGAAAATAAATCAATTTTTTTCAGCTCCACAGACACAAAATCCACATGATATTTTCTCTGAACTCAGTTACTGGTAAGAAACACAAGTTATGGTTTGTTTTGGGTTTTTTCGTATAGAAATAAATGAAGAGTGCATTCTTCTTTTGCAAACTCATGTAACAGCAGAACCAAATGATATGTTGGGAATTATGTGACCTTAAAACACAAGTTTTTTTGTGAAGATGAGGAGCAGCTGTAATGTCTCGGGGCCTTTTTGTGTCCAAACCACTGAGAAATGGGTCAAAAAATAAGGGAGACACATCCAGTAAATAAGACCAGAGACGGACGGAAACACGATGGAAAAAAAGTGGAGAGGAGATTTCTGACAGCTATAGGGTAAGCAATTCCCACAGATTTTTCAATGACCAAACACATGCAAATAATTTCAGCTCTAAACTCCAGGGTCAATCTAAAATCTTGTAAAATGAAAGTCTTGGGCAGCAGAGGTTGGTAAGACGTCATGGTTACAGTTTATCACAAGCCATGTGCTCCCACTTATTTTCATCATGTGACAGCAAAACTAAACTTTTTCGCTTATGTAACCTTATTAGAGGGGGAGGGGGCTATCACTGCACATCACGGTAAGCAGCACACCATGTCCACTGTGAAACATGGTGGTGGCAGCATCATGTCATATGTCGGGACGCATGACTGAGACAGAAGGTCACTTTTGAGCCAGAGCCTCAATACTGTGGTTAGCATCAAGGAACATAAAATGAGGAATCTGTGGCGAGAATTGAAAGTCACTGCTCACACATTCTACAAACTTTCTTTGCAAAGACGAACTGGCAAAGACAATGGTTCAGAAACAGGGACAAAGAGACTGTAAAAGACTTGCAACTCGAACTACAGCAAAACACGACCGAGTGTTGACTCAGGGGGGCCTGAACACTTTCAGATTTTATTTGTAAAGAAAAAAACCACACACACACATCCTAGATTTTTATTGTGAGATTATAAAGCAATCACATCAAATCCTACTAAAATACATGTTTCGGTGGTAATATGACAAAAGCTTTAAGAGGTGTAACTGGTTCTAGAAGGCCCCTGCAAACATTGTTTAGTCAAATTGTGCAGTTGCAATAATTAGTCTGATGATTGAGCAGAAGAGAAGGTGAACAAAGAACAGGTGATCTCTAATTCTCCTCAAATCATTGTATGATCCATTGCATAAAATCAAACAAGACAGTGTCTGATTGGCACCTTCAACAGATTAGTAAATTATGAAACACACACACAAAAAAAAAACCCCACAAGTACACTTATGCGTTTTACCAAGTGCATAAGTGGTCATCAGTTGGTTTGCATCAGTCTGCTGGTTCTGTTTTTGATGACCTGTTCAGCTCCCCTCACTGTCCTGTGAGGACAGTGAGCATTAAGTTCAATTGCCATTGAACTTAATGCTGGGAAGCAGCAGGTGGACTTTATTTCCTCCATGGTTCAGCAGAATGTGTTGGTGGATCTTTGCCTTACAACCACATCGATCGTCCTTCTGACACAACAGCTTAATCCAACCTTCAACTATCACTTCTCAAGGCCGCTGCAATAACCTCTCCTCCTTTTTGCCCCACACACTTCTGTGTAAATCATCCTCAATAACAACCAATCACGCCTCCTTACATCTAATGACATAGCTACACAGTCTGCGAGTGCATGATGAACAAATGTCTGCCTCTCCACTTCTGATCTTCTTACCCTCTATCCATTCAGCCGGCTGAAGACAAGGAGCTTTTTGTACAGAACGGGGAATCACAGGACTCACATGCTTCAGTAAGGAGAAACTGAGAGATCGCAGCAGATGATAGACTTCCTCAGAAGAGAAGAAGACTGGCGAGGAACAGGCTGGAGTCAGATTTGGGGCTGGACGAGGTAACTCAGAACCGCGTGAACCGAGCTGGACTGGGCTCAGAAGAACTACCTGAAGATGGAGAATGACGGGACAGAAGCCGAGGAGAAGGTTGAGGATCTGCCCGAAGGTAGAAACTTATATAAACACGTCAGTACAACTTCTCACAACCCAGGTTGGGTATAATGTCATGGCTTCAAATACTGGACTCTTCAGGCCATGAAGCTTAAAACGCTAAAAAGAAATCCTCTGACTTCTTTTGTGCCAAGTTTCATTAGACTGTCTTGCTGTTCATATTAGAAAGTTGAAATAATGTAAAGTAACAAGAACATTTTTTCTTTCCTTTAAATGTAAACTTTGATAATTTAAAGTAGCAAAGCCAGATGCTGTAATATTGCAAAAACAATATGTTGTTTAGGATTTATAGATGCTGATCATATTTGAGTGTTGCTAAAATACACAACATTTTATTCAGATATTAAGTATTTATTAAATCTTGCTTTGAGAGTTGTCTGACATGTTTTTTTGCCAGGGTGTGACGTTAAAATATTTCTCCATTTAGCGGGCAATGAGAACTTGGTGTCCAATCATAACGCTGCAAAGAGATACATCTACTTATTTCCATTAAAGGCAAATTTAAAATGTATAAAATATTCTCTTGCATTGTTGGAGATAAGAGGATGTAAGACAATGTTCACATTTTTTCTTCATAATTGAAACAAAACATACTTATGAGAATTTGCAGTTTGTAAGAAAAACATGACAATACAACAAACTTGTAGGCTTTTTTTTGTCCAACATGGTGGAAACTTCATGCAATCATAGCTGGATTTTGAATGTAGGGCAAAACTATGAAACACAAACATCCTGGACCCTTTGGAAAGGTTCCAATTCATGAAAACAGGAGTCCAGAACTAAAGAAGCATGAAGATACAATATGCAACTGGGTCAGCGTTTCAAGTCACCAAGAGGACAATTTGCTTGACTTGTTTTTCATGCCTTATGGCCATTTTGCATCTTCTGATTTAAAACATTTATGAATGATTGCAAGCTAAAGGATCCTGTTCTGTTTCATGTGTTAGCCATGTCTGCTGTTACCAATCTCCTTCTCGCGTCTTTCAAAAGCTGTTTAACAAAATTACGATTATGAGAAAAACATTTTTGAAATTTGATATAAAAATTAGCTTTAATTAGTTTGACTGTTTTAACTTTACAAAAAGAAATTTCTGAATATATTGTTGAAAACTAAGATCAAAATTACTTTTACTGCAAGTAAAGGAGACTTATAAGCATTGGCATCTCACATGCAGCTTTTGATAATTACCTTTTGCCAAAAAAAACTTCACTTCCGATTCACTTACTGCAGCAAATGGTGTCCCTCAGGTATGTGTCATTGGAACACTTCATTTCATTCTCTATATCAGCAATGTTTACTCATTTTTCCATTTAAATGCTGATGTTATTTAGAGTTCAGCATCTGAAGTAGGCCTGGCTCTCGCTCAGCTGCAGCTGGCTTTTAATATCCATCCATCCATCCATCCATCCATCCATCCATCCATCCCATCCATCCATCATCCTATTTACACCCTTCTCCCTTAGTGGGGTCGGGAGGGTTGCTGGTGTCTATCTCCAGCTAACGTTTTAGGTGAGAGGCAGGGTTCACCCTGGACAAGTCGCCAGTCTGTTGCAGGGCTTTTAATGTTGTACAATTAAATTTCATTGGTACAAAACTTGTTTTAAACTCGCAGGAATCAAATCTCATGCTTCCAATTAGAAAACTAAGCCAAGTAAGTTGACACCATTTACAGATTCCCCTCTAGCTTTCTGCACAGACTTCAGAAAAAGAAAACAAACATTTAAACTCACCGTGTCTCGTAGACATTGACATGAAAAAGAAGAATTTTGCTGAGGACAAATAAGTCTTGTTTAAAGACTTACGGGAAGAGGAATCTGGCTTTGGATGTTTTGCTTAACTTATTTGAACACAAAAGATAAAAAAGTTTGTGTGTTCTACAATTGTACAATTTCAATCCCTGTCCAGGACACGTAAAAAATGATTTTTCTTTTGTTTTTATTTCAACGACATTTTAAAAAGAAAACACAGCTCCTATAAAATAAAATCACACGTTCCTGCGTACTTGGATTAATAATAATTTCTTTTTAGATATTTATTTGAAATTGTTGTTTCAAGACAATGGCACGATGTAACATCTTGACGCCATTTTTCCGCAGCTGAAGCTGAAGTGAAGCACACGACCCCCAGTCGCCACAGGAAATTTGACACGCTCCATTCCCACAGACAGAAAGGCTTGATTGTTGAACACTTGCTACGCTTTCTTTAGCTCGCTCAGAGACATGCAGTATGTTGTGCCAGCAGGCTTAGTCAATTACACATGATAATATATGTGTCATGCGTATTTCAGATGACCCTCCTCAGTTTTGACAGTAACCCCAAACTGCGCTGTGGCATTTTAGGCCACAAACGGCAGCATTGTACTGTGATCCGTTCAAAAATGATTTGCATTTGCAAATAAAATCCTTTACTTTTTGATTTAGTTGGAAGTCGCAGACTCGTCGTTGACGATCACATTTCTTGGAAGAAGAAAATGTTTTTGACTAATAAGTGGCATATTAAAAACATCAACAACAAACTTGTGCTCCGACTAACAGTCAGGGATATGAATCTCTTTCCCATAACTGCTGAAGCAAGCTCTCAACTTCTGTGGGATAAAATATTCGTCATGGTCTACGGCAAGCAGTTTAACCACATTAAAATCCATAATGTGTTGGTCTGTTTTAATAAGCGATACATTTGTTGTGTTACGGTTGATTACTGTGTGGTACTGACCAACAATCGATTAATTGATTGTTTAAGGACAATATCAATGTGATCTCAGAAGGTTGGTGCTTCCTGGAGAAGTGAGCTGCATGCACAGGCACCAACAGAGTAATACTTTGCTTAAATCAAAACAGTACTTTTTATTATATACTGTGTACTTGAGGGAAATGTACTTGAAAGTTATTCTCACGCTTATAAATCCATTTAAAAACATGTCAAACGTGTCTTATTATCTACTGTTCAAGTGATTCTGAGTCTACTGTTTTCATCAGCTGCCTAATAATAAGCGAATCTATCCGCTGAGGCCATAACGTCTTTTTTGACTATTTAACGTAAAAAGTTGCAGATAGGCTTAAAGATGAAGCCTAACAGTCAAATTTATAGTTTCTCTCTTTGACTGTTGATGTTGTAGTTATGGTAATAGAAGGATGTAATTACCAAATAAATCATTTTCACATTAAATACTGAAAACAAGTTAATGAACAGATTATTTTATTTTATTTTATATGAAATTAACCAACTTGCAGCCAAATTAAAATTACATTTAACACATGGCAAAATGTTATTTTCAAAGGTATTAATGTGTTAAAGTATTGAATCCATCATAATACTTTATTCCATGCAAACAAACACAGAAGGACACACATACATTAATAGAACTCATTAATATATCAAAACAAACCGTGATTTTAAAGCAAATAAACATACCTCACCCTTAGGGTATAGTACACCACTAATATTGTTTTTAATATATTTAAATATAATTTATACATTTGTATCTGTACTTATGTGTGTATATGCACAGAAGTAAAGTATTGAGTTGGATTTAATTCATGTGTTGGTGTTGTCAACACTTTTTATGCCTGCAGCAGCCATGCAGGCATTGGGAGCTCTTCAACATCCCAAGCAGAGTTCAGATCTCAGATTTTATAAGTTTTATTGTTTTTTTGTTTTTTCTTGCCAGAATTCAGAAAATAAGATCCTGTGTTCACATTAACTGTATTATTAATTCTGGTCCAGATGGGTGTCAATAGTACTGCATGCTACACTTCCAATTCTTGGTATTTTGCTGCCGATTTACATTATTTTCCTTCTTGCAGATACAACAGAAGGTGTGGAGGAACATCCCCAGGAGATTTCTCAGGTAAATGAGTAAATAAAAAATAGTTGTTGTGTCCCAAGTCAGAAGGGAGTCTGGTATTTCTTTAAAACTTACCGTAGCCTCAGGTTGCTTTAAAATAATCACTGACTGTCTTTGATCTAATAAAGGAGGTTCAAAATCTGGTCAAGTAAACCTTTGTTAAATTTCTACTTTTGTCAACTGAGGACTTATCTTCTGACAGGAAACAATTGAGCCCATCAGAGGTGACCAGATGTACATGAAAAGCAAAGATTTTTGTCACATGTTGCAACAAAAAAGTCAATCTGTGGCCATTCTAGCCCTGCAGCTCTGAGGTTGGAAACTGTAGTGACGTTATTGGATAGCTGAACTGTTTTTTTGTCTTTATTATAAAAACAGAAGGGAAAGAAAATTCATATAATTCATGTGATTTTTAAAGAAAACACAATCTATGTGGGACTTTCATGTCATAAATGAATAAAAACCATTAATCTATGACTTAGCCACCAACCACAAAGTAGGGGGAAAAAACGTTGTTACCTTCACACTAAAGTGGAAGGAAGAATGAACTGAGGCATACTGGTTAGTGTTTATGGGTTCTGCCAATATAGAGAAACTAGACTTAATGTTAGTCAGGGTACACAAACGGAGACATATGGAGAACTTCCTGAAAACTCATCCGATCTTCTGCCTTCAGGTATTGGGATATTAGAAATCAGTGTCAACTCTCAGAAGGAAGAACCAAAAGCAAGCAGGACAGATGCTCTATTGAGCCTCCTGCCTGATGCCTTTCACATGACTGAGAGCAAGAACAACACACAGATATGGAAAGATAGAAGGAAGGAAAGAGAGCTGCCTGGCCCACGTAATGTTCCCATGAGCTGATTCACTTATCCCCACCAAATAAATTCAATCAGTGACACATGAGAAAACTAAGAATGGAACTACAGGAGAAGACCCAAGTGGACAGAGGCTGGTGCTGATATAGGATTAGTATAGGAAATGTCGGCTTTAAATGAAGGAAGGCTGGTCATACTTAAAGTCCTTCACTGGAAAGCCTGAATGAGAACAGCCAAAACCTGAATGACCCGTAGACTCCAGAGGGAAACTCCACCAAACTCTAGCAGACAGTTACGTGGATACAGAAGCTGTGAATCGTGAAATGAACAAACACTATTTTTTTCAAAGCCCTCAAAAACACGTAGACTATATTTTACAAAACAGAACCATGAAAACTAATCCACTGGTCATCAGATCAAAAAGATTTTTCAAATCACAGGACCAGTGGTGGTTCTTACATGTGTCGCTGCCATCAGGCAGCCTCCCTAACACACACACGATTTATAAAGTAACGGAGATGTCAGGAACTAACACCATTGATTTCAAATAAATAAACTAATAAAAACTAGGAACTCACATTTCCCACTGATAGTAAACATGCATCACAAAGTGCTGTAAAGAATCTGTCAAGAAGGTAGAATCATTTCTGGGTTGTTTCAATTCCTGGTCAATCTATAGCTGCTCTCAGAAGTGTAAAAATAAGATATCAGGTCTTTCATTTAATTCATCTTCAAGTATTGTGCTTTGAATCAGATACCAACTTTAATGGTATCAGCTCATGATGTGCTCACAGGTGTTAAAAGTCAGTCCTTAAAGTGCAACTGACCCCCCTGTGAAAGCTAAGCCCCTCCCATAGCAAGTTTTGAAGAATCTCAGCAAAGTGTGTGGAGCCAAGAGAATTTAAGAGACCGAGTTGAGTGTGAGGAAGAGTGGGAGGGCTGTGGTCAGGAAGAAAGAAACACTGTTGCTTACTTTGTACTTTGTCACTATGTTTAGAAAACCTTCCATTTTTCCTGCCTGGTGGCACGCCCCCAGACTGTGACGCTCTGAGCCGAAGGCCACACTACCTACATCACCAAACCACTTCCACTTTTATGCACGGTGCTTGGAAAAAAAAAAGTGTTTCTTTACATTTACTGAAATATTGTTAGTTAATAAAGCCTAATCACAGAATAAAAACTTTTCCATTATTTATACATACACTTGATTTAATTACTAATTGTTACTACTGTTGCTTGTTTCACTATGACTCTTCCTTCAACCTGATCCAGGGAAGATGACGGTGACCTTTCTCCATGTGATGCAGGTGCAGGGCCTGCTGTGGAGCTGCGCGAGGGGCTCCGCGCAGCCGTGGCCGAGCTGGGCGAGCTGCGTCAGAGGGACCACGTTTTGGAGGAGAAGCTCCAAGCACATCAGACTGAAGTGGATGATAAGATAATGGGCCTCAAGAACTCGCTCAACACATTTAAGGTGCAAGACTGAGTAAAACAGAAACACGTGCAGGTTCTATTTTTGGAGACGCAGGATTCTGTAATATGATTTGGAACACGAACTGCAAACTAATTCAGTTCAGGGTGAAAATGATTGACGCTAAATAGGGCAGAAATAAAAGGGGTCGAGTGGAGCCCGGTACGCGTTCCCAGCGCGTGTGTTTTTGTTTCTTCTTTTCTTCTTCGTGGTTTTGGATAATGGCGGTTCACTACTGTTACTTTCCCATTATCCAGCCATAGCATCTTTCTCGCTCTTCCTGCTTGTCGGGCTAACACTGTGGGAGGGGTTTAACGTGTGAGTATACATGTTTTGGCCTCCGATGCAATACTTTCCCAAAGAAAGTACCGTTATCCGTCCATCCACCACGAGGGGAAAGTCAGGAACCAGATTTAGAGGAGTATTACTAAGACCTCTTTAACGTTATCACCTTTTGTGATGTTACAACCACAAACTTTAATACATTTCATTTGAATTTTATATTATAGGCCAACACAAAACATAACATAGGAAAGAATTTTGACAGGAAAAACACTTAAAGATATCAGAAGTTCAATGATATATCAGACTTAAATAAGTATTGGTATAAGTATTAGCAATATGGACCGGATCAATATTTAGACATCTCTACTCATTAGCATACTCCATCGCCTGCCTGCTTCACTCGTTGGTTGTAATAGAGCTGATTGTTCACTAATGTTCCCTAACAGACCTTCACAAAAGATCTGGGATTATACTGAGATTAAATTACACTCAATTTACTGATTAGATGATACTGAAGGCAATTGGATTCAGATTATCCTTATTGGCATTCAACATAACATCAGAAATGCCCTGCAAAATGAAATTATGATGCATATTAAGTCACAAACAGAAACCAGCTGGATAAACTATGAAGGGATATAAAAAGAATAGAAGAAGAGTAAAATAATAAAATAGAATAAGAACCAGATAAAAACAAGGGGAAGGCCCAATAAATATAAGCAACAATATGTGCAAAACAATCAAACTCAGATGAATAAATAATTATAATTGTTATAATCTTCTTTGTTGTGGTCATATAAAAGCCAGTAACCAGTCCTGCTATTTGTGCTGCAGATTTTCATTTCACTTTCAATCTACAGAACACATAATTAGTCTACAGCAACCGGGCCAGTCACATTTCTACATGACATCTGTTCACAGGAGGAGCTGAATGTGGCGTTGTTCCACATTAGAGATATGTCCAACAGACAAAGGGAGGCACAGAAGAGGATGGAGCTGCTGCAGATCGAAAGCAACAAGGATATTATCCCCCTTCCACACAGGTAAAGGTGCAACGACGTAATGTACCTCCTGATCCATGTGGAGATCATTTTCCTGACATTCTTTCATCTAACCCTGACCTTCTACGCTTATGCTGACCTACAAGGTCCAGCAGCAGGAAGAACTCCAGGTCAGACATGCTTGCATCGTCCGGGGAGGAGCACATCTGCACACCCAGCCAATCAGAGCTCAGCATTTACCAGAGCTTTTTTCCGACTCCGCCTCAGGGCGAGTCTCCTCAGAGGAGCAACACGTCTACACAAAGTGAGTCTGTTTGCCTGTGCAAAAGTTCATCCATTCTTGGTAGTCTTGATCCTTTCAACCATCGTCTTTGGACTTTGGTTGATTTTTCTGTTATTTTTGTTCCAGTCTTTTGTAACTCAATCTCGACAGAAAGATGCAGTTTGTGCAAAAAATAAAAAAAGAAGGAAAGTGGAGGGAATTCGAGGAAGGGTTAGGCCTAAAATAACCTCACAGCAGATACTGTTATCTACTGTTATCTAAGATATGTTTTAAAATGAAGATTAGCTTTTTAGAAAAGTCCTGAAGCAGGACCAGAGAAATGCATCATGGTTCCAGGAAAAAATTTGAAAACTGTTTGATCATTTAGAAAGACCAAAATACACGATAATTGAGTTAAACAACTGTTTGTGCCTTCAGATTCTACTTGTTACTTCATTAAATAAAAACACAAAAATAAAAACACAAAAATAACATTTTCTGGAAAATAACGGCCTTTTGACATTAATTTGCATTTAAAATGACTTTTTATTTTCAGTTTCTCTCATACAGTTTGAGTTACATGTTCGCCAATGATACAGATCATTAGATCATTGGCGATCCGATGATTGGCTACAGAAGCTGGCTCTTGGGATGTGAGGTCAAGCTAGAAATAACCGGCCTCACCTCATGGCTCTGATTCTGGAATCGGTCTGCTTGAGAAGGGTTAGACATTCTTCCACTCTGGAATTGCCCCTAGTGAGGCAGTTGTTATTCCTGACAGAGGAATAACAAGCCCTTAAATACACAATGTTCTTTAAAATGCAAAACAGTCAAATTTTACTGTTCCATTTGGCCTCCAGATTTATGTAACTCAGGGTTTGAAACTGAGTGAAACAAATTGGCAAAACCCCCACAAAAAACAAAATTTGTTGTTTTTTTTCAAAAGCACTGATTGGTAAATATGACCAGACAAAGTTGTAAAACAGGCTTTCATCACATTAATGAACTTCAGCTTCGAGTTGATTCATGATTGGCCAAATTTGACGTAAAGGTTTTGTACTCAAATGCCCAAAATATTACAAAAAATTAAAAATAAATTTAGAAATATGGGCTGGGAAAAGCAAAGAGTTTCTAGAAGAACAATGAAGTAGTTCTTAAAATTACTTAGTTGGTGATCTGTTTTATATCAAATATAACTGGAATGTTATTTTTAGAGTTTGGTTCCTTAAAGCACAGAAAACCTGTAATGGTCTGGAAGTGGAGCTATAAGGACTGAAAGAACTGTCAAAAAATAAAAATCACCCAACAAAAGTGATTTTTTGGTGTTTAACTAGATCTGAGTTAAATATTATAAACTCAGATACTTATCAGTATCTGAGTTAAGTATGACTTATCAGATACTGAGTTAAAGTCAGATACTTTAACTCAGTTTAACTCTTAACTGAGTTAAAGTAGATACTTATCAGTATCTATTAAAGTATCTACTTAACTCAGATACCTGAGTTAAAGTCTGGCTCGTTTACAGCAACCCATAAAGACATGAGGGACGTATTTTGCATAGATATGTATATTTTCCTTTTACTCATGCTCATGTTTACATGTTACAGCTTCCACTTCTGACCAGGAGGTTCAGCAGCAGCAGCAGCAGAAATCTCCTTCATGGGGAGAGAAGACGAACAACAAAGACCAGATGGAAATGTCCAACAATAAGACTGAAAACAGTAAGAAAAATCTCTGTAAAACTTCTACAAACTAATACCAACCACAAACAAGTTAGCCTGTCATAAGCAGTGGCACTGGTGACCAAAAAATTAAAGATTAAAAAGGTGTTGGTGAAATCATCTGTTCCTGTTTTAAGATCTTTTTTCAGCTTTTACATACAAATCAGAAAAACAAAGTGTTCTTGAATACAAGAAATAGTCATTTAAAAACCATGAATAACAATGAATAAATACTCAATAAAGTTAAAACTAAAGCCCATAGCTTTTAGCTTTCCATTTAAAAATGTTTACCTAAAACTAAATTTTAAAAAATGCAAAAAAAAGTCTGATAAAATCTGTAGGATGCAGTTAATATATAATGTAAAACTCAACAAAGGTATATAAATAAATAACATCAATAATAGCAATTGAAATAATAATTAAAATAATAATGAAACAATTTTACAAATTGGTAATGTGTACAATTAATGATGAAATACTTAACTAAAAAGGTTAAATAATCACCTAAGAACCAAGCTGATTTGTTTGTAACTAATAGTGTAAAAGTAAGTAAAGTGTATGTGTCATCAAATCCAAACTTAATGAAAGTTGCTGTCATTTTAAATCAGTTTTTTCTTTTTTTCACCAAAATCTTGAGTAGCATTGTTCTGAAATGGAACAAGTCCTCGAGGTCACAGAGTTAATGTGACTGTACTCACAATTTGTGTTGAATGTTGTGGGTTTTTTTGTGCAGATAAGCGACAACGGGCCGCGCTGGAGCTGCTGGAGTCAGAGAGAGTCTACGTGTCCCATCTGTCTCTGCTACTGAAGGCCAACATCTCCTTCAACGGATCCGAAGCTCCGACTACGAAGGACAAACGGTAGCACACTCCACAAAATAATGAAATAAAAATAAATATAATAATAATAATAATAATAATAATAATAATAATAATAATAATAATTTAACGTTATCGGAAGGGACACTTCCGATAACATACAGAGATTGAATCGCACATTTAACAAAATAAAAGCCGTGTTTTGTTGACAGACACTTCAGTCCAGCCACATTTCAAACATCACATTCCCAAACTGGTCCTCTGAGCTAATTTAAAGGCTTACGGTGATGGAACAACAGGAAATAGATAAATCAAATAAAAGAAGGTCATAAACACTACCGAGACAGAGCTCGTTATTGTAATCTCTGCAGCACACACGTGCTACCAATGAGGAGATGACCCAATGAAATGCAGCCACCGCTGGACTCGGACAAATTGTGTTTAAGAACGACTGCTTTTGCTTTAACCTGCTTAACCTGTTGCTGTTTGTTGCGAGAGCTGCTGAAAAGAAAGCCTGTTCCCGCCTCGGTCTGTAAGGAGCTCCTGGACGTCGATGAAGACGAATGTCTGGGCCATGCCATATTTTCTAAATGACTTTAACCTCACTTATTTCTGAATGATCACATTTCAAGAAAACTGTTATTCTTTGAAATATTCCCCGTGTTTTTCCCTTCTGCTTGCAGTCCTTTCCCCACCTCCTTAAGGTTTTGATCCAGCAGCACCTGGAGCTCCTTCACACTCTGCAGGAGCGTGTGCTCAGGTGTCAGTGGCAAGGCATCATGGGAGATGTGTTCATGAGGCTCACCAGCAAAGAGGCAAGCACGGAATTAGACTCTGCAGAATAATGTGGAAAAACATTATTTGTTTTTAAGAGAAGTCTGACCTGGTGTGTGTTGTTTTAGTAGAATTCCTAAAGCAAAAAGCTTTACTGACTAATTTTCCTCATTTTGTCACATTCCAACAACAAACAACAATGTATTTTTCACTGGAATGTTTTGTGATGGACCAACGTAAATCAGCTTCTTCCATAATTAGGGAAAAAATGTAAAAATGTTTCACTAATAAGTGAAATTTTCTCAAATAATATTTAACTTTTTTAAAAAACCGCCAAATCCAGAACTATCATTTTAATCTGCTATTATGTAGCTTTAGAAAGGAAAAAAAAGTCATCATGAAATAAGTTAAAATTTAAAATGGTCAGATGATCTTAAAAGCGTGGCATGCCTTTGTGTTCAGGCTCAGAACAGCTACTTGTCTGTAGGGGTGTGTCGTCATCATCTTTGAAAATCTACAGACAGAACAGTTCTCCGATTCTCCATTGAACTTGTTTTATTACTTCGACTGGTCCACTTCCATGCATGACCATGCTTCGGTCTCAGCAGTTCGTCCAGTGTTGACGTGGGCCTCTCAACTACATCTCTGATTAATTCTCATTCGTGGCTTACGCACGCTCCTCACTTTCGATGATTTTTCTGTTGTTGAGCATCGGATTGGCAGAAATGATTAAGGCTTCTCATGGTAAAATAATTATTTTTCAGAATATTTATAACAAAATGTTATAAATGTGATGGAAAAGCAACATTTCTAGGAGTTTACAACAAAAGAAGGTGTGGCAGAAGCGGGTAAAAATCACGAGTTGAACAAATGAAAACATTTTCTCCGTTCAGAGTGATTTCCTGGACTTTTACGTCTCCTACCTGAAAGAGCTTCCAGATTGTCTGTCCGTTGTCACCATGCTGGCGTCCAGCTCTATGAAGTCCGCTGCTTTTGTGGATGTAAGATTAAGAAAAAAAAATTAAAACACCTTTTAATGCTTCCGTAGTGTTTGAATTATGTGAAACACTAACTTGTTTTCTTCTTGTCCTGGTTGGCCGTTTCCTGCCACCACCAGTGTGACGTTCTGGGGGATGAATCCAGACCTTCGCTTTACACCCTGCTCCTCCAGCCAGTCCAGAGGATCCCAGAATATCTGCTGCTTTTACAGGTGGGATCTACAATGTTAGTTCATTTTACAGTATTTTCTGCACTATAAGGCGCGCCTTAAAACCTTAAATTTCCTCAAAAGCCGACAGTGCGCCTTATAATCCGGTGCGCCTCATATATGGACCAATGTTGAGCCACAACAGGTCTAACAACTACGGTACGTTCTCCATGAACATGTTGTGCGCGAACGGAGAAGGGTGACCATCGTCCGGCCACGCCCCGGCCCAGTCGTGGAAGGCTCTCCTCGCGGACCAGAGTCGGACTGTTAATAATCGTTATGTAAACAAAGTGGCTTTAGACATTCGTCCTTTAGTGCAGCTCCATCTAGTGGATGCATAACGTAACTCCAGCCTCTACTATAGCTTCTATTCTCTGCGCCTTATAGTGCGGAAAATATGGTAGTTAAATTAGTCTTATAATAAAAATGCAGAAAATTGTCTCAGTTTAATATAGGGACATTCACAAAGTTGGGAAAAAATATCCTACATTAGGAAAAATTGATCGTTTTTTTTCCTCACAAAAACTAGCTCAGCATTTTGGAAAAGAAAAATCTTTACTTTGCTTCTTTAGATGGAGCCATGTGCTCCCTAATTATAATGTGACACACAGTTCCATTTTTCCTACACACACTTCAGAAGGGGTATGACAAGAGACAGCATGTCGTTTCAATAACACTGATACGTGTAGTTCTTCATTAGCGGTGACTCCTCCAAAAAACTGCATCTGAGGCAATAATTTAGTTTAAACAAACTGGAACTGTACCAGAATTGACAACCCGTATATTTCCTGCCAAAATGCAGGAATGTTACAGGAAACAAATAAAATCTCCTTGGCTCGCAACGCGAGATCTGCAGCTAAGACTTACTGTCAAAAAGATAAACATGCAAAATCCACTGCAAGTTTAACTGGACCTTGGTGCTCTGGTCTGACTAAAGGTGAGTTAAAGGATGTTTGAGTAAAAATCTGGTGGCTTCCGTCAGAGAACAGGAAATGGATCCTTGAATGTTTTAACAGGAACATGGTCAAATCAAAATAAAGCCAGTATTTTTGTGGCAAAAGGATATTAATAAAAGAATGAAAAAAACATAATTTTTAGGCATTTTTACACTTGTTTTATAAATGTGCATAATTAATCTGCTTCGTTCACTTTACCCATTACCTAACTGAATCCACTGCAACATAACTGAAATAAACTAAACTAAATCTGGTTTAAATGTGTGTTTTCATCATTTGGTTCAGACTTAATTTTGCATATTTGAATGATTAAAATGTTTATGTATATATATATATGCATTTGTAGGGCCTGCTCAGGCAGACAGATGCAGATCATCCAGACTACTACCTGCTGCTGGTTTGCGTCCAGCAGTTCAGGTCCTTCACTGCGCAGTACCACCACCTCCTTCAGCACAACCAGGAGCTCCTGCTGCTCAACCGCAAGGAGGTGCAGAGGTCAGAGCAAACGCCCGGCACAAAGCATCAACACACCCAGTGGAAGATAGGGGATTATGGCTCCCCACCCAGGGCACCACAGCCACATGTGGTGGGGTAATCAGTCAGCTGAACTCCATACAAAAAACATGACGGTACACCACAGCTGAAGCATTAAACTTGGTGTTGATATTTAATATTATCATTATTAGGAATTTGAGCTGCATTTCATCTAAAACATTACATTTTAAAATGTTTAAAAACTTGATTCGTTTAAATCTGAAATGGTTTTTCTACATAAAACACAAATGATCTTAAATACAGTTCTGCATTTGTGATGCCTTTTATTCTATTTGTGAAAAACAAACGACGATAATAATAAAGTCTTTTCAAAACTTGTTGTCAAGATAAAGTAAAAATAGAAACAGAAACTCCTGATTGTGTTGGACTGTTTCTGGTATGTTGCACATCTGGTACTTTCCAGAACTAATTCTTATTTATATTTTTACTTGTTTATGTTTTACGTTGCTTGAATCTTAAATCTCAAATCCATCCATCCACTCACCCACCCATGTATGGATAAGAAGGACGGATTCACTCGGGGCACATTTTATGCAAGAACTGGCACTGCCAGATACGTTTAATTTATTGCCTTTAAAAATAAAGGTTTTCATCTGTTTGTCCAATCTGCTCTGCTCCACCAGCAGGTCCAACATGAAGCAGCTGTTAAAGACGGTGGAGGGAGGGATTCAAACTAACAACATTGGTTCACCTTATCCTGGCAGTAATTCAATGCTGTGAGTGTTTCAGCTGCTTTGTTTTTCATTCTTATGTGATGATAGCAGATTACAAGCATGCTGCCTATTCCAGATCTCTGGTTAATCCTTCAAGCAAGTTTTAATGACCTTTTCTCCTCAACAGGGAGCATGCTAACATGGTGAAGCGCCGGAAGCAGTGTCTCCTGGAGCAGATTCAGTCCCACCGCTTCCAGGATTGGGCTCACAGTCAAGATGCACAGAGTCACTGCTATAACACAGAGTGGCCATCCCAGGGGCCGTTCTTCAGCCACAATCTGGACTCTCGGAATCCAAAACAAACGGGTATGTGGTCGAAAGAGCTGCTGGCTATTGTGTCTGGTCAACTTAGTTCTGTTAAGCAAGATGAAATAAATTGAGAGAAGTTGATGTCCGGTCAAATATGTTTTCTTTGTCTCACATAGCTGATTGACCAACATTTGGCCTCTAGGTCTTGGCAGTATCCCAGAAAGCGAGATGTCCGAGAGGTCACGACAGCACAATCAGCTGCCCACCAGACCGGCTGAATTTCGTCAGGTCCAGCCCGGCTCGGCTCTGGCTGATGCCCTCGGGGAGTTCCTCCTTCCCTCCGACCCTCCAGGGATGGAGAGTCTCTATGACGAAGATGGGGTCTCCCTTCATGACACATCTCTGTTCGACCACTGTTCATCGGCATCCTCTGACTCCTCCATCGACATCGCCTTTGTGAAATGCCCCAAAGTCCCCCAGGGATCCCATCATGCGGTGGCAACCAATGTGCCGACAAACCGAGATGTCTTTGGCAACGGAGGAAGCCCAGGTAACGGTTACAGCAAACTGCCCAACCGGGGTTGTGTGTCACCAGATGAAGCTGTAATGACAAGACGCAATCTCCATCGGCCACTTCAAGCCAGCCAGCATAAGAGTAAGGTGAGTGCATCTAAGTAGATAGATTTTTCGGTCAACATGCACATCCCCATAAATAAACCTTTTGCTTATTCTCTGCTGTAAAGTCACTGAATGGCCTGCAGATGGAGAACACATTGAGTGGTCTGGATGTGGGACCACTTTCAGACCACCTCCAGAGGGTGGGCCTGGGCAGCCACGCCAAGCTGGAGCGTCAGGGCAGTAAGGGCAGTAAATGTTCCACCCCGTCGCATAAAGTCCACAGTCCCCTGGGGAACACGGACAAACAGAGTCCAGATCTTCACGGACTTCTCAACATTGTGGGTATCACAAGAAATATAAGTGAGCAAATTCAAGTGCAGTCAGGTGTGATTTTTGATATGAATGAAATCGCTTTCTATCCAGGGTTGCAAAACCCTGGGCAGGAAAGAGAAAAGGGGGGAAAAAAGAGCTACACAATGCTGCCAATACCGTTCACCCCCCCAAATCAGAGTGTTCCAATCATTTTTATGCCCTAGCATATAGTCTTACAAACAATTGTAAAAGAAATGGTTGCTCCCAGGAAATCACAGAATTGAAAGATAGTAACTAAGCCACAAAGGAGTAGGCCATAATGTCACGGACCAGGGTAACCGGATGATGACGTTTTGATATCAATGGTGGTTTAAAAGGAAAAACTAGAATCTGTTTTTGTCTTTTTTTTATGAGTGAATAAACTAAATAAATCCTTGTTTCTAACCTGAGCAGGACTCAGGCATCCAGTCATGGGCTGACGAGTCAAAGTGGAGGAGCACAACAGAGGAAAATAATCACACCCCCTTCAGCGAGAGGAGTCACAAGGACAAGGGAGGCTTCAGGAGCTCATTTAAGAAACTCTTCAAAAAGAAGTAGGCATGGTTATTTACCACCGATACACTCTGTACCGTGTGAGTTTTAAAAGGGCAAAACAAATATTAGAAAAGATGTCAAGACAGGACAAATGTCAGTGAAAGTATAAATAAATATTGTGCCATCATGAGCACCTGATAGAAGATATTTTCTTAAACTTTTTTATTTTTTGTCTTCCAAACAGGACTGCTGATGAGAAGAAGGAGAAGGGAGGAGAAAAGACACCAGAAAATCAAAACAGTGAACATGAAACGTCAATGAAAACTCCCAAACTGGTCCACCTGGAGATAAACCGTGGCACAGCTGTATAATTTTGGCTTACTGGGTATTTCACTATTTTGTAAAAACATTGTATAAGCTGCGCAGCAACTTTCCACAAATTGAAACATGTTTTTTTTCTTCAGTTCTACCCCCAAGCCTTCAAACTGAAGGAAAGCACTAGTTCTAATACCAGTGGTATTTTTATTTTATTTAAACAAAACCACAAAATATGCTAAATTCAGCAGTTTCAAATTCTTTGCGACATTGAAGATTGATTTAATAGCGTTAAAATGATGAGATGTAATTTTGTTTTCAGCTTGCGCTTTCATCCCACGATTGTAATCAATTACAATTTCCTTTAGTTGCTTTTCATTTTGTCCAACTAACCCATTCATGCCAGTTTCAGCCTTTTAATCAAGTTTTTTTTAAACTCAAACTATATATTCGAGACATGACTCCTGTTCATCTTAGTTACGCTATATTCAGAATTACTGCGATATACTTAGGAAACATTAACAGCTACAATGTTTGTTTGTATGAGCTTACAATGCGTACTTAAATACACCAGGCAGAAATTACAATGTTTTCAATTATGTTTTCCCTACACTAGATTTATCTTGAGAGAAATAAGCTCAATAAAGGTTCTCACTGGCTATTTTTCTGGTGTATCAGCTGCTCTCTGAATTATTGTAACACTAAAAGATGCCAACATCTATTAAAACTTTGCAACCTGAAACTCTTCAGATTTCAGAAAACAAATGTTTTCATAATTCTTGAACTTTTGCCTACTTTGTTTTATTATAACCATAAACTTTAATGTATTTTAGCAGGATTTAATATGGTATACCAGTGCTAAATAGTGCGTGACTGTGAAGTGAAACAAAAAAAAATTATTTTAAGTTAAGCAAACAAAAAAAATCTCCAAAGTGTGGGCAACTTGATCCCTGATAACACTTTGTTGTGTTCAAAGTTTTAAAACACACACATACTTTTGCAGTATTTTAAGGCGGCGCAAATGAACAAATACAAGACACCCAGAAGCTTCAGTTCCTTCTTTTTAATGTGTTAACCTGTCATCTCATAAATCTGTTACACTTCTGAAACAAAATATAGGCAATTATACAGTATGTAAAACAAACCCATTTTTATTTTACACTATTTACACTTTATAACGTTTGCATTGCATTATGAAAACAAAACAAAAATGAAAGTGATGCGACGGCAACAGAGGAGACGTCACCTGCTGTGTTTTTTTTTGCTCAACATCGGAAAGGAGACGAGGATCAAATGGCGCTTGGGGAAAAACTTGAAATACTTAACACTGATCAGCTAATGAGCAGCAGACAGGTGATGCTTCCAAAAAACGAAATCCCAAGGCGATGATAGTTATGCCACTTAGATCTTTTTTCATCCAGAAAATTCACACATCTGGTACGCAAAACATCTTAAAAAGCAGATTAATTCTACAGGATACATGACTCAAGTTGAGCAGATGCTGTTTGAAGATTTCACCTGGTCTCAGCATTTATAGAGTCGTTCGTAAGAGGGAGGAAACAGCATAATGTAATTGAACATTGATGGGCATTTTCCCATGTCTGTTACGGTTAAAAGTCACAAAAAGAAACATGAAGCAACTGAAACAGTTTGGTCAAGAAAATCCACAAGCGATTCTAAAAAGAAAATCAGAAATAAATTCAGACAAAAAAAAAGAAAAATACGAGACAATATGTAGGTGCTGTGAACTGTTTGAGAATTTAAAGCGATTTAGACATGATTTGTTCAACACCAGCTGAGATTGGACTTTTTATTTCTGTTGAAATCTAAGATAAATCACGAGGTAGACTATCTAAATATGGCCACAAGGTTCAAGAACATGTTTAAGCAACATATTAAAAAATACATACATATCTCGTCTGACATAAGAAACCCCAATGTTATTTAATCTTTTTTTATTGTTTGCTTTTTTATGTGTGGTTTTAAGTGTAAAAGGAACTTTGTAAATTAAACTGAGGCTTAAAATTTAATTTAGAATAAGTTTGGCATCGGTCTCTTCAGTGAGTGTCTCCAGTTTATGAATTTTAAGAAGAAAAAACAACTGAAAATAAGAAGCTCTCCAAATAGTGTGTTTAAATGGAACTTGACAAAAGTTTCTTTTAATAAACAAATCCCACATGTCCAGGCAAATGTAGATTTTCTCTGATTTTGGGGGCTTTTCTTTTTATAGGATTTTAAAATAATCTACTTGCTTGACTTCTAGCTTTTTAAAATATATTTTGTCTGCTTCTAGAAAAAGACAATCTTCACTCTGTAGTTATGTCTAACCATATCCGTATTTAGTTGCCAGCACAGATCACGTCCGTCCAGAATTTCTCCTCCCAAAGGTTGAAACGGGTTTCATGGGCTATGAGGAGCAGTAAGCCTCAGAAACACACCAGCAGGGGGCAGCAGAGGTCTTCCAGCTGCTTTGTAGAGGCAGGAAGTGGTTTATTAGCTCAACCAGGGGTGTCAAACTCAATTTCACCGAGGGCCACTTCAGCATATTGGCCACCCTCAACGGGCCACATTAACAGTACAAATTGTGCCCAGGTTCAGTCCTCCAGACTGAAACTTTTAGATGCGTCCCTGCTAAAACACACCAGACTACAGGTTGACTTCTTATTAGCAGCAACTCAGTTCTGTAGGGGCTTATGATGAGTCAATGATCCAGGTGTGTTGGAGAAGGAACACATCTAAAGTTGCAGATGGTAGCTCTGGAAAACTAGACTTGGGCAGCCCTAGCATAATTGTATGAAAATACAATGTTAAAAATAAATTAAACACCTCATATTGTTAAATAACGCTTTGGAGCGTCTGGTTAGGAAGCGCTTTCAAAACCTTTGGTTGAAATGGAGCGTTAAATTCAAGTCTCCATTACAAACCAGAGAAAACTTAAGAGAATGCAATGTTGTGTTAATCCATTGGAGGAGCCGGAAATTTATCCTGAGGAAATAAATGATGATGCAGAAGTTAATTATACTGCAACATGCGCAGTCCGCTGCTCAATTAAAAACCGCTGGAAGTAACTCATCCAGCGGGTTTAACAAATGGAGCCTCTGGGTCCACGTTACCCAGGAGACCGGCGCTCTGGAGGAGCTGCAGACGTAACATCTGTCCGTTTCGGAGATTCAAAACCATGCAAACAAACAAACAAAATAAACCCGGTAAAAGCGCAAACCGGACCACGCAGGGTAAAACACTCAGAGCTCAGTTGATCTGTTTGGATCAGACAGATCCAACTGACTGATGAATTAGCGCAGATTTTTCTGCAGATGGGGACCAGGAGGAAGTGGTTCAGACCCCAGCGGGTGAAGTGATGCTAATTTAAGTGAAGTCGCTCAATTTAATTTATTAAAAGTTATTGGGGCCTCAGTCAGTGGTTTTTGTCACTACGGAGAAAAATGTAGATGCATTTATCTGCTTAATTTGTGATGGGATCTGGATTCACAGTGAATATTAACTAAACCGCATAAAATATGGCTACACCCGATGTTAATATGATTGTAATTTCACGGATAATAGTACATGAACAATTTTCTTTTATGTTGTCGGTCAAAATAACGGATAACAAAAAAAGTCTAGCGCGACCTGCCGCCCTGACACCAACTCACACACAGCTTCATCCAGTCTTACTTGTAAATCGATTTTTCTTTTCTTGGACATTTTGATGTTAGCTTGTCGATGTCTCCGTTTTATTCGCTGGTAAAATCAATAAGCAGCTTGAGGTGACTCTGCTGCTCTCTAGTGGCGAGAAGCCGTAATGTTGACCGGTAACAATCGGAATGCATTATGGAATATGTAGTTTGTAGTCAATACGTGCTCAAAACATATTTTAATAATAATAATAATAATACATTTTATTTGTAGGCGCCTTTCTGGACACCCAAGGTCACCTTGACATATTTTAAGTCGATCACTGGCCTATAAAATGCTGGGGGGCCACATGTGGCCCGCGGGCCTTGAGTTTGACACATGTGAGCTAAAAGAAGGGGTTTTTACATCTCGTCATGCGTCATGCTCTTTGGACATAGAGATGAGGATTAGAATTTCACAAAGTTAAACATTTTACAGCATTTTTAAATCTCTAGGGATGGGGCTGAAAACATGGCGCTCCTTTAGAATGTCTATATAAAGATATTTTCGTACCCAGAAATATCTTTAACACACTAGTACTTAACGTAGGAAAAGGCTTAAAAACGCCTTTCTTCAGCCAGCTGACTGTTGGCTTGAAAAAATAATAAATGAACTACACCTTAATACTTGTTGCTATAGGTGAATACACATCTGAAGCGACGCGTTACTTCAATTTACGTGTGTATCGGACTTCATGAGGTAAGCCGGGAGAAAATAATAGAGTGGACTTCAGCTGTGGGTAGTTTTATCAGAAACCAACATGCTACAGACGATGGCAGAAGAGTTTTTGGGCGTGGCACGATGGAGTGTTGACGGTGTGGGTTGGTCATATCAAAAAGGAGGGGCGTATTTCGTTGTCGGTGATGCGAGTTGCCGTTCACGAGATCAACTAAGTTATTTCTGTGTAAATTATTAATTTATTGGGTTATATTTATTTGTTGCTGCTCCTTCAAAGTGACCTCGGCCAGATAACCAGACCGGCACAACACACACTTCCACGCTCATACTCTGCATCGACAGGCAAACACACATTATCATGACATCACATTTGTTTATGAAACACATTTCGTCTCGTTGTGCAAATTTCAAATACCAGTGGTTCAATAAAATAAAAGGAAATGATAATAAAACAAACATAAAAAAGGACAAATATTTCTGAATAAAACAGAGTTAAAAACTGAAAGGGGGCAGAACTCCAAGTGATGAGGCCGGAAATGATGCATGCAGGATGAAAACGAGCAACCGCATCCTGTGTGCGTTTGTCGGGATCTCTTTGCGGGGAAATGTCTGATTACTGAAGCCGTCCACCTGAAGAGAACCGAACCTAGCCACACGTTAAAAACAAAACAAACAAAATAAACAAGAAATCTGAGAATCTGTGACTCCTCTTTATGTCTCCACGGTTCGACAGCAGCTATTGACACATGTATATAAACAACCAGATTTTTTCTTTTAGTGTTCGACTTTGCCATTAAAAACAAAAGTATTTACAAACAATTAAATAAAGGTTTAATAAGCACTTGCGTGGTGTAGTGACGGGTACTGGGGATTTATCTTTAGCGAAAGTGGCAAAAAAAAAAAGATTTTAGTCTGGTCTCTTTTTGAGTTTTTTTTGGGGGGGGTCTTTAAAACAAACATTTTACGACAAATGATAATAAAGTTAATAAAGTTACGCCATGCCACAATAAATAAAGGGACAGTTAAAACAAAAGAAATGGAGGAGGAAAGAAAAAAAAGAGGGTCAGGGGTGAATTTCTGGGGCATATTGGCCCTTCTATGAAGCTTCGGCACAAACAGCAGTAGTAGTACAAGTAGAACTAGTGTAGCATTGGTGTTTTCTGGATGTTTCTATACTCCATGTGCAGTCTTGCAGGGAAAGGTTGGAAGCTGCGTCTTCACGCCGAGTGTTTAGACTCTTTGCTTTGACATAAACAAATCCAAGAGAAGTCCCTTCCCGTCCTCTCCCCGAACTAACTAACACCGTTCACATACACACACACGGATGCAGTTTAAAAGGGTGCAAACATCTGCATTCACAAATTCTCCTAGTCTCCCGGTCACGTTACCAAGCAGGCGGGCGAGGGGGTTAAGCTGCGGTGCTGGGATGAAAGCGACTACCGGCTCGTTTCGTTGCTCCCTTGTCTGTGGTAGCGGTCGGGTGTTTAGACGGCGCTGCGGCGATGTTTTGTGAGAGAGGGGGGGGGGGGGGGGGGGGGGGGGGGGGGAGGGGACTCAGTAGCTGTTCTCGTGGCCCGCCAGGATGTAGAGGTTGCTGTGGGCTGTGGGGTTGTCCGTCGGCCGGCTCTCCAACACCACCACCCTGAAACACACGCGGTTGAATTAATTAAATAAATAAATAATAATAAAATAAACCCCAAGAATATGGCGTGATTTCCCATGAATCAAAAGAGTAAAAGGAATGATAAAGAAACAGGATTTAATGTAGAAGCATCTGGTCAATCAGCAACCCATGGACAAATCGGCTGAAGGATGTTATTTGGAGGAGGGAAAAAAAAATGGCTCATCACCCCAAATGACACCTAGAACAAAGTAATAGATTTGTGACATCACATATCATCCCTTATTTGGACTCAAGAGGATCAGCAGTAAGACACCAGAATCTTCCAGAACGTTTAAGAGGAATTTGTTAGGAATCCCGAAAGAACAAACAAAAAAAAAAGCCGGTGAGCGGTGCTTGTACCTGGGCAGAGAGCGGCCTCTGTCCTCAGAGTCTGGGTCTCTACCATCAGCTCGTCTTCAGCGAGAAGGCAGCAGAGAGGATGTTAATGATGTGTTTGTGTGTGGATGGGGAGTCAGACTTTTCACACTTAAAGAAATGCTTAAAAGTTGAACAGAAAATTCTACAACATGTGTCCCAACTTATTATTATTGTTCGTTTTATTTTTTTTACAGAACTTCTTTTCTAGTCATAGTTTTATGTTTGAGACGTGCTGTGTGTTCTGATACGGCCAGGTTAGAACACATCAAAGAGCTTCACTTAAACTGGTTTAAGAAAAGCTGCAGCACTTTGCAAAAGTAACTATACCCTCTGAACATTTTTCTTATTTGAACATTTTGTCATATTACAACCACTTCAATGCAGTTTAGTGAGATTTTCAGGTGGTGTAGTACATTTCAGGCTGGAGGCATCCATTTTCAATTGGTTCAAGTCCTGACTTTGGATGGGCCATTGTAAGACATGAAGCTACTGTAATCCAAATCATTGGTCTCCAAAGTCAAACCTCAAGGTCTATTTTCCGGATTAATGAGTGTTTCAGTTACAGGGAGGACTGTAATTAGACAATTTAAATAATTTTCTCTTGGCCTTTTAGTTGCTATAGATGCATATTGTAAAATATCTGTAATTGTTCCACGGAACCATGTTCCGTGGAACAGTTCAGAAGAGATTTTCAAAAATATACTGTCCTCAAAAAACAAACATTGAGGCGTTCGCAGAACAGAAGCATTTACTAATCTCGCGTAGAGGACGATGTTTACTTTGGTAGGAATTTATAAAGGGAATTTATTACACTGGATTTCATTTGTTTAGGTGTAACACAGGAGTAAAGGGAGGTAAAAAGCAAACACACACCATACTCAGTAATTTATAGAAGTCCCAATAAAATACCTCAAAGTTTGTCATAAAAATCACAAAAAGTGAAAATGTTCAAGGCACTTTTGCAAGGAACTTTGCACAGAAAACAGAGATTTACACTTTGTACTCTTAGCATTTTCCAGTTATGACCGCGCACATCTATCTGAAAACCTGCAACAGTAAAACTGGACGCCTTTCTCACCTGTCGGATCCCAGTAGTCTGAAGATGCGTGTGTTGTCACAGATCTCTTGCGTGATCTAGGACAAAAAAAATTAACAGATTCTACAAAGATAGAAAGTGGACAGAAATTTGAAGACTAAACAGAAATCTAGAGACTGGTTAAAAAGTCTACAATGAGTGAGCCTCATATTCCCACTAGGTTTTATTCCCTGTTTAGCGTTAGCAGTTAATCTTGACAGGAATGATGATACAGTTATTAACTTCTCGTTTCTGAGCAAAACAATCTGACAGGATAAATCTAGTGTGTAGTCGGGAGTGTCACAATTATATAAAATCTGCAAAGCTAGAGTTTTTACTACCAGAGATTAAAGCAATTTCCCCCTGGGGTTCAATAAAATATTTATTCTGTTGTAAAAACACAGGTCAATGCTAAAAGATCAGACTAACCTCATTAGTCTTGAAACTTCGACCTTGCATGCCATGTCTCCAGAAGGCCAGAACACTGTCCTGAAGACAAACTGCAGGAAAAGAAGATATTCATTGTGCTTTTATCAAAAATAAGGCTTTTATTATGAAATTAAATAAATAATTTAAAGTCTAATGCTGGATAAATAAGAAAAAGTTCAACGGCAGACGTTAATTTTGTCCAATCAGGTCTGATCCTTAAAAAAATGTCTTCCTTTGTCTACAGACATACTTACGTTGTTGGACTAATTATTCGGGGGTAGGGCGTCCTAACCTTTTCCTCAGCTAGAGGACTTAGTTTTAATCCCTGAGTAAAAAGAATTTATTTGTGCTTATGTGGAATTAAATATATTCCTATTCCAGAAAAATAACAGATTTGTCATTGACATGTGAACATTTCTTTAAAACAACAGCATATTTAATAGAAAGTCATGTTTTTTTTCACATTACTGTAATAATAATTTGTTTCAAAAGCTTTCTTAATCAGCTGGTATGTCTTCCTTCTGTTACCTATAGCTTCAATCTGGAAATTGAAGGTGAGTTCAGCAGACAACTTCCGGCTGGATTTTAGCCGGCCCTGGAGGTTCACTATCTTTATACATCCTGAAAGCCAAACAAAGATGAAATGGAAGAAAAAAAATTAATCAGAGTGTGACCTATAAATATGTTTTCATTTGGTCTAAAATTGTAAACGTTGAGATGAGTAGAAGTTGTGTTTCTCACTGTCTAGGCAGACCAGAATAGTGTCTCGCTCCAGCTGCGTGACATGGATCACACATGTCTGTGGCATGTCTGCAAAGAAAAACATCAGGACCGGGTTTGGTTTTGACTTCAGTTGTTTTTCGCTTAAAAAAAAAAAAAAAAAAAAAGCCCCAGAAAAAGTCACGCCGTTCTGACCTGCTTCAGTGAACCAGGAGGAGGTAGCATTGGGGTTGACGGTGCCGAACCGGACCACCTGGTTGAGTTCGGTTCCTTTGCTGACCGCCACGCAGATCAGAGGATACACGTGCTCCGGGACCACCAACATCTCAAAGACTTCTAACGGACATGGCAACGGGAAATCGATGTTCTGCAGAGGAAAAAGGAATTAGAAATATGGGAGAAGGTTTGTGGATGTGAAACCGTGTCAGATAGCAGATTCTATTAAGTCAGGATTAAGTCCTTGCTTCATCTTCAAATTTCATATTTTTACAGACTTGAATTTCTAGATTGTGCACATTTGACAAAATATAAACTAGCGTAGTTATTACTGCTTTCATCTGGCTTGTTATAAAATAAAGAAATGGAAATCCTAGTGTCTTGGGAGGCACCTAACGGTTCAATCCAAGTTCAAAGTATCAAGCTAAACCTCCCACACCCCTCAAAACTGTTAAAAGGCCCATTAGTAGTTTTCTTAAAATTATTTTTAGTGAGTGCATTCAGTTGGTCGAAAACATTTTCAATGATTAGTCATACAAACTGATGGTTAAAATCAAGATGTGATGTGGCCAATTAAATGCAAAGCAGCCAATTCAGATACAAAAGCATTAGATTTATCAGATATTTTTAGATTTTTGTCCTTTACAAAACAGAAGTAGGGCCAAAAAGGCTGGACAATTTTTTTTTTCAAAATGTATTCAGATCTAAATATAAATGCCATATTTTTCATGATTTCAAAGGAATTGTATTAACTCAAATTTAATACTTTAAGATCATTATGAATTAAATTTAAGTCCTTTAATTCCACAGAAATGTACAAAATTTCATCTAGCCAACTGGTGATAAATTTGCACTTACTTGATAGAATTTAAAAAACTAAGTAACTGACTAGCAAGGATATATAAGCAGCTAGTTAGCCATCTAGAGTCACTGAATACAATGAGGATGTCTGAGTAGGACTCAAACTTTTGCCTGACAGAAAAAGAACAAATAGAATACACAAGCTAAAGTAGTCATGCCGAGACAAAATTTAAGAAATGTGGTTAATGTATTTAAGGCCAACTTCTTAAAAAAATAAATAAATAAATAAATAAAAGACAGTTTAAGGCTTTAATTTTAAATACAGGAATTTAAGACTTTTTAAGGTTGTGCAGATGCGTGATTAGGAAGTCGTTTAGGGCTCTGAATTAGGTGGGATGAAAATTAGCATTTATATTTTTCTTTTCTCAACAAAAAAAAGCTAATCTAAAATGCTTATAATATTTTTTTAGAAAAAGAAGTTTTTAGAAAAGACCTAGAAGTAGTTGTTTGCAGTTTTTTTCCCATCTTATATAAATACTAAATATGTTTGTTTTATGTGATTAAGTCAAGTAAAACATATTTTGTTTAGAAGACAAAAAAAAGAGCTTGACATAATGTAGAGCAGTTTGGGACTGACCTTGATGAGCATGAACTTCTGCATGGACTCCACCCACTCCAGCAGCATGACACTGGACTGGAAGGCTCCACACAGGTATTTATGGCCGGTGTACGGGTTACGGACTAGCAGGAAATGACACACATTATCACTCACACCTTCTTTACAACACTTGGCTTGATGTTACCATTTCTTGAATAGTTGGAAACTTATTGAATTAAAAATGTAATTATGATTTCTTTTTTCAAATATTGGCTTTTGTAACATATGCACATGTACACTATAGAGCTGTAAAAATGAACAGTATGACAGATGCTTACCCACACAACACTTTTGGCAACCTTTAGTGTCTGGAATCTTATTGGAAACGGCAAACTTCCTACAATCAGGCACAAGCAGACATTTATCACCAAAACAGGCTTATAAACCTGAGACAAATGTACAAAAACTTTATTCTGAATTGGCTGCTTTTGTTGTTAACCTATTCAAGTCAAAAAATGTGGATTCCTACAAAAAAATGAAGAGATAAAATGGCAAAAAAGAAAATAATTAACAGGTTGGACTTCATGACTGTGACGTTACCTTGGGATAATCTTATCAGGGAGTCTGTGTGTGGGAATGGCTACTGGTAGCTTCTGCAGCTGTCTGGCCTGTTCAAAGAGTCCAGACAGACTGTGGGAGTACAGCTGGGAGGCTTTTCCTACAGTGGGACATTATTCATCACACACACCAAAGAGTCAGAGATCTGAAAAATGTAACGTGGAATGCAAAAAAGCAGAGAAAACACTAACATCACGATATTAGTCATCTGTTATAAACGAGCTTCTTAACTCACCAGATATAGAAAGAAGACAATTGTTCATGACATACAACCACGTACACCTCCGAGGGAAGAGCTACAAACAAACAAAAATACTTCATTTATAGCAATAACTACAGGAAAATAACTGGTTAAGTAACAATGCTCTAGTTGGGATAGTTTTACAATTACTTGTCTTTCTCTATTCTGCAAGAATGCAACTCATACATAATCAAAAATTGTAATTTAAAAAAAAAAGAACTGAGTGTATACTTTTTCATCCACTCATTGGTCACATTAAATCCCAGTTAAGCGCAGAGATGACTGTGGTTTTAGCAAAAAGGTGAGAAGTCCAAGGGGTATGAATACTTTACGAATGATATTTTGCATTTATTATGTTGTATCTGACCTGCTCCATCGTCGTCTCATGAAGCTCATTAAGGTTTAACGTGTAGATTCCCTCCTCAGCTCCAAATATCAAATACTGATCTGAAGCAAAGAAACAGAAAAAATGCTTAGATTTAACAAACTGAAGTAAAGGGAGGAAGAGGTTACAGGTTTACGTTTATTGCTCTGAACCCAGATGGATTTTCCTCTTTGTTACCTCTGGTGTCGGGGTTGATCCATGATGTGGCACAATGGATCTTCAGCGGACAGCCATTGAACACCTTGGAGAAACAGGCGCCCATCTGTAAACAGGAAAGATGATCTTTATTCTTTATTAGCCTGACTTTCTACTGTTGTCATGGTTATTCATATTTGCACCATATTTTAATGTCAAATATGGTGGAGTTATCAAACAGGATCATTCGGTCATTAACTACAAGTATAGAAGTTTACTAAAGATGTTTCTAGAGAGGGATGCCATTAAATACCAAATCTATAAAAAAGTGAGATAAATGCAGCTTTTAGCATTTTTTTCAATATTGAATTTCCACAGCAGAATGATACTCAAAGTACCAACAACATTTTTATATCTAATTTTCTTGCCACTAGGTGGAAAACACCCAGAGTGCTTTTTCACAAATATCAAAATCCCTTGGAAGAAAATGTATTTGTCTTCTTTTAGCCAAGAAGACAATTAGCTAAGAAGACTAAAGTTTTATGATTTTCTGCATTTTATAGCTGGAAAAATGAAATGAAATGAAAATGACTGAACTTTATCCAATCATTTTTGACCACTCCAACCGCTTTACACTAGAGTCACATTCACCCATTTGCACTCACAAACGCTCACACATTTATACACTGATATGCAGCTCGGTAGGCAATTTGGGGTCAAGTGCCTTGCCCAATGGCACATCAACATGCGGGAGGAGGAAGCTGGAAGCAAACCAGCAACCTTCCGATCGCAAGACGACTACTCTACCCACACAGTCAGTCACTCTGTTGATAGCCACATATGTTAAATTTCCTGCAGTAGCGACATGTTAAAAAGAGCTCATGCAAAATTTGTTGCTCTCAAGTTTAATTTAGCTGGGCTTAGGGAAATATGGCTCTTTGGACGGTAAAGGTTATAGAATCCTGATCTAGAAATACCAAAATTTTTCCATTATATGAAATATTAAAATCAAATTCCATACTTTTCCAGACTGCATTTTGTTCTTCGGACTGTTACGTATGCATTTACTGTTACAATCTTTGTGACTGCTAGGAAAACAGTACACTCCATCCCTTTTCTTAAAAGAGAAACAACTAAAAACCAATAAAACTAACTAAACTGGCTCCACAACATGATTTTACTTGCTTGGAAAACTCTGAATTGTGGGTATTCTGTCCAATGTGATCACAAAAGATACGGAAACTTACATGGACTTTAGGTGTTGGAGGAAGACCGTTACTGATAGGCTTCTAAGGCACAGATAAGAAAAGAAACATTTAGCAGTGTGCCTATTTCAACAAACAATTCAATACAATAGTATTTTGTTTAATATCTAATATGGAACTCAAGTAGAACGTTTACTTACGGGAGCATCCTTCTTGTCTTTCCGTACGGGGACACTAGGGGGCATGGTGGACTGCCTCTCTCCAGGACTTTCCCTCTCACCGTTATGGGGAGAGTTCAGCCCATTACCTAAAACAACAACACCAGCAAAACAGCGGCTGAATGACTAACTCAAAGGTTTCAGACATATTTATTGGTTATGATGCAAACAATTTAACCTGAGGTACTGGAGACAGAGAGGAATTATACAGGCAAAACAACTCGGGAGCAGAGAGAGGGGAGGAGACTAGCAGGAAGAATACAGAGTCAAATATAATGCATTAGCAATGAAGGGTGTGAATGCGCCAACTGCTTACCACTGGACAGTAGCTGACAAAACAACCTCTGCACACACAAGACGATGCGTTACAAGCTGCACCAGTGGCATGAAAAGACAAAAGATGTCTGAACTGCTGAGTGGGTGTAGTTCAAGTGTTGTCAGCACTGTGTGGACGGGCGGAAATAAATCAGCGAGGGCGAGCGGAGTGGCTGAGGCTAACGTCAAAAAATTCGGAATCCTATCCGCAGCACTTGTTTGTGAAGTTATTTCTGCTGCAACAATGTGCTGCTCAGACACAGACGGGCCTCCAGAAAACAGTGATTATCTCCTCCTCTGCTGTTGTTCTGAAAAGTAATTTTTGGAAAGCTTGGAAAGCCCGTTTGTGTGAAATGAGTCCAATATCTCCATGGTGAGAAGGAATCTGCGAGTCGTGACCAAGCCCTTGTTTTTTACCCGGCCCCGTCAGCCCAAACACCCCATCCACAATGACACAGAAAGCCACACACTCATGCTTAAGGAAGTCTTTCCCTGGCCGGCGAAGAAAACACAAGGAAGGTACGACCTGTCAGAGGAAAACACAGTGCCATGTAAAAGTATTTATGGCCCTCGACAGTTTTTATATTGCCACATACTTGACCAAGGTTTCACCAGCTCAAATTTAAGACAATAAACTAATGTTTCCCTGACATTCCCGTCAGGGAAAAGCTTCTGTCCTACGAGAAAAACTTCCCTGCAAGACTATAGATTAAATAGTCCTGCCAAGACAAAATTAATTATTATTAATTATTTAACACCAGATTAAATACGCTATCTTAAATTCTAATGGATTGAAGATATTTTAGGACCTTAATTTCAGTTGAATTTAAGACTTTTTAGGATGTGCGAATTTGTTGAGATTTTATCTGACAGTGCAACACAAAGTGATACAATAAAAGATAAAAAACTAAAAAAGAAAAAAAAGTGAATTTGTGTTCATTCTTCTTCAGTGAAAGCTTCGTAGAACAATCTTCAACTGCCATACAGCCTCACAAACCTCTGAGATATACTTTGACTGGCATTGGACATCTAAAAGCTTCATTTTTTTTGTCCATTCATTGCAAAATAGCTCATGTTCAGTTGGAGTGGACGGTGAGTATCTGAACATTCGTAGTCGTAGTTAGGTGAGTATTTTTTGATCCAAACCACTCCATCGCAGTTAGAGTGGGGTCATTGTCCTATTGGGCAATGACCCCACTCTTCACACCTCTTTTAGGTCTATTGCCGTCTCTAACTCAACATTTTTGCAAGTATCCAAAAATATTACATTCTGGTCTTATTTCAACAGTTCTCCCAACAGTTTCCTTTCTCTGCTGTACATGGTTTGCAGCAAACGGGGCTCCAGTAACGTTCGAAGTTCTGATGTGAAACAATTACAGGTTCACACACTGCAAGGTGCAGGAAACAAAGAAGAAAAAACGACCAGTGCTCAAGACAACCAACATGATCAAACAACTAAAACAGCATTTTGCTGAGTACATCTGGCTAAGCAAATTTGTGAGAATAAACATGTTTTCCAGATTTGGAACTAGCAATCCTTTTCATGCTGGAAGAAAGCATAAGACATTTTGATTCATAACCTGGGGCCAAAACACACTACAGGGTTTCCCCCAGTGTATTATAGGCATGGCGGCCCGCCATGCCTAGCTACCCCTGCCTAGCTACCCCTGTACTGAAACGCTAGGCCGCCAGGCCTAACGTTTCAGCTGTTTGGGATTCCCCTCAGTAATTTCCCCTCAGAAAGCAGGTGGAGAGTCCGCACTTCCTGATTTGCTAGCCCCACCGCCAGGCTAAGCGATGCGCCGTTTCCGCTGTTTGGGATTCCCCTCGGTAATTTCTCAACGGATCACGGATCGCGCTCCCTCCCTCCCCCCCAACAGAATTGGAGGACTCGATCTCAGGGGGATGCGCGTGCGCATCCCCCTCTCCCCCCACTGGACGCTCAGACCGCCAGGCTAAGCCGGTTTCCTGGGGAAACCCTGCACTATATAGGAGAAACATCTCAGATGCGCATCACAATAAGCCCTTCTGAAATTCAGACCCTGGATATTGCTCTGCAAACTATTTTCTCTCTTCATTTTGCTGTAAAATATGAGTCGCAACTGAATTCTTAGTTTTCATCATATGATCATCTGACTCTGAACTGTGACTTCTTCCTCCTAGAGAGTGAGGGAAAGCGGCAGTAGCTTTTGACTTACCGGATTAAAAAACAAAAAAGGAAAATAATTAGACTTCAGAAAAGACAAACAGTAATGCGGAGCAGGAGCTGATGGAGAGAAGGGACTTTAAAGAAAAGGATAAAATAAAACTTAAAAAGCTTTGCTGTTAATGGGCTCATGGAACAGATACATCAGTTAGTCTACAAGAACAAGAACTGGCTAATGGGAGACCACAAAAAAAAAAAAACAAACTGAAGGGAACAAAAGGTCTGTGGACACTACCCGGCTACCAATCAGCTGCTCTTACTCTCTTCCTTTTCCTGTTCCTCTTTCACCTCCTTCAGCACCTCCCACGCCTCCTCCAGCTCCTCCTCTGTGTGAGGCGTGTGGAGCCACTCCCAGAAATGCCTAAAGCTCCCATCATCATCATCCTCTGGGGCAGAGCTTTCCACGTCTTTGCGCTGCGGGCTGTCGTTACCTAGGCTGCTGCGGCGGTGGGGAGGCAGCTTCGGGGGCGGGGGCCGCGGGGGAACGCTGGTGGAAGCCTTGGCGGGGCTCGGCGTCTCTGTAGCCGGGCACCGCTTGATGGTTCCCCCTACGGCGTCGTCGTCATTGTTGTGCGATTGACCATCATCGTTTTTGTGTTGAGGCTGGTGCTGGGAGGAGCTGAGAGACTTAGGCTGGGAGTAAATAAAGAGGAGGTTATTTTTCTTCTGCTGTATATTAAGTTACAAACTGATTGAAAACAACAAGTCCTCCTACCTTCGGAGGGAGTGGGGGTGGCTCCTTTGGCCTCTTGATAGTGCTTGATTTGCTGGGGAATGAAAAGGCGGCTTTTTAGTAAGCGACACCAGCTGAAAACCAGATTTGTGAGAATTAGTAGTGAGAGTTTTTTTTTTTTTAAAAGGTTTTTAAATGATTACTGATTGGTCATGAAAGATAGTTTAAACCTGCTCCAGATTTCTACACAATAATTTCAATATCCATAGAATACAATTTGCCAAAAACCATACAATTTAGTCAACTAATGTTTATTTTAGTATTTATTCTGCATCATTTCTTGACCATGTAACTCAGGTGCACCGATTGCAGTTTTCTAGCCAATAACAGATCACTAAGTAGCCCAATTTTGGCCGATAACATTGTATTTTATATTTTGCTTTCGGACTGAAAAGTTGCTAAATATAGCGACAAAGTCGCAAAGTTGGCAACACTGGGGCAACTATTGTTAACTGAAAAGTGACCAGCTGGAGGTGCGCTCAGACAACCCTCTGTCACTGCAGAGCAGCAGAGGATGTATCTTGATGCACATTTTGAAAAATCACATCAGAAAAAGGTGATGAAAACAACAAGCGTCCAAAGTTTCACAAAAAAAGAGATTTTTACATTGCTTAAGGTGGATTTTTGGCTTTTCTGAAGTAAATGCTCTACTCTTCTTACATATGTAGTAAAAATCTCTATATCTTGTTTAATTATACCCATATGCAGCATCAATATCTGACAAAATTACATCTTGTGGCCTATTTGATTCACTCCAAACCAGTAGATGGAAACATGCCTCATATATATACTTTTTTGGGGGGGTTTTGCAACATTTTAGAAGTTCACTCAAAATTTGCACGGCAATTGAATGGAAACAAGCTAAAGATAAGATCTGATTCACATGTAGCAATTTATCGGTGCACCCCTTTCTCTACTTGCTGTTATGCTATTTTTATTGTTTTTAATATTATTTTTTATTATTAGAATCAAAGCGACAGAATTTTTGTTCTGTGCAATTTCACAGAAAAATTGTAGCAAAGCCTGGTGCCTTCAAAATGTCTGATTTGTAGAGGTAAAGTACCGATAAGAAAGGAAAGAACGTTCGTAAAGAACACAGGTAAGGAAAGAAAAGAGTGTCATGAAAGGACGGAAAGATGTAGTGAAGGAAGAACACCATTTTTAGACAATGGGATATTGTTCTATCCATTTTTTTAACTGTAATCAAAGTCCATACTTTCATTTTTCCTGGCTCTATGGAGTGTAGAGTTATACTCCCCTAAAGGCTAACACTGTTTCAAACTAGTTAGCAAGCTATCAGAGTCCTGTCTGTTAGCTAGCTGACTGCAGGCTAGTTACCTGAAGAGGCAGATAAAGTAGTCAGTTAGCTCATGTTAAACATTTTCACTTTTAACATCAGTGTTAATATTGTGATACAACATAAACTGTGACACTTTTACTCATTGTCATCATACAATGAGACTCATGCCAGCCCATTCCAAACAGAGATACATGTTAATGAATAGTGAGTGATACAGAAGACCAGAAATCATCATCCAAGGTGTCAGTGAATGAAATGAAAACAAATACACGAGTCAGGAAGCCAAAGAAATGCTGTTATCACATCATCTGTTGATGCACATTTTGAGAACAAACAGTTTGGTCGTAAATTTTTCAGGAGCTGCTCCTCCGAGATCTACTGACGTGTTTACAGAGTTCAAAATCAAAACAAGCGGAGGTCACAAGGTCAATTGAGACAGGTCCAAGAAGCTGCTAGAGTAACAAATACATTAGGACTCATTTACTCCACATGTGTAGAAACAGAGCAACTCTGATGCAGCTTAGATGGCACCACTTCACAAACCTCCAGCCCTCATCTAATCTGCTTTGATCAGCAGAATCTAATGCAGATAATATGTTGACGATGGCGCACGGCTACTTGTTCTGCATTTCAACCAGCAAAAGTATTTGGATGGGGTTAGCTAGCATGAGAATAACAGCCGGCACACATTTTATGCATGTGCTCATATAAAGGAGAAGGCCATCAGCTCAAGTATTCCTGCCAATAACATTGTGTTCTCGCTCTACAGATGATGCACTTAGTACGTTAAACCCTCTTAGATGGAGCTAAAGCTGCCTGAATATACTTTGTTTTTCATGCTATGGATGCTACTACTGACTCAGAGCTTCTTCTTCTTTTTTTTTTGTTTTATTTTGTTTAGATGTGTTTCTTCCGTAAATGAAGCCACCAAAGAACCTACTACTGCCATTTACTTTTACCTATTCTTTAACATAAAACGTACTAACCTGGTTCTGCTACTAATTGGCATAATAGTGGATTTCAGTGTTTTGGAATTCAGGTAAATAAATTTTAATCCGTCTATATAGTTGGGCCGACTTGACCATGTTTCCGTTTCTTTTGTGAAGAAAATCGAACCAAATGGAATTTAATTGCTGCTCATTTGCATCCAACGACCCATTTGTTCAATTCAATTAAAAATACTTGATGTTGCACAGTAACATGTCCTACATGCCACCATCAGTTGTTGGAGGGGACTGTTAATCCACCTCATTTCCTTTTGATGCTCCTCTTTAAATCTCTATGCATGGGTAGAAAGCTGGTCAGAAAAAGAGCCTGGGATGTGATATCTGCATATTACAACTGATGAAAGAGATTCCTCCTTCACTCGCTGTTCTTTTGTCCTGCTCTGCATCCATAAACCCTCTTTTCCCCAACTCCTCCAGGATTAGAGATCACAGTTTAGGCGTCATTTGAGCTGCTGAGATGCTTATCTGCCACCTCCTGTAGTGAAAACACCTCGTTGCCTCGGCTACACGTTGCAACTGTCCGAATATAAAGAAATTACGAGCAAACGTCTTTCCAGTTGCACCACATCCAAAACCAGAGGGGATAATTTTCCAAACATGCAATATCTTAACCCACCAAAAATGAGCGTAAGGCTTTTAAAAGACAAATCGGAGCCAACATGCCCCCACCACCAACACCGCAATTCAATGATTCCAGCTTCAAGTTCTTCATGCCCTTTGTGTTTCCCAGCTCACTGTGTGAGAGCTTTGTTACCACCTAAAGTCCAACAATGTGCAAAGGGCAAAGTATCCATTTCTAAACGTGGTGGATAATATTGTTGACAAGGAACACTTTGGCCTACCACAGTACTTTGGGTCTGATGCAAAAATAGAAGATCTACAATTTTTTATTTTTTGTCTGTAGGAGGAGACAGACATTAGTTTGAGTAAACATAGACAGACGGAGCAAGGAGTCACACAGATGGTGATGCAAGCGAAGAGCAGAACAGCAAGAAGAAAACTTTGCAAGTACAATATATGAAGGAAAGGAAAATGAACTAATGTCTGATGTTGCTTCGAGTGAAACTTTAAAGCTACTAGAGAAATTACAGTGACTTTGCAAAAAAAAAAAAAAAAGCCATTCCCTTAAACTTAAGTCACAAACTTCAGTGGATTTTATTGGGATTGTCAATTACAACAAATAAGTGGGGGGGGGGGAAGCAGAACTTCAAAATAGAAGAAAATAAATATCTGCTTTTTAACATTTAGCTGAAAAATGTGCATTTCTAGTCAGCTGACCTGATTCTATATTTCACAGAAAAACCTTTCACTTACGCTCACAGGTCTTTTGGGGTTTGTCTTTTCACATTCAACAGATTGTGAAAAACGGTATTTTCTCTCGCTATTCCAAGATAAAACTGTTAACAGCTGACCTCTGCATACTGAACCTCTTGGTTTCTCTGAAAAATGCTTCTCCTTGTTATTCATTTAAGGAGAACAGCCATGTTTTGGTAAGTTGACAGTTGTGTTTTACCCACAATACATCAGTCAATTTTCTGGAGAAAAAAACAAGCGATTTGCTGAATCTCATCACAGGTGAACAACGCGAGAAGTAACTGTTTTAGGTATGCTGTTATACAATAATACCTTATCTTAAATTATATAATATATATTAAATCAAGTTTAAATGCTAAAGAGACAAGAAAAATTAACTGACTAATCTCTAACAAACTGCTCAGGTTCTCAAAGAGCAACTTTATACTGAGGTTTAGACACAAACAGGTGGACTTTATTCACAATTTCATACTGGATTTTTTTTTGGATGTACCAAAAATTGCCTGAATACAGCTACAGTACATTCAGATTTTTATTTGTAAAATAAAGTTGAAAACCATACATCATATGCTTTTCTATTTCACAAATATGCATCATCACTCTGCTCTTTTACATAAGATCCAACTAAAACACAATAAAGTTTGTGTTTGTTATGATGAAATGTGGAAAACCCTGATGGTAATAATACCATCAGGGTTTTCTAATTCAGTGCATTTGAGGCCTTCACAGTAACTGTTAGTAGCTTTAAAACTTCACATCAGACAGCAGATGCAGTGTGAAAAACACACACACACACACAGGTGGCATGATGGTGGTTCGTGCTGCATGGAGACGCGTGGATGAAACTGTGGAGAAGACGAGAAGCCTTCCTCCTCGTTTCCCTCTCAAACTCATCTTTTGGCTTTTGCAAGGAGAAAAAGATGTGGAGACAAGGAGAGAAAGGCTTCCAGTTTCTGAGACTGAGCGGGAACTTACTGAGTGTGAGTTTCATCATCATCTGCACCATCATCATCCTCATCCTCATCATCCCCTAAGTGTGCAACATGGCCCCTGGGAGAGGAGGGGAAGACAGGAGGGGACGATCGGAGGGTGGGGGAAGTAAATGGGGGTAGATTTTGTTGCAGTGGGGGAGAGAAGTAATGGGGGCAAGATCAAGCAAATAGGGATGGGAGATGACAACAGGAGGAGGAGGAGGTGGAGGAAGGGAAGAGGGGGAGGGAGAGCTGAGTAAAGCTCGGTTCACACACTACGTCTAATATCTAAACTCAGGGCAGATCTGAAAGGACTGAAGGATTCCAGTCCAGCAGAATAATACACAAGTGCCTTGGGTTTAACGGCAGCCTTTCTCACTCTGCTGATCGAAACTTAACACTTCTCCACTAAATACTTTCTGTGGCCTCATTGTTATTGCTGGAGATACTTTATCCCAAACAGATCCTGACAAATTCATTGGCACCCCAGGTAAAGATGTAAAAGAAAAAAAAGATATCTTAAAATAAATAAAACTTCTGAAGCAGAATCTGACACTGAACAACTATTCTGTGTTGATTTGGCAAAACGTTATGGATCATTAATGACATCTTTTCTGTTTACCATCAGATTTTATCCAGGCACATAGTGCCATTTCATAGCACAATCAAGTAGTTATGGTAACTTCAGTTGTTAAAAATTGCTTTAAATATCAAATATGACAGAAGAAATTTTGCTCTGGGCCTCTCTCTCTTCAAAAATTCCTGCTATTTCTGAAACTCCGCCTTCAGGAAGGTGTCCCTTTAATAACCATTAAGCAACGTTTTTTCCAGTGTTTCACTGAGAAGTAGCTAGTCTGAAGGAGCAGAGTGGTGGAGTCTGTGAGGCAGAAGCTCAAACGCTAACCTGGAGTTTGTGGCCTAAAAGCTTAAGTGTAGTGTTTATCTGACCAAACCTAGAGGATCAACTTAAGAGTCTCAGAAAATTTTATATTTACATTTGTTTTGGAAAGACAAAAAAAAACATGTTTGCCTGTGTTATCTTTCTCAAACAACTGGTTGCTATGGTGATAGCATTTAATGGTCATTGAGACTATATTTATGGAAAAATGTTCTGAATTCTAAGTCATCAAAGTACCTAGAAATTTTGTTAAACTTGAAAAGGATGGCAAAAATAAAAATATTACTTGAGTAAATATTACTATTACATTTAATGGTTGGCAAGGGGTATCATTAACAGTAATCTTCTTAAAAACAGATTAACTTTATTTTTACCCACTCAATAGAAGCACCAAGATATTATTTTGCTGTGAAAAGTTTCTGGAGCAGTAAAAAGAAGAAAATAGCTCATATTTTAAACCCATCTTCTACCAGGGGTGCCAACAACTTTGTCCACATCTGAATGTTCTCAAACAGAAATCCTACTTCTGCTGTTCAACCAGAAGTATTTGTCTCATCTCTTTTTTTATCTAAACCCTCCAAAACCTGTACGATTCTAACTGACCCAGAGCTACACTGTCAATAAATCTGGGAACAAAATAACAGCTTAAAGCCTACAAAGTCATTTAAGCTTCAGTTAATATTTCTTTGGCTTTTTTGATGCATTTGTTATAGCTATCAATCATCAAAGTCAACAGTCCTGATATGTAACCAGTTATAGTGTCTGCATGAAGAACTTCTAGTCTTTCCTGCTTAAATATGCATGCCAGTGTGAATATTACTATGTAATAAGAGCAGTTTTACATAATACGACAAAGTGAGATCACTCATTTCTTTATTGCGCCTCAAACTAGAAAACTGCATTTTTAAAAATGTAAAAAAAAAAATAAAAAAAAAGTTAATGTTTCAAAGGGACTATTTTCTCCAGAAGCTCACAAAATCTCACAATATCAAAAAGCACATGAACAACAATTATCATTTAAGCGCATAAGAATTTCTCCAAGGTCTTGTCAGTATTATTTGGTAGAATTAAGTCGGTTGCATCTTTATATGTGTGACTCATTGCGTGTGTGTGTGTGTGTGTGTGTGTGTGTGTGTGTGTGTGTGTGCCATGCTCTCTGCAGGAAGCTCCTAAGAAATCCAGCATATTCCAGTCGCAGCATAAAGCAAGCCGCAGAAGAAGAAAAAAAAAAAAACAAACAAACAAGGGAAGCAGAACCTGGAACGTGAGAGCCGTGACAGCACCGAAGTCATTATTACGACGGCATTAGTGGCGTGTGATTGGCACCGTTAGTCCTGCCGTTAAATGATTCGTTGATGAGTGAATGCGGTTAAAATACACACTCGCAGTTCAACACGTCGGTCCAACCAGATGTGAGAAAAAGAAAAAGGCTCGGACTCACCTCTGCTGAAGTTCCTCCTCGACAGACTTGAGAAGGCTTCTGTTTAAGATGCAGACAGAAATAAATGCCTTCTCACAAAATTGTTGTAAAATTAACGCTTCGTCGCCATAAATTTTAGAACAAAGTATAGTCCACACTAAAATTGATAGTTTTTACTGGTCTATTGATTGAACACTAAACATGTACAACAGCGGGAGAAATGAGCAAAGCTGGAAATTTAAAATCATCTACTTACTTGTTTCCTCCCAGCAAACTTGGTGAATCGTGGCCGTACTCCAGCTGCAAGTCCTAAAAAAAAAGAAATTATGTTAGTATCGTAGTCCGGTGTATCATATGCAATCGTTTCTTCATGACAGCAAATTTTCCTGAATAACAAGGAACTAAATAAATACCACCTTGGAATTTTATATTTTATAGATTCAATCCACATCCTAAAGTTTCTACATTTTTCCCCTCTAACACTAATTATCTCATCATTATCCGATAAATACAAAATTAACTGCATAAAAAATAAATATAAAATGTAATTTAAACTGTAAAGATAAATGTTAATATGCAAAACATGGACAGGAGTTTACAGAAAAATGGGATTAATGCTTTCCATTGTTTTACAATCATTACTAGTAAAATATCTCAACTGTTTTAAAAATTTTTATTTATTTATTTATTTCTACAAAAGAAGAAAGAAAATTAATATATCCTGGAAGCTTGAAAACTGAGTTTGTGTAAATTTGGTATTCTGTGCTTATAAATTTCTATGCCACTTTCTGTATTTTTCAGTCAAGATTTCTTTTAAATGATTACACTTATTGATTGATTGATATCTACAGCAAAGTGAATAAATGACTAACTACAGAAATAAATACATTAATCAAAACTATTTGAATTGTTTAAATAATTTTGCCAGAGTCAAAACCACAGTTATAATTTACACTTTAAGTTCTTAAAGTTGTGACTCTTTTGATTTGATTTGTAAAAAAAAAAAAAAAATCACTTAAAAATATCCCCTTGTGTAATTTAACTGCATTTGGTCACAAAACTTCTGTTTGCTAATAATCCCACGGTGGACAAATTGAGATAATTTTAAAGTGAAATATTTTCCAGTCTTTTTGTTAATTATCTGAAGCTAAAGCTATTATTTTAACTTCAGACACCAAACAGGAACTGATTAAAGGTTTGAACTGTTTTATAAAAATACTTATTTTTATTTTTAATTGTATATGTCGACTTATATTTGAAAAAAGCCGTAGTTCAGATTCAGGACCAACTTAAAACTACTTTAAAGTGTTGTAGTTATTGTTAGGCTCACTAAGGTTTAGAAGTAAGACTCTCTGATACCAGATAGTGGAAGTGCTGATGGATCAGAAAGCTGCCGTTAATTAATTAAATTTAACTCTGTTTTAAATCACCTGCATCCGCTGCCTCACATTTAGATTAACTTAGACCAATATAAATCAAGAGCTGGGCTTAGGGTCTGTTACATAAAGCCACAGACAGAGCATTGTTGTGTTGCATGAACATTTTATAAGACCAAGAGAATTAAGCATGCAACAGGAAAGAACAGGTACTGAAAAATAATAATAATAAAAAAAAAGAAATCAGGGGTTCCGTGCTTGTAGTGAAATACAGCACGTCAGAAGTTAGAAAACAAAATTCAGGTTAGAACAGAGAAGGTGAGAGTCTGTGAAGAAAAAGATCAGATGTGCTGAAAAAACAACAACAAACAGCACAACACAGCAAACATTCAAGAGTTTCAGCACATGTACAGTATGAGACTGATGCAAGATCTTTTCACAGTCCCAGCTCTGTGTTTGACTTGGACCTCGAACCTTCCTCTGTACATTTTTATGTTTGTCACAGTGTGCATTTCATATACAGCATAACAAGAGAACAACAACAGTGATAATCATGTGACAGTAACACCTGAAGCACCAGTTAGTGAAGCAGAAAGTCGGAAAAGAGGTGAAGAGAGAGAAACATGGATGGACCAGAAGAGATAGACCAACATCGTGAGGATGGACAACCAGAGCCTTGCAAACATCTTCATACTTATTGAACTTTCACAGAGTTTTTCAACCAACTACTTCAACTTATTTAATGTGCTTCACTAGGATTTTTTTTGTGACAGATTAACGTAGAGAAGAAAAATTATCATCAAACTTGGAAAATTTGGAGAATGTAGCAGACGTTTTTAGGCCAACTTTACTATAGTGACCCAAAATAAAACCCAGTAAAAACGTCTCGGTTGTTCTGAGAAGGCCTCAAATGTTTCTTATAGAACATTAGACAGCAAAGTGGAAATAGATCCAGGTTTACAGCAGATAAATCCTTAAATCATGAAGCAATACTGGAACTTTTGAAAACATTTCACAGAGCTTCATTCAATCCTTCTGAATGCAGAAGGAGTGAGGAATATGCACAATATTCTGACAATAACATCACATTGGCCGATATGTAATATTATTGTCAGATATGAGTCATTTTTAACATGTCACATGACCAAGTATGTCACAGGATTGTGGGGAGTTTGCCTGTAGAAGAGGTGAAGTCAGGGATGAACATTCAAAAGAATAATGAGATATAATATCGGTAAATATCGGCTATCGCTTCTTTCATATCGGTGCATCTCTACTCTAAACCTATGACAAGAAGGCTCTCTAAAGATGCAGCTAAGAGGTCTGGCTTTTATGAGACGGTGGCAAGATGACAGCCATTGTCAAAAAACAGCCTGAGAAACGTGTTTAGTTTGTTACAAGTCACATTCATAATCAAATAACCCTCAAAATGAACAGCCCAACCACATCATAAAAAACTGTGGTTGTAGCACACAACTGGGCATGCCCAGACAAAACCCATTTGAGAAATTCGCTATTTGCAGAAGTCTGAAAATACTGCGTTATTTTTCTTCCTCTTCATAATTTTGTGTACCTTTGTGTCATTTATCAAAAGGGGGGTGTGGGGTAGGGGAGCCCCATTGAAGTTTTTGGCTGCAACATGAATGAATATGTGAAAAAGTTCAAGAGGAGAGACTAGTTTTGCAAGGCACTGTAAATACATTTGAAACATTGTGCAGCTGAAAGTGAACAAAAAGAGAGACAACAGTGGCTCAGAGAGCAAAACATTGGAAAGATAAGGACAAAGACTTTTTCTGTTCATAAGAGATTATGAAGAACAAGAGGGAACGTACGAAAGAGGTGGAAGCGGAGATAAGAGGTGTAAACTATGAGGAGAAAACAAAAGCCAGCTAGTATGTAGATAGACGGATGACGAATAATGGGAGAGACAGAGGGAGTACTACCAGATTAGATCTCGCGGTATAGTAGAGCTCCTCAACACAGTCCAGATAGGGCTCAGAATCACACTGGTCAGCAAGACAGAGCGAGAGAGACCTCAGTTAATACATTAACCTGGACTTATATAGATAACAGAGAGAAAACGAGGCACAGAGGTGAGAAGGAGGATGAATGAGTGAAAAGATTAAGTCTAAAAACCAAAGGTAGAAAGACAGAGGAGGAACAGGTGGGGTAATTAAAGTCAACAGAGGAGAAGGGGAAAAAAATAGAGGAGGATGTTATTTAATAACCAGAAAACCCAAAAAGAAAGAATCAGTAACATTCAATCAAGGAACAAAATCTTATATCTATTTAAAAAAAAAAAAGAATGTAAACACATCCGTTTATAAATCAAAAATGATAAAAAGCAATTGGCTCTAATCAGCTATAAATCAATCTTATACCTTTTCTTTATTAAAGTTACTAAGAACTCAAAAAAAAGCAGGAATGGGTTATGATTGTATCTGATGTAGCATAAGGTCTGCTATGACTCTGATGTTTGACTGTATTGCGTTAAAATGGGACTGAACTGGATGCATGTATAGTGAACCAATTGGATTCTCTGTAGTTAGACATGAATGAAACATGTTTGTTTTACCTGGAGCATTTAAATGGCAGTCATTATGAACTGGTGCTATGTAAAAATTGTTTCAGTGATTCATTGTGCTGTCAATTTGGTCTATATAGAGAAGTTATCAATTGTAAGAATAATGTGGTAATGGTTTTTCGACTCCATTGTGAAACAGGTTGGCTGAGTGAATGAACGTCAGAAAGGTAAAAGTTTGTGATGAAGAAGAAAAAGCTGAAAACAAAATATGTTACAAGTTTCGAAAACAGATTTGAAACCGAAAAGAAAATGAATAAATCTGAGTGAATGTGGCGTTAGGGACAAAGTGCTATTATTTAAATAAACTGTATGGGTGAAGCTGCAGAGAGGAAATAGAAAGGCAGGGGGTCGACTTAAATGTAGTAGGATTTTATTTCAGCCAACAAGAACAGAGGTGACAGAGGGAAAGGTAGATGTGAAAGGTGAAAATGTGGAAGTAAAGCGTCTTGTGTCCAGAAGCTGCCCCATCCCATTTGTTTTCTAAAAGCAAAATTCAAAAGCACCAACCATTTCAGGGAGTCTAAAAACAATAGAGGTGTGTTTCATGTTCCTCCTCAAAACTGAAGAAAATCGCATGGACTCCAAACTAACATGAGTAAACTTTGGGTGGTTAAACCTCCTGTTAATGCAAAACACTTTTCACCCAGGTAACTAAGTTTGCTTACAAATGAAGTAAATTGACTCATCACCTAACTAACTATGCACACTTTCAAACATTACTAACTACCTTTACTATTATCCGCTTTTACTAAACTAACATCGTTTACTTGCTGATCTCATTTTACCTTTACTTACTTGTCAACCAACTCTACTTACTAATTTTATTAAAGAACCAACTGACCTTACATGAACCAAATAAAAAGAATTTCAAGAAGGAACAGATCAGAGACTATTTAAAGTAATGTATTTGATAAAAATCCAGCTCATATATGGTTCCCTGTGGAGTGACAGAAATGAGTGCTTCATATTACGATGTTAGGAACAACAATGCAGGTGTAATTCAAACCACACAGTCTCGTTCAGATGCATACACATATAAAGCCATGCCTCTTTACTCACCGGCTCGTGATGAGGTTCTGTCTCCTTTCTCAGAAGAGGATCGAACTTCACTTGTCCGACTGTGAAGGGACAATGGGGAGAGACAGGGAATACTCTGTTTTAAATCACCTGCATTTTGGCAGACGGACATGAAATGAGAGCAAGAAAAATGAAGACGGTGCGCTCTGACTTACAGTTTATCTCGGACAGAGTCTTTCCTTCCCTCGTGCTCCTGCTGGTGGAGCGGATCCGATGAGGAACCGAGACCGGAGACTAAAAGTGCAGAGCAGAGCAGTTCAAACGTCAACTATGACATACAAGTTTACGTCGCACTTAAGACTACCACTGATTTTAAAGAAAAAGGCCTAATCCTTCTGCCATTTCCTGTGACGCAGCATTCAAAGACACAGCAAAAACAAGTAGCTACTGTTTTTACGATGGAGACCAAAAATGTAGCAACTGAGTCACTGACAAACAAACCTTTCTGCACTGGCAGCATCAAAACCTTTAGTAGTTTTAAAAGGCCAAGAAATTTAAGTTTTAGTTGTTTTTTACAATTTCACATACAAACATATCAATAATTTTAAGGTTCATTTCCCCTCTCAACCTCCAAGAATTGAAATAAAAACAAATTTTACATCATATCTTAAGTGTTTAATCTCAGGAAGTAGATATGCTTTTTTCACAGGAAACCTAAACACACCACAAACTCATGCCATGCCTGATCAAGAACTGGAGATCTCAATCCAAAAATGAAAATAATTACAGTCATCAAGTAGATTCGTCAATATTAAATCCATTCTCATGACAGTCCCGTAAGAGTGGTTAGAAACTTCAACAGGAAATGTGAGATGAAGAAGGCTTCCCAACCTAAAGTATCATTTATATCTGCATCCTTTAAGATGCAGGTGAAGATGGGGATCCATAAACTTTATCACACAAACTTCTTTAAATTTTTCTACTTAGTCAAATTACAACCATAGTCTCTCATAGTCTTTTAAGTGGGATTTTATGATAAAGCAACAGAAAATAGTGTATAATTGCTAAGTGGAAAGAAAAATAAGAAATATTTTTTATGGTAATACATCTGGAAACATGGAGAGAATTTGTATTCAGCCCCCCTTTACTTTGAAACGCAAATAAAATCAAGTGCAACCAAAAATCACCTGACTTAGGTGTGTGCTACAATGTCTATACAGAATTTTAATTTTGTCCTGTTCGTGTTAAATACTGTTCACCTGACACTGAGTACATCAGCCACACAGTAAAATATGGTGATGGCAGCAACATGCTTTGGAGATACGTTTTTCCCCCCCAACAAGGACAGAGAAACACTAAACATTAATTGTAGTAAATGTTACACCTGATTGGCTTAAATCAAAGCATAATCATGTGTTAGGATGGTCAAGTCAAAGTCCAGACCTAAATCCAACTGAGAATCTGTGGCAAGATTTGAAAATTGAAATTCACAAACAATGTGCAAAGCTGGTAGAGATGTATACCTAAATAAACTATTTCTACAAAATATGACAGATAGAGGTTGAATACAAATTCAAAGGACTGTAATGCACTTAATATCTTAAAAGTTGTTTTTAAAAGACTGCTTTTCTTTTCACTTCACAATAGCACACTGCACTTTTCGTTAGATCATCACATAAAATCCCAATAAAATACACTGAGCTTCGTGATCATCACAACAAAATGAGAAAAACGATTTGAGAGTTTTGGCTTTTGGCTGAAAAGGCCAAAACTTCCACTTCCACTTTTTTTGTATTTTGCATAGATTTCTGTCAAAGGTTGGAGTTGACTGTTTAAGACAAGTGAACAATTCTTCTAATTGTGTCTATAAGAAATCAGTTTAGAGAACTAAAATGTGAAGCTTTGGAAGCTCTCTTCATCAACCACATCTTCATCCCAGCTGATACTCTCACAGACCTGGGATGAATTACAGATGTTTGCTTAGCGATGATGTGGCCATGGTTAGTCGATAATAAGTGAGAGGCTGTGGCAATTTCTTTCCAGAAAAACTAAAACATTTTGACCCCAGAATCATGTATGGCTTTAAGAAATTCATCAACTAAAACCATAAGGTAACAAAATGTTTAAAGGACTAACATACTGACCAGAAAAGGTAGTTAACAATCAGCCGACACTCAAACCAGCACAAAAAAACATGAACGCTTAGAGTAATTATGCAGCTGCATGGGTAATCCATGAATGCGTCACATGCCAGAGCCAAACTCCATGACAACACCAGGATTCAGAGGAAAGAATGGAAACTCTCAACTGTGTTCAGTCGCTGCTGTAGTTCAAATTCAGAAGCATTTTCAAAGAACAGACAGCTTGTGTTAGAAAGACATCACTGCAGCTGACACGAGTACCTTCCTACGGGCTGCAAAGCGGGGTGCGCGTCGAGCACCGGGGCTTATGGGGAGGAAATGACCTCTGTATTTAAACTAAGTGAGAGGAAGGAGGCGGGGAAAACAGGAGAAAAATGGAGGAGATAGGAAAAGTGAGGTAAAAGATGGAGGAAAGAAAAGAGTGCCAAAGTGTGAAAGAATAGAGAAACAGGGAGAAGGAGAAAAAGGCAAAGAATGAGTCACATAAACAAGGGCGAGAAAAAAAGAGCATAAGAAAAGAGGATATGACGACTGGGGATCAGTGAGTAGCCAGCTGAGGAGACATGAGGACATATTTTAAGAAAAGGAGGAAAGAAGCAAAATCCAGGAAATCACAATCACTTCCTTACTGATTTGCTTCTTATACTTGGCAGCACTTTAGTTATCAAGCAGACGGAATCCTAGATGGTGAAAGGTTACCTCGGGTTCAGGCTCGTCGTCATCGAAGTCGTTGTACGTGCTGTGGTCGGGGTTGTTGGACTTGTCCAGCAGCTCGATCGCAAGCGTCCTGCTGAGAGGCTGGGAGACGAACGGGTGCTGGAGGAGAGACGGGAGACGGAGGTCAGCTGAGGGTGTTTGCACACCTGATAGTCCAGTAGATTCAGTTCAACTGGGGGGCAGGGGGAAGCTGCAACATTTCTTGTATTTTCATCTGTGGTTGGCTTTCGCACTGCAATGTATCAAACAATCCAAACCCTTTGACAAACCTGTTCCACCTCCTCGCCTGTGGAGGCGCTGAAACAAAACAAACACCTCCAAACTTAACAGGGCTAATATGAATGCACCCACAGGGAGTTCTGGGTAAATACACCCAAATCAAATGTGTGTGTTTAGCGGTAGTGAGAGAAATAACTAGTGATCTAGCTAAATCCTACAATCTCTAAAGTCTGACACCACTCCATTTTTGTTTACATTTTGCGAAGAAGGAAGTTTCTCTAATGTCTAGTTTTCTTGTCGTTTCCTTCAGTGGTTCTTGGTGCAGCGCCCCCTCAGGCTAAGGAGGAGATGAAAATGGTTTAAAAAAGGTTTTTAATGGTTTGACACATTGCAGTGTGAAAGTGAACCGCATCAACTGAAAATGCAATGAATGTTGCAATTTTGGTTCCCAATCGAACAGAGTCAACTGGACCATCAGGTGTGAAAACAGCCCAAGACGTTCTAACGCCTTTCACAGAATCAAATTCAAGCACTTTAAGCATTTCCAAGGGGAGCTTCTAAGATTATAACACACGTAAAGTAGTGTATAACAGTAATTTAATAGGTTCATAAAGCAACCAGTAAATGTAGTGTTGTTTTTTCAGGCATCGTGATCTATATGATATAGTTATAGGATATACTTAAATTTTAACATTAAAAAATGTAAAATTTAAATTTAGGTTAAATTTTATTTTAACATAAATACATCAAAACTTGATTTCATGACATTTAGACGGGACAAGGTTTCTCCTACACCTGCAACTGATATCAGGTTTTACAAACAGTGTTCCAGGTTATTTCCTTTAAAGAAGTAAAACTATCTTGTTTCATTTCTCACCTGCAGCAGTTTCTCTGCCGTAGGCCTCTTCTTTGGGTTCTTGGTAAGAGCTAGCTTCACAAAATGATGGAAGTTATTTGTCCTGTTTGTCAAGACCAGAGAAGAAGAAAAACAAGAACAGAAGAAAGAGTTAAACTTTTGACCCTCAAATAACTCATGCCATGGCTCTGATGAAAACGCCAACAGCTTCTTTGATAAACATGAAAATGATAAAGAAGTCAGAGACTCTCACCACTTGAGTTTATCTTTCAACTTCGGAGGCTGGAAGTTACTCTTGGTCATCAAGAACAAAGCCCTGGATAGGATGAAGAGGGAAACAAATGATAGTGGTGGGACTATGCACAGCAGTTGTCTTGAATTGTGCCAAAAAAAACACAGCTCTTTTTTTTAGTTCAGTATGTTCTAATATTGTTTCACACAGAACAAGAACACACACTTCAGCAGTGTGTCAATAAAAAACTTGCACACACAAACACACGTGCACACACCCACAGCTTTACCTCATCGGGTGCAGGTCAAACATGGGCGGTTGTAGTTCTGCCAGCTCTATTGCAGTAATGCCCACTGCCCAGATGTCACACAGCTGATTGTAGCCCCCCTTCCTCTCCACTGCTGCCACCTCTGGAGCCATCCTAGATTAAGAGAGAAACCCATGGTGGAAGATGAAAGATACAGACGTAGAAGCTAAATATAATTCCCTTTTTTTTTTCTTCTTATAATCAAAAATTTGCATATTTTTCCCCAAATCCCTTGTTTAACTCTTCAATGAAAATGTGACTAAGTCATGACTCCAACATAGCAGCAGGGAGAGTCTGCATCACTGCCTAACTTCACTCTACCTGCCCCGATACCCGCATATCAAACTCACCAGTAAGGCGTTCCAATGAATGACTTTCTCTTGGCAAGAGTGGCTGTGATCTGGGCCGACACGCCAAAGTCAGCTAAGGGAAGAAGAAGGAAAAAAAGGGCATAAGAAAAATAAGCCAAAGAAAACCCATGTGGGTAAATGAAGCTGATCTCACTCGATCTTTAAAAACTGAAGATAAGAGTCGGATCTCACCAAGTTTAACGTAGCCGTTGTCTGTCAAGAGGATGTTGGCTCCCTATAAAAGACCAAAGATACCACAAAGTAGCAATAAAAACTTACTGCTCATTTCCACAAAAAATACTGACAATACATAAAAATGTATCCATGAGTTTCAAATAAATATTCAAATTAACTATGATGCTTTTATAAATTGTATAATAACAATAATACAATTGACTTTATCTTAACCTGAGATGAAATTAGCCATTAAATGTTTTATTGACATCTATAAAGCTCTATTAAAAAATAAATCACACAACATTTTAAAGATTAAAACAGGTAACCTACAAAGACAGTATCTAATTAAATGCTGGTTAAGAGAACATGGAGCAGACTTTAGTTCAGGCTCACCTTAATATCTCTGTGCATTTTGCCTTTGCTGTGTAGGTAGTATAAACCCTGTGAAAGGAATGACAAGGTTACTGATGTCAAACTGAGACCAAAATAAGATAGAAATAAGGCAGCTGATTAATTTCAGTTATAGAACAACATTGATGCATCTTTATACGGTTTCTTAACATCACCATGTTATACTTTCTGTTTTTAAGTAAGAGTAAGAGTTTTATTCTAAATATGAAAAAAGCCAGTGGTGTCTAAAGTGCGGTCTGTGCGCTATGAGCACAGCTGGTCGATGCAGAACGACTCTTTTTAAAAGTTTCGCCGCCCAAAGAAAATCTTAAAATGGAAAATGTAACATACAACATAAGACATTACTCTTTTATCACATGCTCTTTGCTTTCTGTTTATTCTCATAGAAACAGGATCTCAAACACAGCAACTTTGTTCAAAAGCAATTTAAAATAAAGAAAATAGCAAACAATCCCAAAATGTTGGAATTTTTAAGCAAATTTTTCATAAGGCAAACATGCAAGACAATTTTTATGCTTTGGAAGGACAATGAATTACTTATTTTTTCTACAAAAAAATGAAACACTCTGTTTAGCTTATTGTTGAGTAGATTAAATTAAAACATTCTTAATGAGCTAATTTGGTAAAATAAACAAAAATCACAAAACGTTCTACTTTTTAACCCATGTGACAAACAGTTTAAAAACCACTGCCTAAAAACTAGCTTTGGTCATTCATGCTTTTGGTCCATAACGCATAGTTCAAGTATCAACATTACTTGAACTCAGTAACGTCCTCTTAAACAAAGAGCATGAACGCAGGCATACTGTCTGAAGCAGAGCAGTCGACAGTGATGCTGTATGTCTGTAATGTGTAGAGTGTAAACATTACCTGCAGGGTTTCCCGCGACATGTAGGCTATCTGCGACTCTGACAGAGGCCCAGTTACTGAGAGAAAGAAAAGAAAAAGCAGTTGCAGAAAAAAAATGACAAACATACAAAAATAAGACATGGATATAGATCTTACCATGATATATATCCTGCAGAGAACCACCTCCACAATACTCCATGCTGATCCATAATTTATCCCTTCTAAACAAACAAAAACAACAAAAGACATACCTTATAACTCACTCTACATGTCTAACAATCAGATTACAACCAAAACACGCAACTTATTAACAGCGGTCACCAACTACTACACATTCACACTCTTACCGGAGATAGCTGCCAAAATAGGCAACGATGTTCGAGTGTTTACAATCCTTCATCATTAAGATCTCCTGCTGGACGACAGCAAAGTCCTCCCCTGCAGTCAACACAGGCATCATCGCAGCGATAATTAACTGCCATGGTAACACTACTGCTACTAACACAACTATTTAATGAAAGAGGAGATGGATATAGCTAAAACAGAGAGAAGGGAAAGTGGGGAACATCAAAGTAAAAAAATATGGGGAAAAAAAAAGAAAAGAAAAAAAAAGAACTGAGGATCTCTCTTCCCGGAACGAGAAGTTGATAAAGAAACGGAGCATCCAATATAGGGACAAAAAAGGGAATAAACCAAGGCAAACATGAGGCAACTCACCCGGTTCCAGTTTGATGACTTTGATAGCAGCCAGCTCCCCTGTGTTTACGTTACGAGCCTAAAGGAATGAAAAGAGGAGAGGCTGATTAGTTGTTCAAAGCGCAGGGGGAAAACTTCACAGGAAAGACTGAAATGTCAAGGTAGAGACAGAGCTAGAATCGTCAGCATCTATTCCTTTGTTTCAAAACACCAAACGTGAGAAGTATTCAAGTAAAATTAGTGACATATATATGGTCATAAAAATCAGTTTCAAATATATCGTCACTGAAACTCGCTAGTGCACTGAATCCTGACGATGACCAACAGGAGGGAAACTCAGAAATGTAATCTTCTGACCCTACTAACATAGGTTCAAAAATATCACAATATAGTTTGGATTTATTGCAATCCACGATAGAAAAAATATATCCCAATAATTAAAACTCTGTAATGCACATAATGTCTCTGTCCTTAACTTTCCCCCAGGCCCCAACAACAGAAAAAAAAATTGTCCAGCTGTTTTTACACATCATTCAGCAACATCTGGCAACGTATTGTGGAAAAAAAAGTACATAAGACTGTCCTACTTATCTTCAAAAAGCAATAACTCATAATATCTACACAACCCTTAGCCAGTTATCAGAGCACACAGATTCTGAGCTGTGACAAGACCCTTAAATTACCTACCAAATGGTTCACACAGCATAATGGTCCACATATGAGACAATCACCAAAACATCAGACGGAGGTTCAGGGACTGGTCAAAAATTAGCACAGCTACAAATTAAAAGCTAAATAAATATTAAGGTAAGATAGGTCTGGCTGTTTCTTAAAAAAAACAACATAGACAAGAGAAGACTAAAAGTGTCTCTACACAGATGTGCAAATTAATTGCACCTATTAAAACCAAATTATTTACTCTTAGACAGAGGCGGTGATAATACAGTTTGTCATCCTGTCAAGTTACCAGGTCCTGCAAACCAGATAACTGCAACAATAACACTCTGTTTTGCTCCTTCATACACACTGTGTAGCTTCACCTCTGGACCTAATATAAACGGTTAATGACCGATGATGGCAGGAGGGGGTGAAAAAATATTTTGAATACAAATATTATTGCATCTTATATTACAGTTGTTAAAGAGTGATTATGCTGGGAAGTAATACATCACGGACTGCGCCGCAACTCCTATGGAAGACATAAAGCTTCACACTGTAAACGGTCAGTTTTACTGCAGCTGTTATTTTCTGTATTCATTTCCTGAATGGTGCAGTTCCTCCTCCTGATATATATATTGTCAGGATGTTTGCAGAATTACCAGGAATATTTAGGATTCACCAACATGTGTTTGGAGCCAAGGGCAATAAAGTTCCCACATAACTCATTCATATCCTATTACAGAACACTCAGATTGCCTGTGGGAGTGTGGGAGTGTGTGTGTGTGTGTGTGCTGCTAGAGGAATGTATGGCTTTTCATAGGAATGTGAGATGCATTTTTTTTCCAGAAAAGTTTGAATTTGTCAGGAAAGACAGAAAAACAGAATACAGAGAGTAACTTTTCTATAAATAGTGAAGTAAGTCTATATTTAGCGGGAGTGCTAACGGTGAGGGAAAGGAATTATAGATAAAGTACATAAATAAAAGATGGGTTTTCAGAGGAGACATGAACAGCCTGCTTCTTTTTGAGTTCCAGAGTGTGAGTATGACTGTGTGAGACAAGGCAGAAGTGGGTATGAGCAAATGAAAGAGGCATGAGCTGATGATGTCAAGACCCGAAAGGTGTGAGAAAAACTGAAACGGCCCTGAGAGCAATGCGTCATGTCTCAACAGCCTTTGTTGCATCGCTGCTCCAGTTAAGGAACCACCCTGTTTCTGGCTAAATCCCTGGATACATATTTACCAAACGTACACATTGAAACAGCTTTTATACAGTGAGAGCTACCTTAAGGAATTCATTTGTACACCAACACGTTCAACAACAATTTAAACTTGACTTATTGTTCAGTTTCAATAAGTTAAGACTTTCTATAAGACATTTTCCACTGTAGGACTATTTATTTAAATGAAAATTATCCTTGTAACTTGGATATTTATTTTCCCATTTTGAACTTGCAAGTCAGTTTTAGTAGCATAATTCTTGTTCAGGTTTGAGGGGGGAAACTAAGTGTGTGAGTAAATTAAAATATGTTTTGGACCTTCTTATTATCTTACACAGAGATAGGTGCCAAAATTGTTCAAAGCACATTCTGTTGATGCTAATATTATAAGTTATGTATGCTGAGCATCCGTCAAATGGTTTTTATGATTTTTCAGAAATAAATCTGTACATAACCAGTCAGTATGTTGGCCCAGAAGGGTCAACAACATGTAAAAGCTATGATAGATATAATACTAATTTCCATTTAAGTCTTTTAGCAATTTAGCATGAAATGGAAGTTATACTACCTTCCTTTTAATTCTTTTAGTACAAAATGGAAGCTATGCTAGCTTCCATTTTTGTATTTTAGCATAAAATAGAAGTTGCGCTAACTTCTATATTAGCATTTTCACAATTTAGTAAAAAGATTAAGCTATGCCAACGTTCATTTTAGCATTTTAGCAATTTAACATAAAATTGAAGCTGTGCCAACTTCGATTTTAGCATTGCTTCCTTGGTGCCTTTTAATTTTGATGACCCTTATGTGGCACTGTAGATCAAAGCCAGTCAAGGGAAAATTGACCAATTCTTATCTCTGGTCTATATGAAGCCATGGGGTTTATTATATTTACATATATAATATTATATTCACATATATGTGAATGAAATGATGAATTTTGACAATGAAAACTAGAGGTGTGCCGATCGATGGGCCACCGATCAAAATTGGCCGATTTTTGTGAAAAAGCGTATGATCGGTGATCGCCCATCACGGTCTCTTGTTGCCGATCACACAAACCGATCATCTGCATCTCATTTCGCAGCCGGTCTCCTCTTTCCTTCACACTGAGCAACAGCGTAGCAACAAATACTAAGCGATGTGTAACTATAACGCACTGAGTGAATGGGGAAGTTTGCGTGTTGCAGCGGAAAATTGAAGCACGTTAAAATGCATCAACACAACGAAGCTAATACGACATAAAAACAATGCCATACTTGACGGAGTTTGGCTACATCGAGGCTCACTGCAGTAAAAAAAGACATATGAAGGATCAGACAGCAGGTAATGCAGCGCACAGCTACAAACACGTGTATTAGCATGACGGTCAGAAAGCTAAACAAATAACTCGCAAAATTATTCAAGTCTTCGAGCTGCGATGTAAGACGCTGGTTCTGCTCTCGCTGTTGAACCGCTGCTCCGCTACAGGTAGTAATATTTGACACTGACAGACGGAGCTGCTTCTGCTCCACCTGGTAGTGACTCTCACACCGAACCTCTGCTTAAAGCTGCAGCATCTAACCTAAAAAAATACATTTTACATACGTATTAAAACTTTCGCTGTCCCAAAATGAGACAGATAATCTCTGAAAAAATAATCGATCTCCTCCCTGTTCTGCATAATTACTCCGCTCAGTCAGAAACAGCCAATCAGAACTAGCAATAACCAACTAGCCGCCATGCTATCAGGAAGGTTTCATTCTGTAACTCTGGATTGTTTATTGTATTGCCTTTGAATGTTAAGTTTTATACTTGAATTTTTTGGCAATGTTGAGAGGTTTTATTTTAACTCCGCATTATTTATGCCCCTTTTCCACCGACCCGGCCGGCCCGGCTCCGCACGGCTCGGCTCTGTAAAAAATGTATTCCGTTTCCACCGGCCATGTTTGGTGTGCAGAGAGGAACGCCTCCTTGCGTTCAGGGGGAGCGAAGGGGGCGCTGCAAGCCACGCCTCTAGACTTTTGCGTCCTTGGAAAATAACGAAAGGAGAGAGCTATGGACAATGTTGGGTCCGTGTTTATTTCCTTGTTTTCTTCTCTCTTGCCTCGCTCTTCTGACCACGCCCTCGGCCAATCAGTGAACAGCAGCGAAGCTTACGTCACCAGTGCTGGCCGGGCTGGCTCTGCTGACCCTGCTCTGAAGCAGGACCTAAAATAGCAGCGCCAGCCCGGTTTAAAAGGCCGGTGGAAACGCAAGCAAAGCGTGCGGAGCCGGGCTGGCCGGGTCGGTGGAAAAGGGGCATTAGCCTCTTCAGAGCCTTCATATGTTTTCAGGCTGTTAAAGATAGTATTACTGATAGCAGTACAATTTGCACAATGCCTGTTTTGTTTTTTTCTTGGAAAAAAAAACAAGTTTTTGTCTAAATTAAGGTGAATTTATGGTTCCTTTTTCCACATAATTTAAAAGATAGTGCTCATGATTAAAAAAATAATTATGTGATTGGTATCGGTGATCGGCCCTCATGGGTGATCGGAATCGGTATCGGCAAGAAAAAACTTGATCGGCACATCTCTAATGAAAACTGAAATTGTGAAACTTGTGAATATGGTTTAACAACTATTGGCTTTCCCAAACAAACTATGTGATTTAACCCTTTGACATTCAGTCTGTTTCAGGTGAACCCACTAAGACAAGACTTGTCTCTGCTTGAGAAGTACACCAGTGTGGGAGGAATCGGAGTAGTAAAGAGCTTAGTTTCTAGAAGTTAGATGTTAGTTTGGTCGACATAAGTCCAAAATATTGACTGATATTTTTGTTCCCTATGCAATCATCAACAGAGGCAAAATGTGCATTTACGGAACAGCCGTTTGATCTGACTCATGCATTCCTTTAAATAGTGATAATAAATAATTGATAAATCTACAAGTGATTAAGTGAAGTATTGCTTCATCATCTCATGGCAGCTCTCTAACATCCAGTTAACCCCAGATGGAAACAGAAGGTTCTCCTTCAGAAGTTCAAAATATAAATAATAAAACAGGAGCAGACTCCTGAACATTGTTATTGATGGGTTCAGAGGGAAACAATTACAATATGCTACTGAAAATTAGCTAATACTAATGAAGCATAGTGGGTATTTAAAGTTTATATGGAGCACTTGTTCTGGAAAATGGACTATTTCAGATTTATTTCATTTCAGTTTATCTGGGTTGTGTTGTTTGTGGTCAATTTTATAAACTTAACTCTGTCAATAGAATATTTTCAGGTGTTTTGAGTTTTAAAACATGGATGAAGGAAATATTGCTTTGAGAAAAAAAAATAATAAAAAAAGATTTCACAGAGTTCTGCCTTTCTGGTATTTTGCTAACCACATAAAAACACATTGCCAGAGCCACAAATCAAAGAACAAATGGTTCCAGGCAGTTTCCCATAAAGATTAATAATAGAAACAAAAAAGGACCAAATGTACAAATTTAATACATAACTGAATGCATTTAAAGACTTAGTAAGGAAAATGGGAACATAAAGTCTTTTTGGCATTGAGAACATTGAGACACCCATTCATATTGACCGCCATCATGCTTTTTAAGGAAAACTGAAACATCACGAGTAAAACTCCAGTGGACTTCCCACATCAGCATGCTGCAATGACGAACTGAAAAAAATGGAAGTAACTAGTAATAAAAGAGGAAAAGAAAACGTCACCCATCACAGACTTGTGATGACGTACAAGTAATGCTGTTTTATTTTTTTTTGTAAAGTTATAAGCACTAGTAAAGGCAGCGAGGCAGTGACAAAGACAGACCCTCACCACAACAACGCGATGGGAGGGGGGTCCAAGACACAAAGGGGTACAAAGAGAGAAGATGCGGCAGGGAGAGCGGAGATGGCGTGTTTTCAGTCAGCAGACAGATCAGAGATGACTCACATCAGTCTGTGGCTCCCTTAGTGGCACCAGTACACAAGCCCATTTCCCCACCCTCATCTTCAGTAGTGGAAAAAATTTTTTTTAAAAAAGCACCAAGTCGACACAGGGTACTTGGAAACAGACAGACACTGCAATCAATTAGTTTTCTTTAGCATGAAATAAAAATAAACTACTTTTCTCTCTGCAAGTCGTCCCTACTATATAGCTTTCCTGAGATTTTAGCAAAACATCAACACCAAAACTGTTTAACGCAGCAGATAAACAAAGCAGTTTCCTTTAAGGTGTATTCAAAAAGAGTTGGAAACTAATAATAAAACAAAACTTGGCACTGTTTTGTACTTTCTGGGTCAAGTTGGCAGTTTAGATGCACTGTAAATACATTTTAGTATCCACTATAGTGCGTATTTTCCTCACTATGAGGCGCACCTAAAAACCTTCAATTTCCTCAAAGCCGACAGTGCGCCTTATATATGGACCAATATTGAGCCACAACAGGTCTAGCAACTACAGTAAGCAGCCGCCGACTTCATTTTCGGCCGTAGAAGTAGCGTGCAGTGCATCCTGGGATAGTTGTCAGAATGCTGGTTTGTAATCCATTAATAAAGTTTGACTGACCTATCTACCTACCGACAGTCCAGAATTAGGTCGTCAGCAGGTCATTTAGCAACATGTTCTCCACGAACATGCTGTGCGCGAACGGAGAAGGGTGACCATCGTCCAGAAGGCTCTCCTCGCTGACCGGAGTCAGACTGTTTTGTTGATATTCACTTTAGTGCAGCTCCATCTAGTGGATGCATAACATAACTCCAGCCTCTCCTGCATCATCTATTCTATGCGCCTTAAAATGCGGTGCGCCATATATATGAAAAAAGTTTTAAAATAGGCCATTCATTGAAGGTGCGCCTTATAATCCGGTGCGCCTTATAGTGCGGAAAATACGGTAAATTGCATTAGCGGTGCAGCCCGGGTGCCCGACCAAAGTGCTCAGCAATGCTGATTAGGCGCTCAGCGATGCCGACATGGGGCAACGGAGAAAGTGGCTAAGGTTGAGAAATAAAGTGATTTGGTATAGAGTGAAGATCTTAAACAAAGTGGTGTTTTGAACACTAAAAGCATAGGATTCAATTTATAAAGTTTGAGATCGAATGAAAAATGATAACTCATGCAGGACTGAGCAAAATATTTATTAGAAGCTTCTTGTTCCAGAAGTATTTACAGCTGATGCACTTAATGCTTTTCCTGCACCAATACTAATATGAATTTAGCAATTATCATGTGAATACTAATCACATGCCATGGTACTCTTGCAATTTAAAGTTCCATTCTAATAATGGAAAGATATGTTTCCAGGTTTTCTACACATTAACATGTTAATATGAAGAAAAGCAACAGAACTGATTTTTTTTCCTTTTTTTTGAATTCTCACAACAACAAAAGGCAAAATATCTCACTTGAGTTCAGCTTTTTACCAAAACCTGGTCAAATTGAAAAACAAGCAGAATAAAATAAAAAGACCACAAGGAATAGCTCTTTTTAGTGGACTAAAAATGATAAGGTTTCCAAAAAAACCGAGATCTAAAATTTTAAAGTTGGGACTTAGTATGGTAGTTAAAAGAAAATGCTGACACTGTATCCTGAACTACACCATTTTTGCGTTCATAACAAAAAAAAAAACAACAACAACCTGAATCTTAATTGATTTTCTAACCCTAACCCCAAAAATACTGTGTTGTCCATGCTTTGCCAGCAGGTGGTGGTAGCGTTGACATTAGTGGGTTTTATAGTTTAAAAGTAGTGTCTGAGCATGGTTAAAGCAGTGCTAGGCTACAAATTCCCTGAAACAGTTTACTTTTTCCTCTCAGTTACTAAATCTTTCCGCTCACATTTGAAGTTTATTAGAAACACTGAATAAAGACAAAAGGAAGCTACAAAATCAAATGTTCTTTCTAGCCAAGAAAGTGATAATGAGCCATCTTTTTGTTATCTTTACTTTGGAAGCAGGTTTTTTTTCCCATCTAACATTCCTCCCCAAAGTCCCTATTTGAATGTGGACAAGAGAAACAAACGCTCTCTTGAAACAGCCTGTGGTTCTATGTTCATGGTATTATTAAAACTCAGACATACTCTGTAAAAGTTCTGATTGGACTAAATTATTTTTTGAAATGTAAATAAGTTACCTAGTAAATGGAAAAGGAATAAAAGTCTGAACATAGACTCTTATTCTACATCCTCCATTACTATTTTTTATTTTCTGTTCCTATCTTCGAAAATATTGAAATCAAACTATGAAGAAAAAGCCCAGTTTTTTTTTTTTTTTTTGGACAAAACGTATTAACATTAGCAATAAAATAAGGCATAGACTTCTTCCAAATTTCTTATACAACCTCACATAAATGATGATGATGGACAAAGCTTCTAAATCACATAACATCCATTAAACCCATCCACAACAACATTCAAAACCTATGTGAAGTCCAACTTATGTTGGGTAAAAGATCAAATTGGGCAACAAGTATCTCTGTTAGTTGCCCTAAGGCACCTCGGACCACAGGTTTTCTTGTACTTGCACAGTAGTGACGACATTTTCCAGGCATTATCCAGAGAAGTTTCATTTAGGAATGCAAAGCACTGGGTAACGTCTGAGAGGAACATGTCCGAAGAAGTAAATTAGTGTTTGGGTTCAAGCTCTGGTGGGTTTACCTTTTACCCTTTTCTAGCTTGCCAGAACACCGCTTTTCTATCTTGATTGTACTTGATTCAACATAATTAGTCGACCTGAATAAAAGGCTGTTTGCCTTTCTTAAAAACAAACAACTCTGTTGCCTCTGGCACAATGCAGTCACCGCTGTGACCTAACAAAATGTCTTCAATATCACTAGCTGTACAAGAAGCAGTGCAAACACACAGGCTCGGCGCTAATCCACACGTAGCCGGATGTCTTGGAAAACAAATGGCATTTTGATGCGTTTTGGCCTTTCATCCACATGAAAACTCCATTTGATATCACTAAAAGTATTATTTATAAAAACACAGACCAAAGCGGAGTGTTGAGAAAACTCTGTATTTGTGTTTGCGTGTATACACTAGAAAACGCAGATTTAAGGTCATGATTACAGTTAGCAATAAATAACGCAATAATATGTCCACATACTTGCTTTAACATAATTCCCAATTGACATTGTCTTGTGTTTTATTATCTTTATATTCTAATACCCCATTAAAGAAGTAGTACATATCCGTCTACACAAATGGGCACCATATTTCCTAACAGGAAACTGAGGTGGTTTTAAAGCAACCTAATTTTAGCTTTCCTCTATGCTGCCCCCTATGGGTTTTCATGTTAAAAACCACGTTCAGAGGCGGATTTATGTGGATAAAAATTTTTCTGAAGCCATGCCTGACATACATTTTTTAAAAGAATGGCAGAGATATTTGTTTACCTCTCTATGTTTGTACAAAGCCTAAGCATCATTGCTGGAGAACATTCATAACTTGTTCTTAAACTCAATGTTTATGGACTTTTAAGTAATTTTGTTTTGCACTTTTTAACATCACAACCAAACACAACTCTGTATTTTATTACAAGTCCATCCTTACAGTTTCTTGCTCTCCAACTTCTCATGCTCACTTTGCCAGACATCAAACTATTGTTCAAGCACAGAAGCTACAAAAGAGAATCGCTGTTTTTTGGGTTTTTTTTTAAAGAAACACTTGTTTGCAGTTGTAAACTACTTTAAACCTCGGCCCATGCTGTTTTGTTCCACCTCAGAGGGGCAGTTAAAGTCTGGCCTCAGGTAAGACTAAAACAGTCCGAAAATATTTACAATCCCTTGCTAGTCTTAAGATGTTCCTCTTGGCAATCCTTATGTTTCTCAAGTCTTGTCAAGTTTCTGACCAAAGCAAATATCCCCCCACCCCCTCTCCCCGATCTGATTTAAGAGTTTCATGCTTTGTATAACAATAAAATTAAAGAAAAAAAAACAATTTTTCACAGCAGCGCAAAGCTGCAGCTCTGCCCGTTACTGATCTTACTGTCTCTGTTGCTCAGCCATCAGTAAGACCCGGCCCCCCTAGAGGGGGAGAAACAGGTGAGACGAGGGCTGAACCCAGTCAAGTGTGTTGAATTGGCAACACCTGTCTTTCAACAAAACACCCAGACACTCAAGCAGAAACACACCCCTAAATGTGGAAACATGTAACACAACGATCCAAAACCTTCAGAGTCAGCTTTTAAATGAACACACTTTTCTTCTAATCACCCGAACACTTCAACGCTCCGCATGCTTAGAGCTGCGGAGGTGGATTTCCTTTTGAAGCAGCATTTTCCAGACTCTCTGGTCTGAGAAGTAACAGAAAACACATTTCACACACTACTGCAACTTTGAAGGATATGTAGAGATCCACAGTTAGGATGCGAGAACAGAAAGAGAAAGGTCGAAATCTACGTAAAGCGTTGAAATGGATAGCAAAAGTGGAAGAAAGCACTCAGGTCAAATCAGATCAAAACTGAACATGTAAACCTACATACAACTGTGTGGTTGAAAACTAAAGCTCCACATGACTTTGGGTGGGCTTTTATCGTTTACCATTTATTGTGATAAATTTCATATCAAGACCATTATTTTGATGTATTTTTGTTAATGTTTAAAAACAAGAAATTAGGATTGATAGTTTGTTTTCAGTGTTTGTTATTTGAAAAGGATCAATAAATATCAAATTTGAAAAATATTATTAAAGGTAGTTACAATTTGCAGTTTGATGATATAAATCATAATTCTTTATGTGTCTAGGGTCCTAAGGAAGTGTATTACAAATAGGAATATTTTTCAAGAGCTATATTTGTGTTTGTGAGGCTATAAGTGCTGTGGCACACATTCCCAGCTATGCACATGCTGTGTTGCGCAGTATAGCTTAAAAATTAAACATCAAATTCAATTTTAGTCAATTTTTCCCCCACTCTTTTTCTAAAGAAAACTGCAAATGGCAGAAAGTATCTTTAAAAAACTCTTTCATTTCAATATTTCCTTTTGTGCGTTGACCTGAATTCAAATTTAAAATAAATAGAAGCTGTAAAATGTTCTTATCAAACAAGATGGCAGTTTTTGGAGACCCAAGAAGTATATTGGTGAAAAAAATTAACTGATATTAAAATCGGTTCATCATCCTGCCCTGTACAGTTACCTAAAAAATACATAGTAATAAAGATTTCCTATCACCACTTTTATTTTTATCACAAAAGTACCACAAGATATCTTAATAAAACATTTAAGTTTTACTTACTTTAAAAACGTTAAGCTATCCATCCTTTTTTTTCACTACACAATCACACTTTACCTTTGTATATGTTAAAGAATGTGACTTAAAACATAAATTATAGAAAAGTTCAAGATGTATTAAAAACTGTACTATACTACTACTGTACTATGTGGGTTATCTAGTTGCATTTTCAGATGAGTCATTTCATTTTTCCTGTTTACTTTGTAAAAACCCAGTTCCAGGTTTCAGTACTCATCTGAGTGTCAGGGGATAAAACTACTCATTTAAACAAAACACCAGAACTTTTAAACATATTACATTTTAGAAATTTTGATCCAAATTTTCCTTTTTCATTTTTCAAAACGTTCTGCAAAGATTGAAGGAGATAACGCAACAGAATGCTCTTTATTTGATTCTGAAATCAAATAGTTTGCAATTCAGACACCTAACTTTTAAACTTTTCTTACATTAGGCTGGACACAGAAAGGCAACTCAGGATTGCTATGGAATGAGAAATAAAAATAAGCTGCAGCAAAAAAGACACATAAACAACTTATAACTTCCAAAAAATGTGGGAAAATATATAAGCAGTTTTCTTCTGCTTGTTTACATGAATAAACTACAAATAAAGCTTCAAAATAAATCAAAAGTTTTACATGATGCAAGAGGTCTGATGGTAGATACAGACAGCTCATCCAATTAGGAATGCACAACTTCCTAAGCAGAAGTCTGCAGTCCAAACGCATTAACACAGAGCTGTAAATAAACTACTCAGGTGCTGGCGTAGCTCCACTGACATTTTCACTTGTCAGACTCTAAACCACCCTGCAGAAACAAGTCATCTCAGCCAGGCTCTGAACCGTAGTGCACACAATCCAACAACTTATCTTTGCGGTAAGCCAACAGAACAAGATTGGGTATTAAACTGCATAAACATGCCTTGAGATCTGGCGTATATGATCCAACTGAGAACTGATTAAGACAGTGAAAATACTCTGAAATTGTTTAATTTTATTATTCTTGAAACCAACTTAAAGCGATTTATAGGACATGTTGGATCAATTGTTTATTCTACTAACTATTGCTTAGAAGCCTAAAAAGAGGTGAAGCTCATATCCCTCAGTGTTCTACACTTTCTGGTAGATCTGGTTTTGCTTCGTCACAGCTTTGTGCTCAACAACAGCCTCTGAACAACAGTAAAAGTTGGAAATAGGACACTGCTACAGAGGAGGCTGAATCATGCACGTCTTCTATAGCTGCGGCAGTCATGGTGGCAGTATGTCAGAGTCGTTGCTACGTTGGTTCTTTCTGAAGACTTTTGAGAAGGAGGAAGTTCGAATCCTCTTGTCCAACGATCAGGATGTTGCACTATGATTCCTGTAGCCTAAAATTACTGATGTCGTGGTACATTTTTTAAAACGTTGTGGTCAAAGTTGCCAATTTTTTTAAGTTTTATTTTTGCCATAACGTGGTTAGGGTTTCCCTACAGTATTATAAGCCTGGCGGGTCACCAGGCTTTACTTGATACCCCTTCACCACTAGGCTAAGCATACATTTTTATTTTAAATGTCTTTTTCATAAATACCATCAACACTGACTGTAAAGACAGAATAAGCTAGGTTTATAGTTGATTCGTTGAACTGGGCTTGAGGGAGTGCTCACAAATTGCAAAATTCCTCACCTGTTGACCTCACACACCATCATTTCCAAATTACCTACTGCCTACTTGTGTACCTCCAATTTTTTGTAACTATTTTGTAACACATGTCCCAAGCGTAACCCAGGTCAGTTATGCCCAAGTATATAGAAACAGCATAAGTAAGACCTAGAGCACATCTCAAGATCATTTTTGAGGCCAATATTGCTTCATGTCACACATGCTTTTATAGACTTGTTATGAAACAGGAGGTTAAGTTAAGGAGGCTAAGGGGATTGGCCAAAACTCAGCTGAGAAGAAATGACTGGCAAGAAAAGAATGAAATCACCAAGGTGACTGGTCAGACTTGAGGTAAAACTGCAATGATTGGTGAAAATTGCAAGTTCACACAAAATTTCCAAACAATGATTGAATTTGCATAAATGGTTGAGATTGCAACTTTCTGGACAAACTGACCATCACCCTCAACTCCATCTCTTTCACAGAGATTCATGATGCCATCCAGGACATGTTAATGTGGTAAGCCTAAAGAGGCCTCTTCAAATTCGCTCAAAAGACTGACCGCTACCGGAGATCCCTACTGTCCACAGTAAAACACCGCCACCATGACTCTTCAAGATTTTCTCTTTTGGATAAATAAAAGGATTGTTGAATCTGAAAGTAATGAATTTTATCAGTCAAACAGAAACACAGCCCTCAAAATGATGCCTACGTTCAGAAATGATTAGAGTGACCCTACGTTCACACAGAGGCTTCCTTCATACCAGCTGACGCCTGTGTATCTACATGGACGAGCAAACAAGGAGGAACTGTGACAAAAACAGGATAGCTGCAGAGCAGCGGCTACGACTGTGACTCTGCAGCCATCTGTGTCGGCGTGGCCGTGCATGTATTTGTACAATCATTTCGTTCTGCGTGCGCTTGTGTGTGCGTGTCACACAACAGCTCTTTGGCCCTACCGTCTTCCTCCGTCAGAACAGCGTGAAACAATGGGAGACGAACGAGCGCGCACAAAAAGACGGGAGGAAGCACAGATTCCTGAATTCCTGCAGCATGACTGCCAAGCTGTGCCACACGCATATCCACGGTGAGGTCTGGCCACAGGAAATCATTATCCTCACCACATCTAGAACAGCATTCCCATAGTATAAAGAGAAAGTCCCCCAAAAACAGTTTGAATAATTGTTACTTACATGACAAGACAGATTTCTAAAAAAGAAAGCCAGCCCAATCTTAAATTTTGCTTGCAGAGTTTTAATAGGATTTGAAGGGTAATTTTTGCAACCACAACAGGTTGCTGCATGCCATCATTCATCATGTAGACTGGATGAGATTTCTAAGGGGCTGGCAACGGAGTAAGCATGACTCAGCAAGGATTAAAATGTGGCTTCTGTAAAATAAACTAAGACGCTTTTCTTGAAAGCATTTTGCTTCTAGAACAAACTTTTTAATTAATCACCTCCTTGCTTCCCATCTCTGAACCTGCAACATACAGAGGTTGAAGACAACTTCAGCATGGAGGTAAATATTTGATCTCAAGTCTTCTGCAGCACAAGTAAAGGCAGATATAAAAGCAACGCCACTGAAGCAAGTTATTATGAAATCACAGCAACACATCAAGCTGATACTTGTCCTTATTTAAACTGTTTTTCAGGCTCTCCGGGTGAGAATGTGAGAATGCAAAGTGAAAAAGTGGTTTCTCTTCTAGAGCCAAATAAAAGTGACAAATCAGTAAATACCGCAGCTTTAACAGCAGCGACTGAACGGCAGGCTCATCACTGTCGGGTTTTTATCTTTGTGTCACTGATTTAATGCAGCAAACTTCAGTTATTCTGGTTAAAAAAAGGCAGTGAGCCACACTCACATTGCAGATTACTAAAACTTGGAATAGAACTTTTCACTGCAGATGTTTTGAGCATGACATTTTTGAATATTTGTCATCCTCTGCAAAGATTTTCACAATTTATGCCAACTGTGGCACCCACTGTGCTCGAATAATCCCACATGGCTTTTGGTTCAGGTGAAAAGCCGAGTAGTTTGTAGCTGAAACGCCAATTTTTAAAGTTTATGACGTTCAAAGCAAGCTGCATGGCTGGTGGTGAGTAGAGAAACATTTTCTGTAAGTTGCACCCCAATAACCGGAACCACACTGACATATAACATGTGCTAAATTATCAAAGAGTCATATCAAAACATAGGGTAAAATGACTAGAATAAGACAGATTTAATCACATTGGTCCGTATGAAAATATTGATATCAGGAGTAGGGCTGGAGTGATTAATCACATTACTTGTATTAATCGTGATAAATCAATTATTGAAATGTCAATAATTTAGTTACAATTAATTGTTACAGACCAAAAAAGGCCATTTGTTGAATGAATGAATCAGAACTCCACTTGTTCACAGAGACTTCATAATAAATTTTATGTATGGTTTCAGTTGTGTTTGATTTTTATTTGTGTTTTTAATGTTGTGTTTATTTTGGATATTTAAAATAACTTCCAGTTCCAGTGTTAAGTGTTCTTGACAAAATTAAAGTTCATTGTATTTTGAGAGAGCAAGCTTGCATAATTATGCAATTATCAACATGATACTTAAATATGGTCTCAAAACAACAATCATTTATCGCAATAACTTCTGGGACAATTTATTGTCCAGCAAAATCTGCTATTGTGACAGGCCTAGGATGTGGCAGTTCCCCCCGCCCAATTGTCAGAGTAATCGATTGCTAAAATAATTAGTAGTTGTAGTCATAATCAGAAGCAAGACTGTAGCTTAATTGAGACTATAGGCAACTTAGTTTTGTATCATACTTGGTGAGAAACTTAAAAGAAGGTTTGTGGAATTCCTGCATTGGGAAAAATATCTGTCAAAAATAGACACTGCATCATCTGGAATGTCATTGGTAAGTGACATATGTGGGTCACAACAACTTGAAGTCTAAAGACAAGAGACGCGTAATTTACTGTAGTTTAAGTCTACTAAGGTTTTAGGCTTATACATAGCACTAATTTAATGACTGAGTAGTATTGAAAAATCAGTCACCTGACTGAAATCCACAGCATCTATAGTTTTACCACTAAAAATAAAACCAGTGTTTAAAAGAATAAAGAAAAAAAAATGGCTAATACTGAAAGAAGCATACAAATTAGACACAACTGGTTCCCTAAGGGCAAATTCTTCAGAGGATCAAAGATGTGATATGCTGGTCTGTCGCCTGCATCGGCCAATCCCCCCCCCTCCTCAGTCACCAACACAGAAGGAGAGGCCTGGATACGAACCGAGGAGAAAACAAGCTAGCGGAGTTCATGCTTTGTTTCCTTCTCAAACATTCCTACCCGAGCCTCACTTTTTTACGCAGTGGTAGAACCAAATATAGGCATCGACGAGGCTTACCAAAATGACCCGGTGCTTGCAGCACATCCTTTAATCCAGCAGTTTCATGTTGGAGCTTTGATCCGCAGCAAAAACCATTTGTTTTCAATGTGAACTCAAGACATGCCGGGCATAACATCAGCAGAGTCCAGGCAACATAACAAGTCTCACCAATGGACTTTCTGAGATAATTGCTTTGTTGTTTTTGACTCAATTATTTTCCCATCATTAATCTGCTGTGTGATGTTTGTAGGGCTGGAATGATTAATCAGATTTAATATGATTAACCTGATTAATCGATTGCTCTTTATTAATCAATTATTGAACAATAATCATCAACTAATTTAGTAACTGACTAATTGTTAACATACAGAGCATACAGACTCAAAAAAGGCCATTTGCTGTAAGAACATATTCAGTGCAGTAATTAACTCAACTGTACAAAAATAATAGACATTTTGTACTTAAGATTTAAAAAAATAAAACAAAACCTTTGTCTGTAAATATGTTTTACCCAGAACTCCTTAAGTAGCATAGTTATAGCTTCACATGGTTCAAATTCTATAACAAAACAAAATAACAAAAGCACTTTTTGATATTCACTTGTCAGTTAATGCAAAAATTAATCAACAAACAATGAAACATACACTAAAGGAATGCTGTGTTACTGAATTTTAGGCGATAAAAGGTTTATTTTAAAAAAGGAATTCTTTGTTTACTTGCATCCTCTTAAAAAAAAAGGTTTAACAGGTTTGACGAAAAATCTGCAAAATGCGCGATTTTTTTTATCTGCTTAATCGATTAAACGTCTGAATAATCGATAGAATAATTGATTCGTTGCGACGCTAGGTGTTTGTCAGGCATCTCTGCCCCCAGACGCAGTTCCGACTCTCGCTGAAGGTATTCAGTCAGACTTATCAGCCTCAAGCGAGGCAAAGATACTGAACTTTAATTAGAAACAAACAAGATTAGCTGCAACGGGGCAGCTTACAATATGCAAAACAAACCCTAGAGAATGACATACTGACCTTATGGTGAGGTTACACGCAAGACATTGATAAAAGTTGAACTGAAAAAATATTCCAATTTCATCAGAGAGCCTGCAGCATATATACAAACATCATCTTGTTCTGTCAAGAAGTTCCCTGAATATATATAGTCAGCCAAATGCCTCGCCCTGCCATGACTGACAAATTAAAAATCACAAGGGTGAAGGAATACAAAACAAGCAGCTAGAAATGTTGCACTATCTGTGCAAATTGGAATGACTGAAATCATTCAAAATTAGAAATAGTGGCGATTGCACAGATCAGACCTTTCAGCCTCTGGTGACTAAAGAGTTGAGGTTTCATCTGTCAGTTGTCACAAGGTCAGATGCAGAACTGTTTGTAGTTTTGCTGCATTTGATTGCATTCTACGCAAGTGATTTTAAAATGACGAGACATTGTTTGTCTGAGCAGCCAATCTCTTGTCAGAGCTGATCTGTCGACTTACAAGCTCTGGAGTTAACATGGTGTCTCTAAAATAAATCACTTTAGTTTCTAGTTTGAATTCGTAGTATACTTCGATTGATTTTCCAGTTACAAGGATGAGATGGTGTCTGACTGCATCAAAAACATGGAGGTGCACCAACTTTATTCTGCATGACCGCATTTATTTGCCGTTTCTGGCAGAATTCCCACGAGAGACCATGTAGATGTGGGCCAAACACTTCTTCTATGGTATGGCGCTTGCTTGTTTTATACAGACTGCTACCACAACTTGTCGAGTCTCTAGCGCGTTGATGTGGTTTTGATGGAGTCTACTCCGTGGCGTCTTAGGAATCTGTTCCGGAACGGGATTCCAGTTTGAATCCCATACTTGCTTCCAACGCAGGGCCTGGAAAAAGTCAAGCCCCAAACTAAACAGCCCCAGAACTATGGGGAATACAGTCCAAACAGAAATTAGCTCTCAAGTTCCTGGATGATTGTGTCTAGCAAACGTATGTATGTCAAAACCATCAGTAAACACAAATAAACATAGTTTCATAGGCACAGACTTTGGTAAAAAAAAAAAAAAAAGTACTTGGCCAAGCGGAGAGCTGTCAGTTCCTGTCAGGGTGAAACCAAACCTTGTTACAGTTAAAACAAAGGGTTCGTGTTTGAAGACATAAAAAAGGAGAAATATCAAAAGCGATTTGAATAATGTTTCGACGGAACAGCCAAGCTCCTGGCTAGCTTCTGTATGCTATTAAGGCAACCTGCACCCGTTGTCGGACAGCTAGCTAAAAACGTCCCACCAAGAAGTAAACAACCACCATTACGGCTAGCATGATTAATTCTGTCTCGTCAGGGCGTGTGGTTGTTTTACTTTTAAAAGAAAACTGTATGTCAACCTTAAAAATGCATACTGTTGGGAAATTGTGGAACAAAAAGAACAAAAACAGAACACACATATTAACAAGACGCAATCTTGTGTCCGACAATGGAATCATGGACACGAATGGCTAAGAGAAAAATTCCCCACCTGTAGTAGTTTAAACAAAAACATGCTCTTAACGTCCTAAGGGAAACAAATAACTCATGACTAAAATACTTGCTTAGTGCTACACAAAGTTACCAACGGAAGGAAGAAAAAGTGTACATAACGTCTGAAGGCTGTGTCCGATAATGGATCTCAGTTCAATGCTCCCTCCCTGCAGTTTTTTTTTTTTGTACCTTGTATACATCTCCGTATGTGCCGCTTCCTATCCGCTGGATCAGCTCAAAATCCTCCTGCGGATTCCGCCTGGACAGGTCGACACTGGAGTTCATCGTTTACAATCTAGCGCGGCTGACGAACCCCGACAAAAGTACGAAAACTGGTTTTCTTTTAAGAAAAACATACGGCGTCAAAAAATCCCAGCCCGAATCCAATGTAGCTCCAACATGGCTTCCACTGCGCTTCGAGCATGCGCAATGGATATCCTGGCATACCCTTTCCATGTTTGTCAAAGGAGATGAAGGTGGTGAACTTGAAGAGCAAAAATGACAAAATGTAGAAATTAAACTTTTAGGAAATTCAGATAAACATTTTTTTTTTACATTTAGCAGATATTCATATCATGCCAGAGAAGAAAGATAACCTCCTTGTATTTAATTGTTATTGATTTCACTAATACAATCACAGTGAAACTGTTTTGTAATCTAGTGCAGGGAAGAATTGACAGCCTGAAGCGAAGGGGAAAAAGGAAATGAATTAAATCACTAAGCTGTGTGTTGCCTGGTCTGGCGCCGCAAGTGTAAAACTGGGCTAAGCAGGGCTTCTTAGTGGCAGATGGCAGAAATGTGCCTCAGTTATGCCACCAAAAACTTTCCAGTTTTATCATTGTTCTTAGAGAAAACAAAATTCAACATTAAAGTGAGCCCAGTTCCTTTGGATTTGATGATGTTCGAATGCACCATATTTAATAGTAAGAGTAAATTTAAAAAAAGTATTTTTCTTTAAAGAAGGAACACAGTATTTTGCAATTTTTTTAAATCGGCAAAGATCTAGAAACACAACACATAAAAATGTCTCCAATACTTTGAAAAATAAAAAAAGTTATTTTCAGGATTTTCACTTTGTACTCCCTCTTTCTACACTGTATAATCATATAAGCTGCAGAAGAAAAAAAGAAAGTTATCCAAATTATTCTTTGCCAAACTTATGATCTCTAGAGTTTCTTTAAGAAAAAAAAATCTAAAATCACTGATACATTTTAGTTTTTAAATAAAATAAATAAATAAAAAAAGAGAACAAACAGTACAAACACTCATTTTATGGAAAACTACAAATATTTTTATTTTGTAAAAGATTAATGTTTTCAGAAGTATTAAATAATAAAATAAAAGCACGCAGAAAGAGAGCTTAGAGTCCAACTTTTAACGTTCCTGCATTTGTGAAATTCAAAACTATTTAATCAAGTAGTAACTTTTATTTATACATCAATGATATGAAAATGCTTTCAATGAGAGCAAATTTTGCCATGATATGACACAGGACATTACAATATCACAAATGTCATTTCCATCAACACTAATCAAGTGTTTTGATATATTTATGGATGAGTCCATCTATCACCCCCAAGCTAACTCTGAGGGTTGCTTGGTGTCTCAGAGATGAAAAGGTCGATGGTTCCTGGTAGGATGAGGATGTGATTTGCAAATTGTGCTGCTCTGAGGGTGAAACCAGGCAGCTTTTCATCTCGGTTTGCGACTCTGCTTCCTCGTTGCGTTTTGGACCACAGTTTGTTTGCAATAGAAGTTTCTTCAGGAGGCAAGACAGCTGAGGACTCAGGAGCACCACCAGGGTCCCACCAACACGGAGCACTCTAGGAAAAAACAAACACATCTGGAATGAATGGCAACTTAAACCTAGTCTTTCCATGTTTACTTAAATCTGATTGCAACATCAAAATGTTTTAAAGGGCGTTACGTGACTCACGTGCAAGGACTTCTACATAACACAAAACTACAAAATGTAAAACAAAAAAACAACTGTTTTTCTTTATATTCACCAAAAACGTTTTACTAACAAGGAAAACAAACCTCTCCATCTCGCTGAGGATGACCGGAAGGTTCTCGGCCATATTTATTCTGGTGCTAAACTTCCTGCCGAATGGCAAATCACAGACAACGGCGTCAACACTGGCACTGGGCAGAGGCAACGCTGTTCACAAAGATGAAGAAGAAAAATGGGCAGTGGGGTAATTACATACACGAAACAGGAATCACACTCCACTTCTAGACAAAGATTCCCATGCAGGAGACACAACTACGTCCACACAGAAACAAAGGACAAGTTCAAATTCTAAAAGGTGCTCCGTAGATGACAAAACAATGTCAATCTTTACGCATTACTTGACCAGAATTATGTTATTTCTTAATTTATTGATCAATAAAGACCCAAATCAAAGTTAGTTTTCTTGAACTTAACATTTTTATATATATAAAAAATTAAGCTGAGTCCTTTTTAATAGAAATTATTTTGCCAGTTAGCTACTTTCAAACTGAATTAGTCAAACTGGAAGATTTTACTAGATTTTTAACGCCTCGTGGAAAATCACAGTCTATGTGTATTTTAAAATCATGTTTTTTTGAGTCTATATTTGCTCATTCATACATTTGTCTACATAATCAATGATTCTTTACCAAAAGAGCATTCCCACTAACCTCTAAATTGTTAGAATTGCTCCATGTCTAAAGTACTCCTGTTCTCTCTCTGGATACTAAGACTTTAAGCTGGATCACACTATTATTGATATATTACAAGACAAATGCTAAAAGCATCTAAACATGAGAAACTTATGGAGATTCTGTCTAGAAATATATGCACACCAATGATAATGGGGTGAAATTATCATTCTGCTGCTTTGTGTCTGGGTGTGTCACTTTTTTATTACAATTCCATCTTTTTTCCATTTTTTCTGAAACAGAAAGATAGTTATTACCCAAAAATCAGACGGTAGGTCAGGGACCATTACTTCAAGAATCCACAAGCATTTCCACAGTGCATGAGAGCAACTGATATTGTTTTTAGCCACATTCATGTCAATTCTGTCACAATGGTGGGCCAGAGCTTCTTACATGGCATGTGAGAGGTGTGACGTTTCATTCACTGGGATATTCCGGTGATTTTCCTACCTGTGGACGAGGCTTTCAGAAGGTGCACTCTGCTTTGAAGCTCTGCAAATACCACATTCTCATCTGCCTTCTGTAGCTGGCCATCATCAATATCCACACCCAAGAAACAGGCAGCCTTAGGAACCAAGTGGCAGACAGTCGTCATTTCAACAGTTATTACAGGACCTTGATTTGTTTTTAGCTACAATTTATTGGCGACTTATCTGACAGATTTCTTTGAATTGGCACAAACCAAGCCAAACCCAGAAGAAACAAACATCTATCAGAGGTTTTATCTTCTATAAATTAAACAGGCTGGTGTTCTCACCTTGTGCTCCTTTGCAGCTTCAATTAAGATGGTTCCCACTCCGCACATTGGATCGACGACACAAGAACCTGGCTGAGATAGAGACGCGACGCTTTTAAAGAGTACAACAACAGCTTACCATCAGCATTACATAATTACGTTTGTTAAAACCAACAAAGTCAACAAAACTTTCTTTTGTGTCGCGCAACTTTCTCACTTGCACATACTAACGCTAATTTCTCTCATTATATGGAAAAAGAGCCATCGAGATCAACCTGGACCTTCAAAAATCAAACCAAATCCTCCTTAAATAATTAACTAACTGTGATTAACTGTGATGTTTGGTTCGATTGAACGAACAGATTGGAAACAAAATCTTTGACAAATATGAGTCTAAAGGTTTGAGCTATTATCCGTAAGTGCAGAGAACAGGGAACAATAGTGACCGTTCCTTCAAGGTGTGTGTCTTCACACCTCTATGTGAGCCAGTGAAGCCATGGCCCAGGCTACGGTAGACCGCAGCCCCGGGGTTTTAAGGTAACTCCGGTTAGCCAGAGGAAGCCTGAAAGAAATTAAAAGACTGTCACATATCAAAACAGTAAGAAACAATTCAAATTTAGTCTATTGTTATTAATAATTCCAATTAAGCAGATTCTAAATCTACCAAAACAGTATTTGGCAGCAACCTGGTCAGTGGAATTCCCAGCAGGCAGTAGTCATCATTCAGATAGACGTTTATCTGCAGGAACGACCCATTTGCAGGAAATATTACTAATATTAAAATATTACACACAATAGCTATGCAGAAAACTTTTGGAAAAACAAGGTTCACCTCCAGCTTAGGGTTCTTCAGGTCAGCCTTCCATCCAAGCAGACGACTCAGACCCATCCCCATCACTCTGCTAACCTCCTACAGATCAGAAAATAGTAACATCATCATCACCTAATAGATACCGTTCATAAAAATGTCACAGCTTCATTTGAGATATTGGTGCAGATATTGGATATTAATATTATTATATTCAATGATATATTATTTCAGTGGTATTTACTGTATCAGTGACGCCCCCATCCCCTCAAGGTCACAGCCAGACTATATATACTGTACTGTTTTAATCCACGAATAAAATACAAAAAAATTATAATCTCACTAAGAAGGATTTTTTTTTACCTGTGCACTGATGCATCTCTGCAGCTTTCCGCTGCATTTACAGTTAATCCTAAAAGAAACTGAGGGGGAAAAAGAGCAAGTATGGTTTGTTTCTCATTACCCAGAAGTCATCACTTTATAGCTGTGATTTGACAAAGCGATGAATTGGTACCATTTTCCACCCTTCCCAGAGGAGAGTCTTTTCCCGAGTCATCCGTGTTCTTCTTGCTGCAGCTTTCCACGTTTTGCTCCAGTTCGATTTCTGAATAATCAGCACACACCTTCTCCGGTTCACTGACATCATCCGCATTTTCCAGGTCCAGTGAAAGCCTTGCGCTCTCTTCTCTACATCTCCATCTCTCCTCATAGCTCTCTTCAGATGTAAACTCGTGTCTGCGCTTCCTGGACTCTTGGAGACACTTCTCCCCCCCATCACGTCGCTTTTCACACCCTGTCCCCTTCTCTCTGTCCCTCTGCATGGTGCTTGCTGTGACTGCGTTTCTGCTTGCCACCAGCTCCCCCTGCAGGCGGCTCCATGTCCTTACAGCACTGATCCACTGATACCTGCCACCCAACAGTCTGGACTGCAGCACAGACGCGGTTTTGGCTAGGAATGAGCAAAACAGCTTTACTGAAGATACAAACATAACGTGTACAGATATTCCTCTTGTTTTGGGGCCTGGCTGGTACCTGGACTGCTGTGTGTGGACATCCTCACAGGAGAGTCTTGCTTCAACAGAAGGAAAAGTCTCTCTGCAGCTTTTAGGCCACAGACTCTGTGGATTGTTGCAGAGGAGCTGAACAGCACCTTTCCAGGAATTTGATAAACCTGGAGTCCAAAAATGAAAAAGGTGTGAGAATATTTGAAACTCAATCCAAGTTACCCAGCGCTCATTGTAAGGAGCGTCAAACTGAATTACATTTCGAACAGTCACCTTTTCTCTCACTGTAATAAAGTTCTGCGCATTTTATGACATGCTAACAAAGAAGAGTACAATAATGAAGTAGAACAAGATTTCGAGATGAGTAAAACAGCATTTCAAATTCGCAGCTTAATGGTCGCTGATTGACAAGGTGTGAAATCCACCGGTTTTCACAAGTCACTATTTAATAAATCGACTTGTATGCAAATTAGCCACCATGGTAACTCTAGACTAGAGGAACTGCAGAAATACAAAGTTAAGGTGAGATAATTATATGTTATAACTTATATATATATATATATATATATATATATATATATATATATATATTATAGTTGTCTCTTAAACTAGCATTACACCCAGTGAACATGTTAGCTGCTGTCATGAATGTTTTTAGCATTAAAAAAGCTAATGCTAACACTCACGTCTTGAGCAGCGAGCTTTCTCTTCACCTCGTCGACTAAAAACGGCTCCATGCCATTGCCAGCAGTGCAGTAGTAGCGAACCCCGCTGTCTTCACTTCTCACGTCAGGCATTATGTTGGAAAACATTCGAACCGGTAGGAAACAATCGCCAACACTACAACAGTTTTTGATTTCCCCGTTAAACCCGCTTGTTTACACCGGAAACGGAAATGCGTCTTGGTCGTTTACCTACCCACGACCAGCAGGGGTCTCTCTTTCGCAGAAGACGAAACCTACTGCGAAAATATGAAAAGATGGGTAAACACAAAGGTAATTTATTTACTTGACAGAAATCATTTTAAATTAGAACAATCTAACTAAATCTTTAAATCTGATAACACCTTTTTGCTTGTGTGCAAGTAAAACAAGGTCCAAAGTTCCACAAACTAGGCTTTATTTATTATAGTTTATTAGAACCTAAATGGTTTCTAATGCTGAAGATTTTATGTTCAGTTGTCTTGTTGTAGACAAGCACACAAGTTCAACTGAGACTTGTCTTCTTTCTGTTTGGTTTGGACAGAACCGACACAGTCACTCCTACAACAGTATGTACAGTGCCTGTGAAAAGTTTACATACACTCATCATGGCTATGACTGATATTCATTTTGCAGCTTTAATGACTCATTTGAAACATCTGCTGGAAGGTGAAATCGTCACATAGCAGAGTGTGTGCAGGCTGTATCTCATACAGTTAGGTAAAATATGAGGTCCAATGAGGCTCATTTGTCAGATTAAAAGTGTCTTTGAAAGTAAGAACCTGTAAGGAGGTATTAAACAAAAGTTTCATTAAGCCCAAATTTGTTTTCATTACATTTAAGAAGAAAATAATCATAAATAAATAAAATGTTGAAACATCAGTCTATGCGTAATAAATGTATTTATTGTGTTTCAACTCTGATAATAACAGTAGTAAAATAATGCAGCCAAACTTGTTGATGGCTATGAAAAGTGTGTGGTTTCTCTCCATTTGGAAGCCAAATATCAAGTTCATAAATTGAGCACAAATACTATGGAAATTTCTTTGGTGCATCATTTCTCTTGTTTTAACATCTTGGCAGTGAAAGAGCCTGCGTAATTCCTTTTAAATGTTGCCACATTTGTAAGAAGAATGCATTTGTGCGCTGAGCGGCAGAGTGGAGTGTGTGGCTTGCACCAATGAAAAACTCGCCAAATCCACTCTGCCACAGAAAAAAAAACACTTTATTCTGCTGTCGACTTTTATTTTGTGTTGTTTATTGGATTGGATAAGTGAAGTTTAACAAAACAACACAAATTAGTAATTTAACACTATTTACCATTTAAATATTCCAACGTCAGTAGTGGGTTAGAGGAATGTAAACAAGCACAACTCCATCTTACGCTGGTTGCCATGTTGGTCAGACACTGATGAGGAATGTTATCCCTTTCTTCAAACTGCATCCTTAAAGGCCCCCTATTGTTATGACATCCATGGCCACGGTGGGTGTATGTTCGTTCACTTTTCTCCGGCATTGTTCACCTTGAGGAAACTCTGACCAGGTGTTTCCTGAAGGCAGAGACAAAAACTAATATGTTCCACAGATGAAGTCAGCGCTCCCAGCAGCTTCTGTTCTTTTATCTGATTATCCAACCAGTCATCCTCCAACCTAATATGTTCTGACACTTCACTTACCCTAAATGGCTTTCTTATCCCCTGCTGTCCTCATGCGTTGTCACACACTTCTCCACAATCTCCCTCTTTTCTCCAGTATTTTAATGACCTTAAGAATATTTAATCTCCTTTTGTGAATGATATGGAGTGTCTTGGCTGCTGCCTTCTGCTATAAATTCCTCAGACATTGATGGTCTGGTGTGACCTGCCATTGTTATGGACCGCACTGTAATGCGATAAAAGTGAGGCACTGAGTTACTTGCACCAATGCTACAATGTATCATGGGACTGTTTTGAGACTACAGACAGAGCTCAGTCAAAATGTAAAAATACTTTGGTGACTTAAACCTTAACCGGAACACTGTCCTGCACTGAATAGAAATTCTGTAAAACATAATTTTAGACGTAGAAAACGTCATTTTTATTTAAGAGAAAAGAAAATTACGAATTTTCAGCACGTTTAGGGCATTAGGACGACATTGGACAAGGATAAAGACAAAATTATATAAGACAAACGTGCTCTAGAATATTCTGCTCTGATTCTTTTCAAAAACCTTTTCTTCGACTGTGCAAAGAAAAAAGAAGAAAAGAAATCCTAAGTTTTACCCAAACATCTTGAGCCTATGCACTCACCTTGTCATGTTCTCATGAGCTGAATGTCTCCTTATGCCCCTTGTTAAGAAGAATTTGTAATTATCTCCTGGCGTACAAATTTCTTCAGGAAAAGAAGAGTGGACACATATTAGGTCAGCTAATTAGGTCTGAGAGTCTCATGGTCAGAAATGATGTCACGTCCAAATGCTACGGCGAAAACTTAAATGAGCATTAATTGGATGAAACTTAGAGAGAAGACAGTAATATTTTTATTGAGGTAGAATTTAGGAACTCCGCCTTATGCAGCACGGTTTAAGCCTCACTCTGTATCAGTTTACGACACTCCGAGCTTAATCTCCATTTTATGTGAAGGTTTATGCAGAACAATGGCATTAATACTTTTCAATAGCTGCCATTTGCAATAATTAGCTCCACTGCTTGATAAGTGAACACAGCAGTGTCACAAAATTGATGCCGACTGCTGCAGCAGTCAAATTCTGATTTATTACTGTATATTAGGCTTGTTTTTATTCTCCACCCTGCTCTGTGGATGGAGTAGATGGAGGCCGTTAAATGCTTCGAGGGGGGAAGGTGGTGGTGGTGTTATTGGGGTGGGGGGGCAATAAAAAATACATGAATGGGACAGAAAGCAAGAATATAAGGCCAGTAATGGCCAAAATGTTGAAGAAAAGGTTAGACTGATGACTAACGACACAGCAAAACAGCAGCATTGTTTTACAGCTTCATCATGTTCGTTAATTAGAGTCGACTTTGATGCAGT